>CM032455.1:101427912-102020412 GCA_019049505.1 Pachyrhynchus sulphureomaculatus | reverse complement strand
ATTCTTTGCCATTTTCACTGTTTCTTTCCGGGATTTCCCCTTGTCCACAAGTATACTTCCAATACTCTCATTCCAGGTTTGTCTAGGTCTTCCTCGCTTCTGTTTTCCCTGTATTCGGGCTTCATACACTTGTTTCACCTATCAACCTTCATTCTCTGTACATGTCCCCACCATCCCAGCTGTCTTTGCTGTATATATTCCATAACTGCTTGTACTCTCAGCCTTGTCCTTATTTCTGTATTCCTTATTCTGTCCTTCCGTGTAACTCCTTGTACTGCTCTCAGGTATTTCATTTCGACGGCTTGTATCTTGTTTTTCTGCCTGCTTTTAGGGTCCATGATTCACATCCATATGTCAGGATTGTGCTAAAATTGCCTTGAACACTTTTATTTTTGTTTGTTTCATCACCTCTTTCTTCCTATTGAATTTATTATTTATTGCATGGTAAAATTTGTGCGTTTTTTCGATTTTTTCATCAATTTCTTTGTCTTGTTTTCCAGTTTCATCCATTATCACTTCCAGATACTTATATTGTTCCACTTGTTATATTTTATTCCCTTCTATGTAAATGTTTGTTTGTTGGTTTTCCATTGTCATTACTTTTGTTTTATCTATATTAATTTTCATACCTTCTTCCTTAAACGCTTTATTCCAAGTATCGAGGTTTCCTTGTAATTGTCTCTCATTTTCCGCCACCAGCACAATATCATTAGCAAGAGCCGCTTCAGATACTTCTATTCTTTTCAGCTTCCAGTTTCAAATTATCATTCTTTTCACTTTTATTTCGCATTTCTTGATTATTTCGTCCATGTATACAGTGAAAAATGTTGGGATCAAGCTTACTCCTTGCCTCAAACCTTCCTGTGTTGTAAATCGCTCCGACTTCATGTTGTTTTTTATTACATACTGCACATTGTTGCTGTATATTCCCTTTATTATTCTTATTGTCTTTTTGTTTATTCCTTTATTATATATTAATATAAATTGTAATAACATAAAATAATAAAAATAAAACATAACAATGATACAAAATAATGAATTAATAAAAATTTAAACTTATATTAAATAAAAATAAAATGATATTATTATCAAAAATATATTAATAAATAAATAAAAAACCATAATAATAATATGTATGTAAAAATAAGGGAACAATAATTTTTTTCCACCTATTTACCTCATCTACCTTTTATCTTCTTCCCTTTTCAGCGCGAAAAAACCCTTAAAAATAATTAAAATCATAAAGAATAGTAGGTCAATTTTTTTTTATAAAATTCTATAAAAAATCTCTAACATTGATAGATAAAAAAAAATA
Organism: Pachyrhynchus sulphureomaculatus; assembly: GCA_019049505.1. Taxonomy (NCBI): domain Eukaryota; kingdom Metazoa; phylum Arthropoda; class Insecta; order Coleoptera; family Curculionidae; genus Pachyrhynchus; species Pachyrhynchus sulphureomaculatus. The sequence goes on along the minus strand of CM032455.1, from coordinate 102,019,097 downwards.
ATAGTTTTTCCTTCCCTAAAATTTTATTGTGTTTTTAACTTAATAATTATTGAAGTAACAATAAGAACGTATTAAGAAAGGCCGTATATTATTAAAGAGTCTACAAAAAAGTGCTTTACAAATTTTTTGTCAGACTTGCGGTTAACAAGAAATATGAAAAAAACGATTTGCACCCCTATTTTCAATATGGCGGCCAAATGAGTGCTCCACCAGCCCCGAAAACCCAAATTTAATCTTATGTTGGACCCCCCACATGATAAAAAATAATCCATTGCGCGGTTGAATACCCAATTAATTGAACTAAGATTAATTCGCCAAATTTTCGACTGATTAAAACTTCCCAAAGTTATATCTTAAAAACGAACATTGCTGAGTAAATATTTATTAGTTTTTTTTTTGCTATATATATTTTTTCTATTTATAAGGCTAAATTTTAATACAATTTAACTATGTTGTATGTTTATGAGGAAAAACTTCTTGAATTTTAATATTAGGAGTTCAAATTTTTTTTGTTAGATGAAATAATATAATTTTTAGATTTTCAGTTTCCATGTTAACTGATTTCATATTTATTCCTCCTATCGCACAGTGTCTCGACTAGTACAAGCTAGCGGGACAATATTATTTCTTCACTTATTTCAATTGTTTATGTATATTCCAGGTATCTTAAGCTATTTTAAGAAAAAAAAAGTTGAAAAATGTGTACTGTATGTGTATTAATCGAAATATGTAGCTGCAAGACGGAAGTGGTTTACTAATGTGTCTCATTTGTTCACTATTGCCGCTAATTGTTCTTTAATTAGCTACATACGTCTACCTACTCATTATGTGTGAAAAGCACAATCATGTTTGTTTACAAAGAAATTTCTAGGAAAAAAATAAAAATCATAATGATAGTACCCACATTTATTAATTTACAAAATATTATTTCTTTTAAAATAAATTAGTACAATAACAGTATCTATATATCAATTATTTACAATAACAAGGTGTATAAGTAAAAGAAATATAATATTAAATAACTTATATACTAAGGCATGAATTATAAGCAACTACAACACACAATAAAATAAGAATAATAATTACAATAAAAAAATACTTAAACCTACTAATCACCATCAGATGAGTCGTCATTACCGCTCTCCCATTCAGTAGAATATTCAGAGAGTAAATAATCCTCCTCATTTAATTCGTGATGATGACTTACTGATGGTGTTTCGGATGGCAATGAAGGTGGGATAATCAACTGCAGAACCTCCGATGGCAAAGAAGTAAATTTTCTTCGCGGTAATTCTCTATACGAGTTCATAACAGGATCAGACGTAATTAAAAGCATTCTCAAAAGATCTGTATTTGTGGCAATACGTGACCGCTTCCTGGTGTGCCGTTCACGGAATCTACGACAGTCTTTATTTCTTGCCTCCTGGGCTTCTTCGGAGAGTTGTCCAATGGGAAGAAGAAAAGACTTTATAACTTCCGCGCTGTGTACAAGAAATTTATGCACAGTAACGGGCATGGAATACCACGAATACAGATCAAAGTATAATTTTCTAGTATCAACACAAAACTTTTCGAAGTCTATATAATTTATGTCATATCCCGATCACAAAGTTCTTAAAATTACATGAAAGCTACGAATAAGGTTTACGTCTAATCCTGTAATTTCGCTGCTCAATTCAGCTTTGGAAAAAAATCTACGTGCTGTGTTTCCATCGTTTGTGTTACCATACCCAGGTTTTGGTTTATCTACAATGAGACCCATACGATCTTTAAACACTTTTTGTATCTCTTGTGAGCGTTGCTTCACAATAGCTTTGTCGTTATCTCCCCTGACTTGCCACTTTTTTATTTCTAAAGGATAGCTGATGTGAAGCAAACATTCAAACGTGCGGATCCATGCATGTAAAGTATATAAACCAAATGCAAGGCGTTCTTCGTTGCTGGGATATTTCTTTGACTCCTCGTTCATAGTAGACGGGGTGGCACCGCAAATATAACACTTTTGTGTTGAACTTGTGTCTGTTAAGGCATTGCACACTTTGCCATCAGTCATTGTCAACAACAAATCGTGTTTAACAGAGATTTGAGATCCAGCAACCTTACATAATGTTGGAAGAAGCTGACTTACTTCATCTAAAATTTTAGAGTTTTCTTCTTTCATAAACTCTTTTGTCTCCTTGGCAAAAATAAACTTAATAGGACGGCAATATAAAGTAGAGGAAGGTCTCGGATTTTGCCAGATCACAGTTTCGCCATCAAGCAGTCTCAAAGGGACAAATGAGTATACGAATAAAAATTCGTCTGTAGCGTTAGTGTTCTCAAATTTCTGCTTATACGTGCTATGCCCCGAACTCCCATCACAGCCCCATTTGCTTACCAACATATAATATGAACGAGGTAACACACTTCTAATGACTTCCGTCTGAGCTTTAACTAATCGTTCAGCCGTTTTATCCAAAATCGCGTGAAGTTTAATTTCAGCTCGAGATTCAGTCACAGAAATATATTCGTCAGAAGGACAACAAGAAGCTTTGGACTTACCTAAATTATAAAACGATGGATACACTTGATGTCCCGCTTTCATTGACCATTTTCTTGTTTGTTTATATGAGTGAGAAGTCGATTTCGAGTCCACATAATAAGCTAAAGCTTCGTCTGGTGTTAACTGCCGACTTTGTTCAGAACACTGATTCTTTTCTCTAGTTTCACTGACCGCGACGTTATGGATCTGTTTAGCAACACTTCGATGCCCTTCTTTTCGAGTAGCTAACTCAGCTGCTGTAATAAGCTCACTTGCACTTCGCGATTCCAAAAGATCTTCTACTCTCCGTCTCTTCGTTTTCGTTAATGAGTCTTCAAATGATTTTCTGGGTCGCCCTACGGAAAGAGCCGCTGATGATGTTGAAGTGCACGGCTGGTTAACACACATCTTTATTTCGATTCCGGATCTCTCTAACCAATCTTTATGTTTAATTAGAAACATTTCTTTGTTACACTTTAAAGAAATCCACTTTTGATTGAATTTTGCTGAAAGGCTTGATATTTTCATTTTGAGTCGTTTTAGAGAATCGTCAGAAACATCAGACATATTGAATTTTTCACTTATATAATAAAAAATGCCACTGTTTCGTTCAGTTTTGTCATGTTTTAGCCATTCTTCAAAAAACTCCATTTTCGTCATAGTCACGACTCGTTCTGAAAAAAATAAAATAATTTTACTTTCGGGCCTTTTCGGAGTCTATAATATATATGAATCTGTGCCTGAATGTTGTAGGTATTACATATAGAAAAATCTAGGTGGATATATGTGGATAAAAAAAAGTTGCTACTTTTAAAGTTTACAATTAATGTAAAATTTGCTGGATTTATCTATACATTTACAAATTGATATTACACCAAAAGTATACATATTTTTTATAAAAAATATAAGTCATAATAGAGTACATACCTTCAACAGAATATTCCATCACAAAAAACTCGTTTCACTTTGCTACCAGTTTTAAAATATGTTATCACAAGTGTGCATAAAATGCAACTGATTTGCAAATGAAAATGGCCTCCCTTATAAGGGTTACTTTGACCCCCTGATAAGATACCTTTATGAGGTGAAAAACAAATTAATTCTTGGAATTCGTTAAATGGGGGGGGGGTTGTTTACAAGTCGTTATCAGTGGTTCCTGGAAATTACGTCATGAATATTGTCCCGCTAGCATGTTCTTGCCGAATCACTGTGTATCGGTTTTAAATACATAGTGTATATCTAAATTTAATACATTCAGCTTATGAAAAGACACATTTTGTACACTTTGACAGACTGTATCATTTAAGAGATGCTTTGTGGATAGGTACCGACCGAAAAGAAGAAAATTGATTGTAAAGTCAAACCAAATGTTGGCATGTTTTATTAGTGGATAGAAAAAATAAGATGGTAATACTGAATATTTCGTAAACTACTTAATTTAAGTATGTCAGTAAAATTTTCCATTGGCTAGCCTAATTTCCTCTTGCATCTAAAAAAATTATGTAATAATAGAATAAATGCAACAGCAGCAATATAATTAATCTGGCTATATTCTTGTAAGTAATAAAATAATCGTTTGTAAGTAAAAAATATGATTTGCGTCCTCGTTCCCCCTACTATTTTCTTACCTAAAAAAGATGGTATTCCCAAAAATAGTATTGATTTTTTTTTTCCTAAAGCAGCAACAAGGAGTCCACAACCAAATGGTCCGACGATTGTTCCTAAACTCAGGCTGGAAACTATCCAGGAACTCTCCAGATTTGTAGGTGGTTCTGGTAATGGGTTAATGGAAGTGTCGTTACTTTTTAATATAGGTAGCATCGTCGCTGACCACATAGATGCAATTCCTTGAGAGAATGAAAGTAGGTTAGCTAAAAAAAATAACAATAAAATTTTTAGAAGTTTATTAACATTCAAATTAATAATATATTATATTATAACGACTATTAGAGTTGATATCAAGCTGCATATGTTTTCCTAGACTGTTTTATTTTCTAAAGATGACGTCATGTTTTACTGTTTTGATCTTAACCCGTAAAATATGTCTTAAATTTCCATTCAAAGTTTCCTTTTCATAATGCACTGTTGATACTGTATAAGATTTTTAAGAATTATGTTTTTTTTCTTGCTTTGAATTCCTAAGCTTAAATAACAGAAACATAAACAGCAAAAAATGTTTTTACTTGATTCAAAATATCTTTCATTTTAGATTCACTTAGATTACTTAGACTGTATCTTAAATATGTGACTGAACATCAGTAAGGAAAATATCTTGAAACAGAATTCAGGTATTTCAATGTAGTGGTATGATTATATTTGTTAGAGTTCATAATTCAGGTAATTAATACCACAAAATAGCATGTACCAGGTGTACAAGTATGAAATGCGGATTTTTTTTCTAAAAAAAAAAAAACATGTTAAATTCGGAAGAATGATAAAAAGTGCTTTATTCAAAATATGCTCCATTGCTTGTTATACATTTTTCCCATCTTTCGGGCAAATTGTGAATTCCACGCCAGTAAAAATCTTCCCCTTTTGCTGCGAACCATTCATCGAGCCCTTTTTTTCACATCTTCGTATGAACTAAAGCGCTGCTCAGCAAGTGCGTGACCCATCGATGCAAACAAGTGGTAATCAGAAGGAACCAAGTCTGGTGAGTAAGCCGCATGGAGTAGAACTTCCCAGCTGAGTGTTTCCAACGTGTCGCGAACTGGTTTTGCCGTATGTGATGGAGCATTGTCATAAAGAAAAATGACTTCGTGTTGCCTCTTTCGGTATTCTGGCCTTTTTTTCAAGCAGCGAACGGTTTGAATCGGTCAATTGTTGTTGGTAACGTTTAGTATTGACCGTTTCCCCCGATTTAACAGCTCATAATAGACCACGCCCCTCTGGTCCCACCAAACACAGAGCATCGTCTTTCTGCCAAAGCCATTCGGTCTTGCGGTCGATGTGGATGGTGCGCCTGGGTCTACCCATGATTTTTTGCGCTTGCTATTCTCAAAATAAATCCACTTTTCATCCCCTGTAACTATACGATGCAAAAAACGACTTCCTTTTGTACCGAGCGAGCAAAATGTCACACGTATCTTTGCGCTTTTTCATTTGCCTGTTATACAACTCATGTGGTACCCATCTACCGGTCTTCTGAATATTTCCCATCTCTCGTGGCCGATTAGAAACAGCTTGTTGACTAACGCTCAATTGCTCGGCGAGTTTTTTTTTGTGTTTGCGAATCGTCTTCGTCCAACAATGCTTGCAATTCCACATCTTCGTATTTTTTTCGCGGTTTTCCACGTTTCTTGTCTGCAACAACGAAGTCACCACTTTTAAAACGCCGAAACCATCGTTCTCACGTATCTTGCGATGGAGCATGTTCACCATAAGCTTCTCGAACTAATTGGTATGATTCAACAGCAGTTTTCTTCAAATGAAAACAAAAAATTAATGCTGTCCGCCAATGCTCTTTGTTCGGTATAAATTTCGACATATTAAAGACAACATTATGCACACACTTTTTCAATTTATCACTCGTGCGCGTTGACACTTGTTGATGACACAACGAAATGGCGCAGTACACGTATATTAATTTACAATTCCTTAAATTTTAACACACACCGTGTATCCGACTTTGAATGCTTATATCCCTTTTAGATTTAATTTAAAAATGATTATACTTAAAATTCTTTCCTCTTTATGAATAAAAACAAGAAAAAGTTCAGATAATACTTTTTTGTGAGGTCACATTTTAAGCAACTCTAGAAGCTATTTCAGTTAAAATTAGAAATAATGAAAAAATAACATAATTTTCATATTTTTATACTCCAAGATCCCCGAGAAAAAAGTTATAAAATCTTATGTGATCGGAACTGTTCCCCCTCTCTCCTTTATATGTTCGATTATAAATAATTTTGTATTCTGTAGAGGGAATACTCTAGCAACAATGAAACAAAAAATATAGTACTGGGAGGAATACATAAAGAAATGAAAGGACAGCCCCAGAAAACACAATTCAAAGCCAAGAAAGAACAGGTCCAAACATTGCTAAGAAAGAAATAATGCAGGCTTTGAAAAATTTGAAAGTCCTGGTCCTGATCAACTCTGCAGCGATATGGTATTTTGAGGGACAGCCAGGAATTATCTCCAAAGAATGCTTGCTGTCTGTTTTTGTCTGCCAGCCCAAAAAGGTCAATGCTAGAAAGTGTAGCGACCATCGAACTATTGGCTTGATGTCCCACACATTTCTGAAAATAATTAAGAACCATACACCAGAATCTGGACATGGATATAAATGAAACACAGTTCGGATTTCGAAAAGGTCTATGAACATGCGAAGTCATTTTCTCGCTCGAAGTATTAATACAGCGAAGTCTGGATGTTAACCACAATGTGTACATGTGTTTTATTGAGTACTACAAGGCCTTTGATAAAGTGAGGCACGACCAATTAATAAAAGTTCTTCAAATGAAATACTTATACACTAAAATGACTTAAGAATAACATTGAATTTCTATTATAATCGAAAAGTACAAATATTCATTGACAACTATCAGAAGAAATTGAAATAAAGAGATAAACCGGTATGCGGGTTGTCGCCAATAATGTTTAAGCGCACTCTAAAGAAATTATCAAAAAAACTCTCGAAGATGAAGTCGCTGGCATTAAAATAACCTGAGATACACAGATGACACCGTAATCATATCCGAAAACATCCGAGATCTGCAAACACTCATATAACAAAATTGATATATGCAGTCAAGAATATGTGCTAACGCCAAAAAAATAAAATTTATGAAGGTCTCAAAAACTATAGGAAACAACGAAGGGTTGGTAATTAACGGTAACAACATAGAACAAGACCAGAAGTATCCATATTTGGGTACACAGATAAGTAACACAGATAATTATACCAAAGAAATCAGACTAAGTATAGAGAGTGCCCGTGCAAGCTACATAAGAATGAAAAAGTCTTGTGCACCAGACACTTAATATATAATCTGAGAATTCAGCTGGTGAGATATTACATTTTCGCTACGCTGCTCTATGGTGTAGAGGCGTGGACACTGAATGCAGCGAACACAAGCGCCTGGAATCGTTCGAACTAGGGGTCTACAAGAGAGTCTTGAAGATATCATGGACACAGCATATAACAAACATAGAAGTCTTGAGAAGAATGGGAAAAGAACAGGAAATAATGGACACAATCGAGAACGGAAAATTGCAATAACTCGAGGAGAGCGATATGTCATGTTGCATCTAATAATACAAGGAAAAATCCAGAGAAAGAGAAGCGCGGGAAGAACAATATCAGGGCTGCGGAACTTGAGAGAATGGTTTGGATGTACATCGAGTCAACTTTTCAGAGCAGCGGCTTCTAAAGTGAGAACCGCGATCATGAAGACTGCTCGTAGTGTTACAGCAGTTCGTTTATATTTCAAATTAATGTTAAACTTTATCAGTAATCTTAAAATGTAATAACATACAATTACTTTGTAATGTTTTATTTTTACGCAATGGAAATGGAATTACAGGTTTGGTTAAACAGATAGCTGTAAATAACTAAGTTGGGAATGTGGAATCTTTGGCACAATGACACTACTCAGTATATATCACCACTACACCAAACACTTTATTTTTACACTCGACGCGCGTTTCGCTAACCATGTTAGCTTCATCAGGAGCGATGATTGACTCAATTGAGAAGAAATCTAATTTTCTTTTGAATAGCTTGAAACTGCTTTAAAAACAGACTTTAGAAAAGAGTTAAATGTATACTTTGACATTATCTATTTTTAGGAATACGAACCTTAAAAGGCAGAAAAAGAAATAGTCATAATATATGCCTATATGCAGCTTATCCATAACAGAAAACGTAAAAAAAAAATTTAGAGAATATTATGTTTTAATGTACTAAAAATAAATTAAAAGTTGTTGGGTTTATTGCGCGTGAGCAATGAACTTTGAACGATGTAAACTTGAACTGCATTCCAGTGTTAGTTTGCGAGAATCTCCACTTCTCAATATGCAAACGATCAAAAGCAATGAATGTGCCCATAAGTTCGTTACAATACATTTTGCGGAAATATTTATATCATCACTTCCACAAGATACAACTAGTATAAAAGAGGGTCCACTTCGTTAATCAAATATAAATAATTGAGTTCCAAAAGAGATTATAAAACATAGACCACACGTAGCCCTGATTTGAAGCCGATAGATTTTTTCTTTGCCAATAATTCTCAAAACCAAAGTTTATACTAGCAATCCTCACTCACTGAAGCAATTAAAGGATGGCAGAAAAGACGTACCGAGCTGTGACTAATAATGATTAACAATTTTGCCGCTCTTTAGAAGTGCGTCAGTTCACTTGTTTCATTTAAATGATTTTCTAAAAATTGTAGGGCTTTTTTCATTTATAAATTTGTTTTTGCTAATAATATCATAAAATAATATGGGATACTTTGAATTATTAATATAGTTGTTAACCCCTGATTATTAATTTTTGTTTCCATTTTCTCATTTTCTTTCGTTACACATTTCTTCTTAATTTTATGGTAAGCTTCTTTATATAAATTTCAACTATGGCGGCCCGTGGCATAGTACCTTGCTTACGGTGCTGTATTATAAATTATGTAAATAAAAGAATGTAAATAAAGTAAGGAATAAAATAGTAATTATGTCAAAAAAGTGAATGGTTGTAAATAGAAATGTAAGATGAAGGATGAAAGAGGACGAATGAATGCGATAATAAAATAAATGATACAAACTTTGAGTTACACAGTACCTGAAAGCTTAAAAATGGGTTTTTTGACTTTAATTGTTCCTATTGTAAATAATTAAAAGATGACAACAAAAATCAAAAATAATAACAAATAATTTCCAAACAAACTAATCAAAAAATACCATTAAAGCCAGTGGAGGAAACTGTAAAAAACAATTCTTAAAATACACAAGTATTATTACTCCCAAAAAAGGCCGAACATCAGCCAACCCCCTTTACTCCAAAAAAAGAGGGTAATTTTACAAATGAATATTCGATTAGATTATTGTATTTGTAATTAGCCTCAAGCGAGAGGAAAAAATGTACTTGTACTATTTTATCAATGAATAAATAGATGTTGAAGTTGAAGTTGCTTACGGTGCAGAAGATAGAGGGTTTAATCCTGCAAGTCGGTATACTTATTTATAAATTTATTTAAGTACAGGGTGAGTCAACGACAGAGTAAAGTTCATTATCTCATTTGTTTCGGGAATGACGAAAAAATATTAAATACAATAGTTTTAGGGAATGTTAAGGTACATAGTTTAAAATTATTTTTTGAGTATACAGAGTACTTCAAAAAAGTGTGGCCGATATAACATATGTTTTTTTTTTAAATGGAACATCCTATTTTCTAATTTATTTTTAAATTCTGCGTAAAATGTTATGACTTTTTTTTATTAATAATGTTATATACCTAAACCTAGTAGTTTTTCTAATATTTCAATTTAAAAAAAAATACTAGTGTTCAATTTTGTAAAAAAATTGCCAGTAGCGCCATTGTTTCTGAAGGTGGAATACTCATATTTGGTACAAGCGATGTACAGAGATGAAAAAAAAGATATATGTAAAGAAATTTGAGTTAGATGCTACAGGGTGTTCAAAATAAATTTATACATTTCGACTATTTTAAATTGAAAAAAAATCTCAAATTTTGTAAATGGCACACTCTGTATATTATTTTTTTTTTTTTTGGTAGATTTTACAAAACTCTCCAACTTTTATTACATATGTCATATACCTATTTCTAATAGTTTTCGATTTATTTTGAATTTTTCAATTTTTAATGCACTTATGCTGTTGTGAAAACATAAACAAATAGTTAATAATAATTTTAATATAGTTTAACTTATCTAATGATTAATTATTATGACTTATTAAATATTTATAAATACGAGGGATGGCACCACCGGCGCGTATCGTGGTCATGTTTAATTAGTAGCATCTCTTGAATGAACGCACACCAAGTTTCAGCCATATTGGTCTATTTCTTTGTGTTTGGCATTCGTGTGAAACAAGGAAGTCGAGTGATTTTCAAGAAATGGACGAAAAAGAATTTCGTGTGGTGATTAAACATTACTTTATGAAAGGCAAAACGCCTCAGGAGACTAAAGAGAAGCTTGATTATGGTGACTCTGCACCTTCGATTAGAACAGTTTATAAGTGGTTTCAAAATTTTCGGACTGGCCATATGGGCACAAGTGACGCTGAACGTTCTGGACGGCCTGTGGAGGTCACGACTCCAGAAATCATTGATCAAATCCATGATATGGTGATGGATGACAGAAGAGTTAAGGTGCGTGAGATTGCTAGTGCTGTGGGCATCTCGACTGAATGGGTACCTAATATTTTGCATAAACATTTGGACATGAGAAAGCTATCCGCAAGATGGGTGCCGCGATTGCTCACGCTTGACCAAAAACGGAATCGTGTGAAGTGTTGCAAGGATGGTTTGCAGCTGTTCCAGAAAAATCCGGAGGACTTTAAGCATCGTTTCGTCACTGTGGATGAAACATGGATACATTACTATACTCCTGAGACCAAACAACAATCTAAACAATGGGTTACCAAGAGGGAATCTGCACCAAAAAAGACGAAGACCGTTCCTTCGGCCGGAAAGGTTATGGCGACTGTCTTTTGGGATTCGCAAGGGATAATCCTCATCGACTATCTGGAAAAGGGTAAAACTATTACAGGTGAATATTATTCATCGTTATTGGACCGTTTGAAAACCGAGCTGCAAGAAAAACGCCCGCGATTGGCCCACAAGAAAGTCCTTTTCCATCACGACAACGCACCAGCACACACCTCAGCAGTTGTGGTCGCAAAATTAATGGAAATAGGATTCCAACTCGTTTCACATCCCCCCTATTCTCCAGACTTGGCTCCCTCGGACTACTATTTGTTCCCCAATTTGAAGAAATGGCTGGCGGGACAAAGATTTTATTCAAACGAGGAGGTGATTGCAGACACTAATGGATATTTTGCAGACTTGAACAAATCCTATTATTCGGAAGGGATCAACAAACTAGAACATCGTTGCACGAAGTGTATAAGCCTAAAAGGAGACTATGTCGAAAAATAAAAAAGGTTTACCCCAAACACATAAGTAGTTTTTATTTTTGCATCGGACTTTTCAAACCAGCCTCGTATGCCCATGTACTTGAATTCACGGGTAACGATCCTTTAAAAATTCCCGAACTTTCCAGTGGTAATGAGCAGGAGCTCCGTCTTGTTGAATCCACATTTGTTCCTTTTCCAAGTTATCAACTTCTTTAAGAAGCTGGGGTAATTCGTTTTGCAAAAAATTTAGATATCTAGGCCCGTTAAGCGGTTCACCGAAAAATATGAACCAATAATTCGAAAATTTAATATTCCACACCATACATTAAGCGACCAAGGGTTTTGGTTTTGAACTTCCCGGACCCAAAATGGATTAACTGTGCATTAATAATGCATATTATGACTGTTAACTGCTCCATTACTGCGAAAAGTAGCTTCATCAGAAAACATTATTTTGGATAAAAAATTTGGATCGGCCTCTATTGCTCCATTCATGGTGGTACAAAAGTTTACTCGTCGTTCAAAATCACGGTCTTGAAGTTCTTGGTGTAGTTCCATATGAAACGGATGATACTTGTATTTTCTCGTGGTGCGATTAGCCGTAGATTGGGATGTGTCAGATAAGTCAGCTAGTTAACGGCTGCTGACCTGGGGATTATCTTCAACATAAAGTAAAATCTCCATTTCTTTTTCCTCATTGGTATAATTCTGGTTTAGTACTTTCCGTTTCGTTTACTCAACGCTACCACTACCATCAAACCGTTGCATTAAGCACTGAAGCGATTTTCTAGATGGTATACGTCTGTTAGGGTACTTCGCTCCGTAAAGCCTTACTGCCAAAAGACAATTTTTTCCCGCCTCGCCCAGTATATAAACCATATCAATTAATTCATTTTTAGGAAAATTCATAACTCTTACCTTTATACGTCACTTACTACAACAAATTAACCTATTTTTACTTGCTTAAAAAACATGTCAAAATTTGACAATGTCTACATTTTTTGTTTTGGCATGATGTTATAGCGTAAGTGTATTAAAAACAAGGGTAAAAATTGAAAAATTCAAAATAAATCGAAAACTATTAGAAATAGGTATATGACATACTTAATAAAAATTGAAGGGCATTGTAAAATCTATCAGAAAAAAAATAATAATATACAGAGTGTGCCATTTAAAAAATTTAAGATTTTTCAGTTTAAAATAGTCGAAATGCATAAATTTATTTTGAACACCCTGTAGCATCTAACTCAAATTTCTTTACATATATATTTTTTTCATCTTTATAGAACGCTCGTACCAATTATGAGTATTTCACTTTCAGAAACAATGGCGCTGCTGGCAATTTTTTACAAAATTGAAAACAAGTATTTTTTTTTAAAAAAATTGAAATATTAGAAAAACTACTAGGTTTAGGTATATAACATTATTCATAAAAATAAAATTTTACGCAGAATTTAAAAATAGGTTAGAAAATAGGATGTTCCATTTAAAAAAATTGTTTTAAACGGTGCACCTTAACATTCCCTAAAACTATTGTATTTAACATTTTTTCGTCATTCCCGAAACAAATGAAATAATGAACTTTACTCTATCGTTGACTCACCCTGTACATTTGGCCTGGCCACGTACACAGGTAGTAGTTGTTGGCAGAAATGGAATAACGTCCGTGGCAGCACTACTGCATTGTCTAAAAGGTGCTGTGAAATACCAAAAATGTATGTTTCGGCACTTAGACAACCTTGACGGGTATTACGACATCCTCGCCGATATCCTTAGTTTATGAAAAAGGGTAAAGTCCCTACTTAGGCGGGGAGGTGAACAATAAAAAAAAATCCAACTATATAACTATAATACCAAAAATGTCCCTTTACCAACAACAATTAAAAATATTTAACAAGAAATATTTTTAAAAATTAGTACCCACTACAAATTGTCTCATATCATAAAAATATTTGACTACACATCAAAATATACAACAATGATAACCTTATAAAACAACACTATTACGAGGCTGGTTTGAAAAGTCCGTGCAAAAATAAAAACTACTTATGTGTTTGGGTTAAACCTCTTTTATTTTTCGACATAGTCTCCTTTTAGGCTTATACACTTCGTCCAACGATGTTCTAGTTTGTTGATCCCTTCCGAATAATAGGATTTGTCCAAGTCTGCAAAATATCCATTAGTGTCTGCAATCACCTCCTCGTTTGAATAAAATCTTTGTCCCGCCAGCCATTTCTTCAAATTGGGGAACAAATAGTAGTCCGAGGGACCCAAGTCTGGAGAATAGGGGGGATGTGAAACGAGTTGGAATCCTATTTCCATTAATTTTGCGACCACAACTGCTGAGGTGTGTGCTGGTGCGTTGTCGTGATGGAAAAGGACTTTCTTGTGGGCCAATCGCGAGCGTTTTTCTTGCAGCTCGGTTTTCAAACGGTCCAATAACGATGAATAATATTCACCTGTAATAGTTTTTTTTACCCTTTTCCAGATAGTCGATGAGGATTATCCCTTGCGAATCTCAAAAGACAGTCGCCATAACCTTTCCGGCCGAAGGAACGGTCTTCGCCTTTTTTGGTGCAGATTCCCCCTTGGTAACCCATTGTTTAGATTGTTGTTTGGTCTCAGGAGTACAGTAATGTATCCACGTTTCATCCACAGTGACGAAACGACGCTTAAAGTCCTCCGGATTCTTCTGGAACAGCTGCAAACCATCCTTGCAACACTTCACACGATTCCGTTTTTTGGTCAAGCGTGAGCAATCGCGGCACCCATCTTGCGGATAGCTTTCTCATGTCCAAATGTTTATGCAAAATATTATGTACCCGTTCAGTCGAGATGCCCACAGCACTAGCAATCTCACGCACCTTAACTTTTCTGTCATCCATCACCATATCATGGATTTGATCAATGATTTCTGGAGTCGTAACCTCCACAGGCCGTCCAGAACGTTCAGCGTCAATTGTGCCCATATGGCCAGTCCGAAAATTTTGAAACCACTTATAAACTGTTCTAATCGAAGGTGCAGAGTCACCATAATGTTTATCAAGCTTCTCTTTAGTCTCCTGAGGCGTTTTGCCTTTCATAAAGTAATGTTTAATCACCACACGAAATTCTTTTTCGTCCATTTCTTGAAAATCACTCGACTTCCTTGATTCACACGAATGCCAAACACAAAGAAATAGACCAATATGGCTGAAACTTGGTGTGCGTTCATTCAAGAGATGCTACTAAATAAACATGACCTCGATACGCGCCGGTGGTGCCATCTCTCGGACTTTGCACGGACCAAACCAGCCTCGTATTGTGAATAAGTAAATTTATTTGGGTACTCGTTTACGTTGTTAAAAAATAATTTACTATGTATATTATGCAACTCATCATGATATCAAAAAATATCATATATGTTATTAGAAAGATAATTTTCGATAGATTATATACAGTAGTAGAAAAAATATTTTAGTTTACATTTATAGCTTTGCAGTAAAAATATCAAAGTGAACTAGCAACCGCACGGGACTTATTATTTTCAAAACGGTTTTTTTTTTTGATTTAGACACTTACGTTAATTGGTTAGATCTTCTCTATAGACTATGTTTAATGTTTTATTATTTTCTGGTAACAAAATATATTGATTTTCTAGGGTTTTGACTCTTGATAACCCGATATATAATTGGCAATGAGAAAAACGTTCCTGTCTCGAATCGATTCCCACGAGTTTGAAAGTTTGTCCCTGGGACTTGTTTATTGCAAAAGTAAAAAATTTTCACTGCTTGAAATGAATCGGTAGATCGGTATCGTAAATTTTGCCGGTCAAGCCGCTGTGAGCGCTCAGCGCTAGACTCTCCAATTCGCCGTATTTTAACCACTTTCGCCTCAGACCTATTTCTAGAAAGTTGCGATTTTCTTTTAGGCATAATGTTGTCTTTAGTTACTACTTAATCTTTAATAGCAGGCAGACATGCACAGTTTCCTAAAAGTAAAAAAAAAAACAGCCAAGTGCAAGTTCGACTTGCCCAATTAGTGACCCATTCCGTGATTACTTTTAAAATAAAATAAAATCCTTACCTAGGCTAAGTTAATTAAGTCCCTGACATATATATATCGTATAAGGTCCAATATGTATTTTCATTATATTATATATATATATATATATCGTAAGGTCCAATATTTTTTCGTTTTTTCGTAGTCAATAATGTATCTATCTAATAGCCAATAAATCAATCTAGTTCAATCTAGAATCTAGTAGTAAAAGTGGAAAACAAATATTTACTACCTAAATATTTGTTCCATTATAAACAAATAAAATAAAATTATTTTTTCTCGGTACGGCGCCAGCGACACACGACCTAGTAGCGATAATGTACTCAAAACTATATTAAAAAAATTGTTTATACCAAATAAATTATCAAACGTAATGCACTCGTGATAATTTTCGCTAGGGTAGGGTGATAACAATTTTTGGCCCATTTTTTAAAATTATGCAAAGACAGTTGTGCGCAAGTATTACATTTTATATAATTATGAATTCGTATTTTCACAAGCTTTCATTTGACACCCCGCTCGATGACCTGGTCATTTTTTTTTCACTTTTGATTTCATCCCTCAAAACTAACCCCTTAAGTCAAAACTACAAGGCTCTTGGGCCATCAATTCCTATATTTGTTCCAAATTTCAACTTTCTATGTCAAATAGTTGCGGAGAAAAACGGGTGTGACAAACAGACGGACGGACACCGAAGTAATCCCATAAGTATTTCGTACGAAACACTAAAAAACTGCTTAATAATAATTAAACCATCGTATCAGACACCTCAAACTGAAATTAACTACGTAATAATTGTAAAAGGAAATGCAATAATTGCACACAATTTTTAGTAGATATTTCAGAACACGCTTACTAAATAGCAGAGAACTCAACACTAAATAAAGTAGGTAGGTATACCTGAATTAAGGAAAATTGGTAAAGTAATATTTGTTGCCTAAATAAGTCTCACACTATTAGGTACTTATTGAACAAAAATAACAATAAATAAATGTTTTTATTGTTATTTAGTACCTATTGATACCAACAAAGTACCTACAATGTGCGTACAAAAAGAATGAAAGAATCTTAAAACTACGAATAAAAAAAAAACCAACTTTTTCGCCTTCAAAAACTTAACATCAAGTTATCGTGTCACTAAACTTCGAGAAAATCAAATTATAGACTCGCAAGTGCAAGAGAACACCACGTCAGGGCTGTTCTGTCGGCTCCCATCACGCCACAAGCAAGCTGCCCTGCGCTCACTCGTGGCAAGTTTCTATCTCCAGCACGTCAGCTCCCTTTTGTCACAACCTTATAAAATGTAGCCTATGTTCACCTCAATAGTCCAGGCTACATACCAGTAATTTTTTTTTAAGCGGATTGGTAGTTTCAAAGATTACCTCCGAAAAACAAACATACAAACTTTACTTTTTTTTAGTGTTCCGTACGGGATACTTATAAGATCACTTCGGTGTCTGTGTGTGTCTGTCCGTCTGTCCGTCTGTCACACCCAATTTTCTACGAAACTATTTGACGTAGAAAGTTGAAATTTGGTGCTAATATAGAAATTGATGGTCTCATCAGAGCCGAGTAGTTTTGAAAGTTAAATTTTGACTTAAGGGGTTAGTTTTGGGGGGTGAAATCGAAAGTGAAAACAACACAAGCAATTAGACTAGAGACTGGCGCCTTTCGAACCTGCCCCATCCCGAGCCTTCAATGCATTTCATCTATTCCCCCCTTATATTTGTCTAGACAACTTTCACTGATGAAATTCTATATATCTTCTTTATATCGAACCTCCAACAGACTTTCGTTAGATCTCTCTAATATTCACAGAAGAAATCCAAATCTCTTTCCCCACTCTCCATTCCACTTAGAATAAAAATAATTCTTTCCACTCACAACCTATCTCCACCATCTCTCAAATAATCCACTTTTACTACTTTTCCTCCATGGCGTTCCCCAAAACTTATAGTCGATCTCTGCCTCAGCAAATACTGCAAATCTTCTTCACCAAAATCCATTCTACATGCGCTCCCTCTTGAAAGAATTAATAAGTATCTCAACTATATAAACTGATGGCTCCAAATCCCATTTAGAGACCGGTGCAGCATTTATTCACAATCGTACAATCAAAACTTTTAAATTCCCACTTCACTCCACGGTATTCACCTCTGAACTTTTTGCCATAAAAGAAAGTTTACGACATGTAATAAACGAAGGGAAAATAGGCAAATACCTAGTTGTCTCCGGCTCAATGAGTGCTTTGGAATCAATAAAGAATGGCAACACTAAATTGACTTATTTAAATCAAATATCTGATCTTTTATAAAGGGTCTTCCATTTGGGGCTTGACAACTTTGAAATTTCACTGTGAACGCACCCTTAAGCCAATCACCGAACTGTCAACGTCAAAACATTCAGTAAAGTCAACATTTTCATCATGGTGAAGTACACGAACGAACAACGTTTACAAATAATTAAAATTTACTACCAAAATTTGGAGTCGGTGACTGCAACTTTAAGAGCGTTAACGCCAATTTTTGGTCGTAATTCTCGTCCCAGTAGACAAGCAATTCATAGTCTAGTGAAAAAATTTGAGTTAACATATTCGCTGCTGGATGTTCCCGTGCCAGTGAGACAACGGGTCGGTCGAAGTGGCCAGAATATTGCTGCTGTTCAAGCGTCCATCTCAAACGAACCAAAACAGTCGATTTCACGGCGTTCTCCAGACTTGGGCATCGCTCAGACCACACTATGGCGAATTTTGCGAAAGGATCTTGGCCTGCACCCTTATAAGTTAAAGTTAACTCAAGAACTAAAGCCCTCGATCATATGAAGCGAGGTACGTTCTCGAATTGGGCTCTAGAAATGTTGGAAGAAGATGACCAATTTCATCGCAAAATCATCTTTAGTGATGAAGCGCATTTTTGGATAAACGGCTTCGTCAACAAACAGAATATGCGTTATTGGTCAGGTGAAAACCCTCATGTGCTTGAAGAAACATCACTTTATCCACAAAAAATTACTGTTTGATGCGGTTTTCATGCCGGTGGTGTCATTGGGCCGTTCTTTTTCGTTGATGAAAATAACCGTCACGTTACAGTCAATGGAGATCGCTACAGAGGCATGTTGCAACGTTATTTCTTTGATCAATTGCATGGGCTAGACATTAATGATATGTGGTTTCAACAAGACGGCGCCACAAGCCACACAGCGGGTGTAACAATCGACTTACTGCAATCTAAATTCGGTGAACGTGTTATATCGAGAAATGGTCCGGTCGAATGGCCGCCTAGATCGTGTGATTTAACACCTCTAGACTTCTTTTAAGGGGGTACGTTAAATCATTGGTCTATGCTAACAAGCCCGCGTCGTTAGAGGAGCTCAGAGCCAATATTGAAAGAGAGATAGCGGCCGTTTCCGTCGAAATGTGTGGCCGAGTCATCGAAAATTGGGTTCAATGAATCGACCGCTGCAAACGGACGTGGTGGACATATGAATGAAGTCGAATTCCATACATAAATGTTTTGATTGTACTTCAAGCCGATAGTAAAATTTTCGAAATGTCTCAAATGGGTTGCGTTTTATTTCAAAAAAAAGTTGTCAAGTCCTTAATGGAAGACCCGATACATAGCAAGCCACCGAAACATCTCTATAATTTTTCTCTGGATTCCCTCACACACAGGGATCGTGGGCAACGATCAAGCGGATTATCATGTAAAAAAAGCAGTGCAACAAGGCCACCAAATAAGTAAAGAAAACCATCCAAGTGATTATCTCAATCACATTAAACACGTATATCGAGACCTCTTCCAGTTACAGTGGGATTTGGAGGAATCTTCAAATAAACTCTGGGAACTCAAACCCATGGTTTACCCTCCCCTACACAATCAATCTCTTCACGAAGGCAAAACACTATATGGAGAAGACTTGCAATTGGCCACACCTACCTCACTCACTCTCATCTATTAAAAAACGAAGTTGCTCCCATCTGCTCAATGTGCCAGTCAACGCTCACGGTGAAACATATTTTTAACTCTCCTCACTCCAAGCAATCTAGAGAAAGGAATCTTTTACAACTGAGTATGAAACAGATACTAGCATCTGACCAAATTCTATCCCATATAAATCACATTGAGAATTACCTCAAAGAGCATGACTATTATTATCTGATATAATGGAAAATATCACAAATCATACTTAAAAAATCATCATGATACGGGGTTCTAAATGACCTCAATAGTCGATGCACCTAATCCCCACAATATCCATCCATCCGTCCATCCATAAAAGCTTATCAATACTCTCTCGTGTAATTAATATTTTTTTTTTTTTATTTTCTTTCAAATTTAAGGTCATTCTGTTATGCAGTTAATCATAAAAAACATTGTTAATAAAAATTATTAAACCAGTACTTTTCTAGAAAAGCAGTTATAAAATCAACACTGAATTTGACTTTCTCACAATAAAGACAAATTTAAAAAAAAAAATTTAAAAATTCATTTTCAAGTGGGTATTCCTGAACTCGAAGAGGTCCAAAATTTTTGCATTTCTTTACATTTAGATCACCGAAAAACCTGTTTTCTAATTTCCATTGTTTATGAATATTGAAGTTTAATACTATTGCGAGCATTATTCCTGGATTTTGATTGAATTAATGGACAAATTTTAAAAACAGTACAGTAAAACATATAACGAGTTAACGGTGTAAGGGTGGAGATTAGTGGCTTCGTATGTATATATATATATATATATATATATATATATATATATATATATATATATATATATATATATATATATATATATATATATATATATATATATATATATATATATATATATATATATATATATAATATATATATATATATATATATATATATATATATATATATATATATATATATATACATATATATATATATATATATGTATATATATATATATATATATATATATATATATATATATATATATATATATATATATATATATATTGCTACTAATAATATTAAACTTATTCAATATTAATAACCAATGGAAATTAGAAAATATGTTTTTCGGTGATCTAGGGACATTCAAAGGTAAAAAAATGCAAATATAAGGGTGATTTTTTCACGACAGAAGAAATAATTCGTTTCCATTTGAGCTTTGTATTCAGTTGAGATCTTTATAGTTCTCAAAGTTTAAAAATAACGGTAATTATAAAGGAAATAGCAATGTTTTCTGTTGTTATAATATTGTTATGACTGCAATAGAAGTTTACTTACCGGAAAAAACGGCAAAATAAACAAAGTTTAGACGATAAAATGTTACTTTCGGTGGATCCATTTCGAAAGGAATGTTTCAAATAATTATTATGTAAATGAATAAATTTTGTTTTAAGTATTGTGGATGAGATTATCAGAACAATACACTTATTTACTGCTACGAGGGAAAAAAACGGAAAATTGTACTATCAATCACTTTTAATCAAATTGTCGTTACAAGAGACACTGATAAAAAATCAAATTCAATTACTGAAACTTAAAGTTAAGCATTGAATCTACTGATAATGTTGCTTGCATATCAAAGAAACTTTACAACAGCTTCTAATCGTATGCAAATCTCAAATTCAGCTACCCATGGAATGGATCTCGACTTTGGGGCTCTGCTGCCCAAATTCTATTCAGAAGAGAGATGTCTGCCTAATTAGAGATACGGAACTTACCAAAGACCTTCATTCTTTGGAACATTGATGACTTGACTTCCGTCCCTTCTACTTTTTTGAGAATTATTCGATGGATAACGTCACTTCAATACATCGGTGCAAGATTTACCTTGTAGTGCCCAGAGAATGAAGAAGATGAAGAGCACGCCTACCCTTGCGCGAAGGGTAGTAGTAAGGAATATGGGCCGTGCCGCTATCTCACAAACATAACCTTACGGGAGTGAATTGCTAAGTCTGATAAATTTCTACAAAGTGGCGGAAAATTTCATTAAGTAGCATGGCTGTTGGTAAGAGTGATTCTTGTACCGGTAGTGATCAAAGTTTCAAACAGAAGCAAGGCGCAGTTGTTTGTTGGCAGCTATCGTAAGTGATCGGTGTTACACTTTACGTAGAAATCGATAAAGCGGTATATTTAAAAGAGGGGACTGAGGCCCAGATAGAAACTGAACAGTAGGAAGTTCATGGGGGTCCCAATGAATTCGAAGGTGATCTCACGAGCACTGCAGATGCTCCGCGTTTAGGACACCTGATTGAGGTTTCCTCTGAAGAAATGTTCGATAAAATTCGGGGTATCCTGATGGAAGATCATCGCATTAAGCTTCGTGAAATTGCTGAATTGGTAGACGGCTCAGATGTATAACATCCTCGATAAGCAGTCCCTGATTCTTTTTCACAACCTTATTGGATCGTTTGCATAGTGAGCCGAAGCAGAAGCGATCAAGATTAGCACGTAAAAAATGCTTCTGTTGCAATGGCATAAGTGCACAAACTGGGTTTCGAAATAGTTTCTCACCCACCCTACCCCCAAATTTGGCTCTAAGTGACTTTTTTGTTTCCTAACCTCAAAAATTGGCTGGGGGGAAAAGATTTTGCGTCAGATGAAGAGGTTCACTTCCGGTTGACAGTTCGTAGCACGCGGACGCATTTTCCCGGTTGGGGCTTCTGAAGGCGAAGTTCGGGCGTTTTGCTTCGAAGTGTGGATCGGTGGTCCACAAATTGCGTGGTAGGGGTTCGAATCGCATAGGGTTGCTAAGCGCTGTGAGGGGTGATTCCTATAACGTCGGTTGAGGTTAGGTGATTTGAGCAGTAGGTGAACACGTGAGGCCGTGTTTTTTGTGGCAATCACATAATCAGACGGACGGTCTGACAGAAAAGGTTATACCCAAAACCAGTAGCAGTTCCCGAGGAGATCCTTTATCAGTGCCAAAAAAGAAATTAAGTTTTAAAGACAAATAAATATTTTTTTTTTGGGAGCAATATCCCTAGAGCGATACTACGTTGCTCTCCACCTGTAGAACGGATCAAAACTCGAGAATGTGTAACGCATCACCGAAGGGTCGCCGGTGCTCTGCCTAAGCATGAGACGGATTCAAAGCTGAGTAAATTATCCAAAGAAGGATAAAGCTCAATAAAAGAGAAAGAAAGAAAGAAAGATGATGAGGTTATCTATACTGTAAACAAGTATTATGCACAGCTTGAAACAATCTTTTTTTCTGAGGGAATAAACAATTGAAATCTTGCTGGACTAAATGTATTGATCTCAATGAAGGTTATGTAGAAGAAGAAATTTTTATTTTTGCAGAAAAATGTTATTTATCTTGTTTTTTTTTCCAAAACTTTTCAATCCACCCTAGTAAATTAGATTTGAAATTTTTGTTTGGATATGTTAAAAATAGTAATTCTTGTTTTTTTTTTATTCACTTACGAAATTAAGAACAAAGGACAGCTGCTTTTTCTAGATATTTTAATTATTTAAAATAATAATAGGTTAGAATTTGATATCTATAGAAAAAACACAATATCAGATAGATATATCCCTAATGATTCATTTCATTGCAAACAATACGGATTAGCCGCATTACGTTTTTTAGTTCATCGTTTGGTCACTTTTCGTCTGAACAGAGTAAACTTCAATAATGAAAGGAATCATATTAGAAATATAACTAGAGGTAATGGTTATGACAATGACTTAGCAAACAAATTAATAAATAACCGGTCAAGTGCAAGTTGAACTTGCACAATTAGTGTTCCGTACGTTGATTGCTTTTCAAATAAAAAATTTTGTTACAGAGGTATAAAATGATCAGTGACTTCACAAAACACACCCCAAATGAGTTTTCAACAAAGTTTGTTTCCAATCTTTACTGAAATCTGATGACCTTGAAATTTTTGTTTTTTTTTTATATACCAGATAAATTATTAAAGGTAATGCACTCGTGATAATTTTCGTTCAATCTACACCCTATGGAGAATATTCCAGAATTTTTTTAAAATTTTTTAATTAGTACTTTTCGAGATAAGGCGGGTGGACAGCGATTTTTCGCGATTTTTTAAAAATAATACAAAGAAAAGTGCGCGCAAGTATTACATTATATATATATATATATATATATATATATATATATATATATATATATATATATATATATATATATATATATTACTCGTGTTTTCATAAGCTTTCATTTGATATCACACTCGATTACCTAGTAAAAAAATTTTTTTTCACTTCCAATTTCACCTCCCAAAACAACTTTCAAAACTACATGGTTCTGATGAGGCCATCAATTCCTATATTATTGCCAAATTTCAACTTTCTATGACAAATAGTTTCGGAGAAAATCGGGTGTGACAGACGGACAGACGGACAGACAGACGGACAGACACCGAAGTGATCTTATAAGTGTTCCGTACGGAACGAAACATAAGTTCAGGTTAAATATTCAAAGTTCCACCTTTTCTACACGCGAAGAAAATAAAACCAAGTATTTCTGCATACCATATAATCCGAGATATAGCAGGAGACTCAATAAGGTATTTAACAAGGTCTCACCTTAGTCTATAAGTCATCAGACAATCTGAGTTTAGGCAATCCCAAAGATAAGATTCCTAACTGTGAGAAAAATGGAATTTATGGAATTAGTTATAATGATCGCGACAAAAAGTATGTTGGGCAAGCAAAAAGGTCAATTAAAACACGATTTAAAGAACATTCAGCACATTTGAAATACAGTAGAACAGAGTCTACCATTGCCGAACATGCCCTTGAAGATGACCATACTGTAACATTAGATAATCTAAGAGTAATTAAAAATGTATCTGATAGGAGATTGTTGGGCGCTTTCGAAAGTATGGAAATTATAAAATGTAAAAGTAGTTTCAATAAAGACAGAGGGCCTATTCCTTATAGTCCCCTCTACTGGTTACTTGACCGGAACTGATGGCCTCGCCTATGCCATTAGTTCCGCCTGAGTAATTCAGGGGTTAGGCTAAGTATAAATATGGTAGATTTGTAGTTTAGCTTTAGTCAATCATCGCTGATGAAACTAACATGGTTAGTAAAACGTACGTCGGGTACAAAAATAAAATGTTTGGTGTAGTGGTGATATATTCTGAGTAGTGTCATTGCCAAAGATTCCACATTCCAAACATAGTAACTAAACAATATTTTAAATTGAATTCTTTGACAGTTATAACTTTTTTTGCTAACGCACTTCAAAATATAACACAAAATTGGCTCCCTAAAACAATAAAAAAAAACAATGTATAAGTTACCTAAACTGGAATAAACAAATAAAAACGCTAAAAAATGTACCGACTATCTTGACGAGGAAAAACCGATGCCGGACGAAATTCGACGCTTAATTCAACTCATTGCAGGAGAAGATAAAACTAATGTAAAATGGGCCGCTTAATATATTGATTTGAATTTTGGAATTAACAATGCAATTGAAAGTGTCGTACATTTCCTCTACACTAAGCGGCCTATCAAAATTACGATGCGTACTGGCTTATCCTCTTATCCTATCTATTCTCTGGTATAAAAAACTTCCTATATGTAGATCCTCATTCTTTGGAACGAAATATCCAGGGCTATGTTTCCCAACGAGTACAACCTATAGCAATTCAAGAACAGCGTCACAGAAAGTATAGCAACAAAAAGACAATTACGTGAAACAAAACAACGTCGCAAAATAAGGTCAACAGGCTACCGCCAGTTCTTCAAAGATGCTGCTAACTAAACGAAGCACATTTTAACGATCCCGTGGTACCTGTCCTGCTTCGTTTTGGGGTTCTTTCACATGTTAGTCTTTCTGTGCCTGCGTGAATCGGTAGGTCCGAGCAGGCACCGACTTAGTTATTTCCCTGCAACGCGTATTCTATATCCATAAGTAACACCAGAAATGAAGATGGCACTGTAGAAACTTGCAACATGAGCATATAAGTGGAAAAAACAGAATCAATGGCTAAAGACCCTATTAGATGTAAATTAGCCGTCTACAACAGAACAGTAACACAGAACATGCACTGCATATACCTGCGAGTACAGCTATCGAGCTCAAAAAAATTGTATCAAGAAGTACTCAATCAGGCAAATAAAGCATCGAGAATACGAGTATTTGGTTGTTTGAGGGACTTAATATGGAAAAATGCCTACATGACTACAGAAAATAAAGTGCATATATTATATATATATATATATATATATATATATATATATATATATATATATATATATATATATATATATATATATATATATATATATATATATATATATATATATATATATATATATATATATATATATATATATATATATATATATATATATATATATATATATATATATCCTAGCGCCAAAAATTAAGGGATATTAAAAAAAATCACAAATTTTTGGGTGATTTTCAAAGAGCTGTAACTTGAAGGAAAATGGTCGTAAGGAGAATCAAAAAAAAGGAAATTGAAGCTTCAAGTTTCTAGTTTTCGGATCTGGAGCTTAAATTTTTTTAGCGTCAGAGGCTTTTTGAGTAATCATAAGAAAACCAACGAAAAAAAAAATTCCAAATTTTTGCTTGTCTTTAAAAAGGTCTATGGACTTCAATACATTTTTTTTGGTGATTTCACCATAAAGTTTTTTAGACAATTTAATTCGCTTCAATTTGAGCGGCTCCGTACCTCTACACAATGATTTGTCGCTGAGTTTTCATCGATCAAAGCAAAAAAGTAATTTTTAACTTTGGCAATCAATTATTCGGAAAATAATAACTGTACAGAAAATTCAAGTAGGGTTTTGAAAACTGCAAAGTATTCTCTGTAAGTAGTAATTATTGGTTTTTGATAAAAAAATTCTTTTCGAAGTGAAAATTGTTGGAAGTTGGAAAAAAGGTAAAAAATTGCATAATTAGGGATATTTGAATAACTTGGCATAACTTTGCAAATTATGGATAAACTAAGGATATTGACTATAAGTTTTCAACCTCAAAGTGCCCCAAAGAAACATCGAGAGTTTCAAAGCTCTGCGATTTTTTTTCCTAGTGCCCGTAATGTTTAAATTTATCGTTTTTGCTGAAAATCAATGTAACTAGTAATTTTTCACTTTTTATTCATTTTTTTAAGTTGAAAATGTTTTTTTTAGCAATAATTCTTCGTCAAAAAACTGGATTTTCTAGACAGTCATTATTTCCCAAGTAATTGATTGCCAATGTTAAAAACTTTTTTGCTTTGATCGACGAAAACTCAGCGACAAATCATCGTGCAGGGCTACGGAACCACTCAAATTGAAGAAAATTAAATTATCTAAAAAAACTTTATGGTGAAATTACCAAAAAAAATTTATTGAAGTCCATAGACCTTTTTAAAGACAAGCAAAAATTTGGAATTTTTTTTTTCGTTGGTTTTCTTATGATTACTCAAAAACGGCTGACGCTAAAAAATTTTAAGCTCCAGATCCGAAAACTGGAAACTTGAAGCTTCAACTTCCTTTTTTTTGATTCTCTCTATGAGCATTTCCCTCCAAGTTACAACTCTTTGAAAATCTCCCAAAAATTTGGGATTTTTATAATATCCCTTAATTTCTGTGACTAGTATATATATACGTGTGTATATATATATATATATATATATATATATATATATATATATATATATATATATATATATATATATATATATATATATATATGTATATATATATATATATATATATATATATATATATATATATATATATATATATATATATATATGTATATATATATATATATATATATATATATATATATATATAAAACCGTAGTAAGACCGGTTCTAACGTATGCAGCAGAAACATCTAAAACAAAAAGCCTCATGAGAGTTATAGAAATGAAAATACTGCACACTATCAAAGGAATAACCCTGAGAGACCAGGGACGAAACACAACCATACGAGAAGAACTCAAGATTCTAAACATCGTCCGTTTCGTCATTTCAAGACGTCTATATTAGAAGGATCACATTAGTAGGATGCCAGCTAATAACTGGACAAGATGGGTAAAAGATGAAAAACCTGTAGCAAGAAGACCTCCCGGTCGACCACCAAAAAGGTAGCACGAAAGCTGGACATCTACGTGACAAGAGGCTTAAAAACACACGAACCAAGACTTTGTCTTATAGGAAAAAGAAGAAGAGTGTAAGCAATTGAAAAAACTGACAAGTGAGAATACTTTGTCCTGGTCTATAAAATTTTACTTAAAAATTTATAGTTTTGATGTACTTCCTGTACATAATGATGCCTAAATTAAAAAAGGTAAAATTTTCAAGATTTACTGAGATGTAAAGAACAATATAGAAAAATTTCACTTTTTCTCGTGTACGTATATGTTCTAAGAAGTTTCAATAACTTTTTTTAATGATAACAATAAGAGGTACTTGTCAAATTACGTATCTAATACAATACATATGGCTTTTTAATTGATTATTTCTGTATCTAAAGATTAAAAGCTAAGTAGTATGAAATCATGTGAGAATTTTTAACATTATCGTCACTCATATCCACATATTTTTTTATATCTGCAATGTTATTTTTCCTTTTTAGGTTCAGACTGTCCAGTAGTAACAGAATTTTTGTATTTATTAGTAATTTCTCTGTAACAACATTCTTCTGCACAGCTTGTATATTATTCATAAAAGTAAGCGTCTACCAGATTTATAGAGGCTCTGTTGAACCTACCACCTTTACATTTATACCTAGAGCCCGAATCACCACAAATGGCTTATCGGCTGGTTGCCTGCGGGCATCCGAACCGAGAAGTCCTAGGATATCGTGGTATATTAAGCAGAATACTGGAAGACTGCCTCCTACTGCAGATGAGGATGGACAATCCCCAACAGGCCTTACCAATAGACTTTTAAAGATTTGAATAGAAAGGAAATACTGAACTTCCCCAATCAAGACCTCATCTGATAAGCGGAAATCTACCCCATCCTCATATATGGCTAGGAAATGAAGACATAATCCAGAAGAGCGTGTACATTTGTTCGAACGGCGGAGCCGCTTTAATAGAAAAGTCAGGGTGAGCTGGCAACTGATAAACGCGTGTAAGGACTTGCTGGCCAATCTAACGAGAAACAACCTGTCTGTACCAATATACCAGGGATGAGGTTGTGTAAGGGAGTCATAAGTGGATACAACCCTGAATGTACCAGATCTATGTTTAAATTAAACGGAAAAAAAAAATCAGAAGATAATGACTCTCATCAGAGTTAACCAGATTGCATATGGTTTCGGGAGGGAAGAAGGCCCAGTTATGCCTTGCCTGATAAACTCATCTAGAATCCCTAATATTTTGAATCAGAAGATTTAACCTGAAAGGCTGTTGCCCTTCTTAAAGATTATATTTGTATAAACCTTAAAACGGGGCAGGGGCACAACTGGCCTTCTGGAGACTCAAGAGCTGCAGGCAAACCATGTTATCCATATATCCTTCTATAAGTAAAAGGTTTCTTTTCGTAAAAGAATTTTTCAAATTCATTCAATAATAATATGATCCTTTATTTTAACACGCCATGTAGGGTAGGCTGGGTACGATTGTAACAATTTTACTTTCATCGCTCATAATATTGTCATTATGGCTCTAAACATCAAATAAAACATTGTAAATGAAAAAATATACTTTTGTCTTCACATTTAATTTAGAATAAAAAACCAATCTGCAATAGTTATCGGACAACGAGACATTGTACAGGGTGAATCAACGAAAGAGTAAAGTTCATTATCTCATTTGTTTCGGGAATGACGGAAAAATGTTAAATACAATAGTTTTAGGGAATGTTAAGGTGCACAGTTTATAATTATGTTTGAGTATACAGGGTACTTCAAAAAAGTGTGGCCGATATAACCTATGTTTTTTTAAATGGAACATCCTATTTTCTAATTTATTTTTAAATTCTGCGTAAAATTTTATAACTTTTTTTTAATAATATTATATACCTAAACCTATTAGTTTTTCTAATATTTCAATTTTTTAAAAAAAATACTAGTTTTCAGTTTTGTAAAAAATTGCCAGTAGTGCAATTATTATGACGTGATAAAAGTTCAAAAATATGCCCGTCTACTTGAATACAAATGTTTAATCGTTTTACTATATTTCCCTTCACTTTCCTCAGGATAAATGGCATTATTGTCGTTATTGAAGTTTTGGCAGATATAATATCTCCCACCATCAATGCACTCTAAGTGAGACCATAGCCGACAGGTCCCTTGACATTGCACCCATTTTTCTCCAGATCTACTATCTGAATAGGCTTCTAGACAAACGAGGCAATAAAAATCTTCATCCTCTGCAAAACTGGCGGTGTGTCAGCTTTCTTTTTTTTCTTTTACCTTTTTCTTTATTTTTCTTCTCAATACTTCGCTCTAAAATCTTTTTCTTCACTTGTTTATCTTTCAATCTTTTTTGCCTCCCTTCATACTCCTTTCTAATTGCTTCTTTTTCAGGTCTGTCTGTATAAATAGCAGACATTTTTGTTTTTCGACATCTAATTGCTATTTTTCTAGGAGGAGCTTTTTGGTGGGGTCGTACTTCTTCAGGTGAAAATACAAATTAGATATTTGTAGACAGTTTAAGCGATGATTGTTGAATATTCACGTCACTTCGTTTAGGAGGCGTCCTCAAGTTAACGTTACTAGGAGAAACGTGGTTCTTTGCTAGGGCTGATGATTCTTGATGCGCACCATTGTTACTTAGCCTGGGTGGTGT
This sequence comes from Pachyrhynchus sulphureomaculatus, assembly GCA_019049505.1. Classification (NCBI taxonomy): domain Eukaryota; kingdom Metazoa; phylum Arthropoda; class Insecta; order Coleoptera; family Curculionidae; genus Pachyrhynchus; species Pachyrhynchus sulphureomaculatus. The sequence goes on along the minus strand of CM032455.1, from coordinate 101,988,717 downwards.
CATCGTTGCCAATTCATTGAGGGCTTGCGAAATATAGATCTCGGCATTCTGTTTATAGGCTTCAGTTTCAGGCTCAGCTAGGTGTCCTGTGTTGGTTGAAGCCTCGTTCAACCACGAAGGAGATATTGGTGGTGTTTCGTCTTCAGGAGCAAGAATGAAATTGATCAGATTAGGAGCAAATGGCGCAATCACATTTTCTGGACTATTTGGGTTAGGCCTGTCTATTACAAATGAAGGAGCAAAATCAATTTCTTGGAATATATCCCGTTTGAACTTTTCTATTTCAGATTCTGTCTTCGTTTAGATCTGTGTCTCGGAGTTCTTTATTAAGATCTTTTTTAATTACGTTTGTTACATTTTCGTCTTTAAGTTGTCTCATATCGTATATGTTTTTCTGTTTTCGCTTTAACTTTTTCAGGATAATTCTTAGAACACCTACCAGGGCATTGTGATTGGAGTTTATATCAGCACTGAGATATATGTTGACAGATATAACACTATTTTTAAAACGTTTATTCACTAGAATATAGTCTATTTGATTTCTGGTGATATGGTCTGGTGAGTCTAATGGGCACGTCCACGTGTATAATATTCGTGGTGGTAGGTTGAAGAAGGTGTTAGTGATAACATAACCTATTTCTTCACTGAAAACGTTTAGTCGTTCACCTGTTGTTTCTTTCACCTAGACCATATGATCCTACGGAAGTTTCGACCTCTTCCAATCTTGTCGTTGAAGTCTCATATTAAGTCTCCTTAGCTTGTTATCATTGTTCCCAGGTATTTAAAATTATGTTCAATATTATTTCCTTGGATTTCCAGCTTGCATCTTAATAATTCTTAGAATCGGAGATGAGGACTGCATCATCGGCGTAGCAGATTGTGTGGAAGTGTGTGTTGCCCATTTTGTATCCTCTAGTTTTTGGAAGATTTTCCACTATTCTGTCCATGACGAGGTTGAAAATAAAGGGACTAAGTGCCCTGTCTTATTACGGCGTTTATTTTTACTTCCTTACTGTAGATATCCCGCTTTTATATTTTTTCTACATTCTGTGTTAATGTCATGTATGATTTTTATAAGCTTCTGGTTTGTCTACTTTCCCTGTAATAATTTTATAATATCTGTTAATAGCACTCTATCGAAGGCTTGAGTTATGTCGACAAAACACATATATGCAGGTTTGTTAAATTTGTTAGCTTTTTCCATTATCTGCCTCACTATAAATATGGCATCTATAGGCGATCGATTTTAGCGGAACCCCTATTGTTCCTCTCTTATTTGAATATCCTTGCTCATTTTTTCCAGTATGATTTTTGTTAACACTTTAAGGTAGTATTTAGGAGCGTTATTCCGAGGTTGTTTTCTGGTGACGTCTTTTGTCATTTTTTGAATATTGCGATTGTTATGCTAGTTTTGCAATCTGTAGGTCCTTGTTTTACTATGTTTGTAAAGAGTTGTGCTAGTTGTTGATATAGGTTTTCTCCTCCATATTTTAACATCTGATTTGTAATGTCGTCTGGTCCTGAGGCTTTTCTATTTTTAAGACTTCTTATAATTCTTTCTGTCTGTTCTAAAGTTACTTCTAGATTTACTTCTTCCACTTCACCAAGTGTGGTTTCATTATTTTCTTCTTCTTTATATAATTTCTCAAAGTAGGTTTGCCATTCTTGAATTGTAATTTTATTAGTTTGTACCGTGTGTTTTATTTTAAGTTTGTTCCGTCTTAACATTTTCTTTCCTTAGAGCTCCATACAGATCACGTTCCATCCCTTTAGTAAATGTCTCCCAATATTCTTCTTTAATTTGTTTTCTTCTTCTATTCATTAAGTTTCTTTCTGCTTTATATGCGTTCCAGTTGGGTTAGCTTTTGTTGTGTATGTAATGTATAAATGCCTCCTTTTTCTTCTTTGCCAGCTCCTTTATTTCTGGCGTGAACCAAGTAAATATTACAGTTTTATATTTTTAATATGAAAATATTTTTTATTGAAAAGCCATGTTACTTGTAAAAAGGTAAACTTTTGCAACGGCTTTGTGAACCAAATAATATTCATCTGAAAGGAATGGTAAAAGGAACTTTCAGAAAATGTTAAAAATATTCAAATTTAGAAAGGAAAAGTGATGAATTCTACATTATTTGACCCTACCAGATCTTGCCTACTGACAATGGCGTGAAAATCCTAACGTCATAAATCGAAATATCTTTGTTCGTACCCACAACAGATGCACAGAAATTATCGATGAAACCAAGGAGTCATACAATCAAAGAATTGAAAACATACTTCTTGCCTGTCCCAACAATTCCATCTCCATTTGGTGAGTCACTAAACCCATTTCCTCATTAGTTATTGTGAAGCGATATTTTTGATTATTTTTGTGCACTTGCTTTTGATGCAATGATTTGTTTATAAGGCATAAAAAGAGATATGAAATTATGCTCGTGCTTCTAACTTTACCCACTAGTATTTAGATCTGCGTTTATTCTGTTTATTTTTAAAAATATTTTCACTCTCATTGTCCATGTATAATCAGCAACAGGAAAGACATTATCCAAGATGTAAGTGTACTAAACAGATGTTCAATAGGAAGTGATCACCGTAATATAAGAGCAAAAGTACTTATATACATTAAAAAGGAAAGAAACAATATGGTGCTTAAAAGAAACTATAAGAAATGGACAATCCCGGAAGATGTAGATTCTTATAGAAAGGAGATAGCAATCTCGTTGGAACACAACGAAAATACAGCAGTTGATAACATATTTGAAAACATCAAACATAGTATCGAAAAAACATGCCCAAAACAACAAGAACAGAAATTGAATCAAAGAGTAAAACAGTTAATAAGGCAAAGGAGATGGTGGATAAGAGATCCATTGTCCATGTCCTGTCTTATTTTTTCTTTGGCCAAAAACAGTACCTTGTTTCTCTATTACAATGTTACTTCCTTTTAGCTTTTCCTTATTTTGAGAAACAGCATTTTTTTGTTGTAAACTGTAAAAAATACTATGATAGCTTCATTTTTGTTATTATTTTTAAGAGAACTTGTCTGATAATGCACAAGAATTGTACCGCGTAAACCTAATTTTAGTTCAAACATTTGTTCTACTTGTCCATTATGTTACACACATTTTTATTGTCACATAAGTTTTCGTTTGATTTAATTTGCTTTGTTGGTTTAGATTTTCAACTTTATTATTGTCTCATAGTTCTTAGCAAACTTTTCAGACGAGTTTCCATGCTTTTTACTTTTGTAGATAAAATTTTTAAAGAATCATTAATTTCTTGCGAGGCTCAATTTGTGAGAGTTTATCAAGTGATGTGATTAAGAATTCTTGATTGTATTTCGTTATTTTTTATCGTTTAGTATATACCATTGTGTTTTGTAAATAATGAACAATGTGCAGTGAAAAAATTGTAATTTACTGTAAATAGCTAACTTGCATTATATCGGTAAGAAGATGTCGACGTATCTTAACTCATCTTAACTTAAATATTTCGACTTTTCGAGCCACTAGAAATGAGGCTATTCACTATGGGCAAACACAGTTTTGCGACTTGGTAAAGTACCTCTCTTCAATAGTTTTATTGCATCTTTCATGCTACACATACATTCATTCCAAAAAGTCTCCATACATCACCTGCTTTATATACTATTTTTCTGTTATGTTTAACTAATTAATTGAAACTATGAGAAAACATGTTTAAATTAAAATTTGAAACTTCACCATGAGGATGAGGATTAGTATTAAAAATAACTACGGAACATTTTATTTAGAAGTTACAAAAAAGTCTCCATACACTCAAGAACTGCATTGAAAAAAATACGTGATAATCAGCCGCATTTTATCAAGCTATCTATTGCTCGCTAAACTGAAAACAAATGAATAATTTTCGGCCATACTTTATAATCTGTCACTTGTTGCTAGTAATTTTGCAATGGGTTTTCAAAGTAGTATTAAAAATGAGCGAGAGAAACGCTATTTCATGTTGAATTGATATATAATAAAAGACTGTTTTTAGTCAATTTCCACTAGTTTATTTATAATTGCGACACTGTCTGCAGTGTAAAATGTAGATCTGAAGAAGCTGCATCGACAGTGAAACGCGTCATCGCAATTATAAATAAACTAGTGGAAATTGACTAAAAACAGTCTTTTATTATATATTTATAATGAATTTCCATCGAGTAGAAGCTACAACCATCCGAAAGTTGAATTGATTTGTGGAAAGATAAAAAATCGTTCAGAAATACAGGAAAAATTGTTAAAAAGTCGCATGCTAATGTTCAGTATATTGTAAACCAGTATAAAACAACGGGTTCCTATAAAATTCGACCAAGCTCCGGTCGCCCCAAGAAACTGACTCCACGTGAAGAGGCGGATATTGTTATAGATCCCAAGAAAAGTGCACCAAAATTAAATGAAAAAGTCCCGGAATATTTTCGAAAAATGTTTGTTCACAAACAGTGAGAAATTGTTTACACAGAGAAGGCTATAAGGGGTATGCCACCAGGAAAAAGCCGATAATTTCGGAAGCTAATCCCAAGAGGCGGTTAGCTCTTGCTAGGGAATACGTTACTAAACCTCCTGAATTTTGGGAATTGTAATCTTTAGTAATGAAACTAAAATTAACTTTTTTGGGTCTGATGGCAGAACTAAAGTTTGGAGAAAAAAAAATACCGCATTCGATATTAAAAACATTTGTTCCACGGTGAGACAAGGGGGTGGCAGTATTCTGCTTTGGGAATGTAGGTCCGCTGGAGGGGTTGAAAGTTTACATTTTATTAATGGTACCATGGATCAGCATGTTTATCTGAACATTTTGAGAAACAATTTAAGAAAAAGTGTCCAAAAATTGGCACTCGAAAAAAGATACATTTTCCAACAGGACAATGATCCAAAATATACCGCAAACTTGGTGCAAGAATGGATAATCCATAATGTGCGACAGCAGCTTTATACACCTCCGCAATTACCCGATTTAACTCCATCGAGCATTTATGGGAGGAACTTAAACGACGCGTTCGCAAACATAATGTTAGAAATAGAGAAGAATTAGAAATACTAATCCTCGTTGTTTAAGTTTCAAATATTAATTTAAACATGTTTTCTCATAGTTCCAATTAATTAGTTAAACATAAGAGAAAAATAGTATAGAAAGCAGGTGTGTATGGAGACTTTTTAGACTTTATAATGAAAAATACAGCAACCAAGGGTCTCCTTGACGAATTCCCCTTTCCACCGGTACAGACTCATTATTTTAGCTGTCGGTTTTTCGTCAATTTTTTTTTCCATTTAGTCGATTATTAACCTTAAGGGGCTATATTAGTTTAACCACTTAAAAATAAGGATATTTTTCTAGAATCAATCAAATGTTTTAAAATGTTGAGTACATATTTATTATTTGTTTACAAATACACACAAATTTTTTCCGACCAAAATATTGAAACTTGCGGGACTTATGCCCCAATAACGAGAGAGGTGAAAAAAAGTAGCTCCGCTGCTGCGGTAATTGGCGCCTCCACATTGCCTGGAATCAAAAAAAAAACAAACGATCATTAACTTTGAATTGTTGTGGCTGTTACTTGACTATCATTAAAATAGATATAATTTTCCGTACCATCAATTATGGATTTTAGAAAATATAGAAAATAATAAGAGATGGTGTTTAGAAAAAAAAGTATAAAATTTCCGCCAAAAATGTGTCCGGTTTTTGCATGCCAAATAGACATTTTTGGTCCAATCAAAAAATCAATGGTTCATTGTATGACAGAACATGTCCTTAACATGCAAAAAAAAAATAAGTAGATACAATAAATTGTTTTCGAGCTGCAGTAAATTTAAAAAATATAGTTTTAAGAAAAATGCGTTTAAGGAATGACTAACGTGTAACAGATAAATAATGATCTCTTGCCACGTACCTACCTTTGTGACTATTTTGAGTTCACTGAAGTATTAAATGTTTAACTTTCACCTACGTGATGACGTCATGGCAGTGGAATTTTTATACTTGCTCCGGATCGCGTTACGCTTGCAAAAACGAGTTTATGTCCACCCGAGCAGCTATTCCGGGCGACAGCTGCATTTTAAAAAATAAACAAAGGCCGACTTTGATACTTCGACCTCTTATTCTATACATATGGAAGCATCGAAATATGTAAAAAAAATCGATTTTTTGAAATTATCACACTGGTAGAGGCAGAGAGTTTTTATTTAGATTGTACAAGTTTATATTTGTTTTAATTTTGATCGTTACTTAAGTTTTTGGATCAAGTTTAGAGTTCTGACGTACATTATTTGTAGAGAGTCCATCCGTCTGTTAGTTACAATGCAATCGATTTTATTGATCTTTGCCCGCGAGTATTACTAAATGTGTATTTATACTGAGATTTATGGTCAAAAAATGTGTTGACCATATTGGTTTGGTTAAGAGTACAGAGACTGAGCGTCGATACTGTTTAGTTCAGCCTCATGAAAGCATCATTCCGGGAATTCTTTCATTTTCTGTTCAAGTGTTAAAAATCAACCAGAGCTATGGCATGTTGTATTATATAAGACTCACAAATTGTTTTAGCAAAATTGAGTTCTTTTAATTTAGTGCAGTGCACCAATTGGTTGGTAACATTTCAGCGCAGTTTGATTTAACTATTTTTTTTTCCAATTATTTTTTGAAAACAGAAATAGCTATAAAATTATTAGACGAGCAAAAGGGTCAAAATTTACTAAATTAAGAAAGAGGTTATGGTCATTTATATTAACCTAGTTTGTCACCACGAAAATATGCGAAAACTATATTGATAAGCATATTTCAATTCAATAATAATTGAGCATATTTCTAATTACCGACTAGCTGTTGAAAATAAATGAAGACTCGAAGTCAACCATTATAGATCACGAAAATATTTATTAACGAATAAATTTACGAATGGGTTTATTAAATTTAATTACAGTGAAACTTGGTTAAGTGGGCTTTGGATAAGTGAGAAACCTCAACTACTGATATTTAAAATGAGGTCCCGATACTTTTGCGTCGAAATACCTCTCATACTGGGAATAATTAAACCCCTTTATCTGAGATTTCGTTTTTGAGTTTTTTTCGATGTTTACCTCTATAACTGGGACCGTTTAGCTTAATAACCTGTATAAGTAAGACGATTATTAATAATTTATCATTTTGAACATTGGTCTGGACAGGTTGTGACACCGTTTACAAACTTATTCGAATTTCTTTAGCACGCGTTTAGTTTTACTTTACTCTAAGGCTTTGTATGATAAACAAGTGAATAAAAATGCTCAAAATGTCGAAACGAAAGTGTAATTCATTGACATCCGCTTATAAACTAAAGCTATTGTCTGTTTATGATAATAGAAAGTCGCATGACTAACTGCACGGAGTTTAATGTACCGAAGTCTACCCTCTATAGAACTATTCAAAACATGGAGAAAATTCGTTCTCAGTGTGCTGAAGGGAAAGGAAAACTAAAACGAACCTGATCATCGGAGTATCCTGAACTTGAAAAAAGTCTCTCAACATGGATAAAGCAGGTACGGAATAAAAACATTCCAATAATCATTTTTGTAGCAGTAATGGCTAGTTTACAAAAATATTTGTGCAGCAAGCAATGCCGTGGACAACAGCCTATGTATTCAGTGGGTTAAACACTTTCCAGCTCTGTTACATGATTATTCCCTCGATAACTTCTTTAATGCCGATGAAGCGGCATTCTTCAAGTGTCTTCCCGATAAAACTTTTACATATAAAGGTCAGCCTTGTCATGGTGGAAAACTTAGCAAAGATCGGATCACTGTACTTTTGTGTGCCAATATGTATGGAACTGAAAAGCTGCCACTTCTTTGAATTGGGAAATCAAAAATTCCATAATGCTTCAAAGGTATCAGAACTTTACCTGTTAATTATCAAAATAACAAAAAGGCCTGGATGACATCGGATATCTTAGCAGATTGGTTAAAAAGAGTAAATACCGAAATGAAGATGCAGAAACGAAAAATTGTTTTATTTGTCGATAATTGCACAACCCACAATAACATGCCTGATTTATACTACGTTAAACTATTGTATTTACTTGCTATAACAACAAGTAAATTGCAGCCAACGTGTTATCAATGACTTCAAAGTTTACTATAGAAAAGAAGTACAATTTGTTCTAAAATCTATAGAAGAAAATGATAGCTTTGAAATCAATATCCTCCAGGCCATGAGATTTGCGAGGAAAGCTTGGTTTTCTCTGAGCAAAACCACCATTGCAAATTGCTTCAAAAAATCTGGATTCAAGGTGACAAAAATATTTGAACGTGAAGGCTTACAAGAGAAGGACGAGAACTGTGGAATAACACTTGAAGAATGGGACCAGATTATTAGGAGCTACGAAAACGACCAACAGCCAACTTTTGAGGAATTTTTGCGTATTAACGATGAGGAGCTTGCTGACGATGACATCGTGTCTGCGTGCTCTTCCTCCTCTTTGGAAATAGAAGAAGAAGAGGAGAGTTGTGAGGAGTGTTTAGAAAGAGTGTCAAAGCGTGACGCAGAAAAATCTTTAGAGACTTTACATAAGTACTTTGAAATGTCAAATATTGGTAATCCAGGCATATTAGATCAAATTTATATTATTGAAAAACACCTTACAGCAAGTGGCACTCAAATACAAACTAAATTAACAGATTTTTTCAAACCGTAAGTTTTGTATGGTTTTTTTTTGTATTGTTGAAATTCGTAAACAGAATAAAACAAATCGATATTCCGAAATAAAATTTCAGAATATGGTTTGTTACTTGATTGGTCACTACAACAGAACGTCGAGAATTTGCAAATGCAAAATGACCAACAAATAAAGATCCCATGCCTTTCCTCCTACGACTATAGTTTCTGAGCCTATACCCTATAGGCTATAGGGTCAGAAACTATAGTCGTAGGAGGAAAGGCATGGAATATAGCATTCATGAGATCTTTATTTGTTGGTCATTCTGCATTTGCAAAATCCTTCCTAACAATGTTAAGTTTATATAGTTGAGCAGTTTTCGATGTTCTAAACTCTCAACAGATGGCGCAAGAGTCTATATCTTGCCCAACGAGTAGTACCTCATTTATATAAGGTACCATGATTGCTATAAGCCAGCGAGAGTCATCCCAACTTGACTCTCCACGGTACTCTGTTCTTAACGATCGATACCGTTGCCTAAAGCCTACCTGATGAAAAATATAGGCTGGCTCAGAAACTATAGTCATAGGAGGAAAGGCATGGAATATAGCATTCATGGGATCTTTATTTGTTGGTCATTTTGCATTGGCAAATTCTCTCGACGTTCAAAAGAATAAAAGTCTGTAGTACATACATACATACGTTATACAATAAAGTGTACAACATAAAATAAGCATTTTTATTGAACATTTTCACCTCTATAAATGAAAAACGGTTTATTTCGACCTCTCTTAGTGGGGCCCTCTGTAAATGAGACAACTGTTATTTTAAACCTGTCTGTTTGGGAAACTGGGTAAATGAAAAACCTCTTTAAGTGATAAAAAATCCTAGGTCCCTTGACATCCCAGTTATCCATGTTTCACTGTATTTATTTTATTATATGCCACTCTCTGTAATATTTCAGTATTTTAAAACTTCAAAGAAAACAAGCTATCTTAATATGCACAGTCTATCAAAATGGGTTAAGCTATTTTGAAATTACAAACCTTGATAACTATCACTAATGTAGTTTAATTAGATTCCGGGCGGTAAAAGCCGCAGTTCCTTAAAATGTATTAATAATAATGTTATTGCATTCTAATGAAAACCTAGAAATTATAAAAGTAAATAAACACATCCTGAATATTAAATATAAGTAGAAACAGATAGATTAATATAATTATTGTTTAAACGACGTAAACATTAAGTCGGTAGCAGAAACTGCAGCAGGATTCTATCGACCTTGTACCACGCTACTATTTTCAAAATATATAATTTTAATGAAAGTATACAATTACAAATGTATGGTTACAATATGGAGCCTTCTAGAATTATTTATTTGCATTGAAAGCTTTTTGCATTTTTTAGTGTATAGTAAAACTAATATTTTAAGAAATACTGAAATTTTGGCAACTTTTTGGACATATATTTTACAAACTACACTGGTGAGCAAAAAAATCGCCTCAAACTATTTGGCTTCATTTAACACGGATCCTAAAATTTACTGTTCATATATTTTTACGGATTTTAGTATCATTTGAAAGCCCATTCTATTCTCTTTCTAATGATACCAAATTCCATAGCATACCTCGTGCTACTGATTAAAATGATTGAAAGGGGAAACAAGAATTAAAAATAGTGGTAGGAGCAAGGAAAAATTAAACAAATTTTAAATTTAACAATTAAATTTATCATTCATGGAGCGAGTGAGCTTTTTCACCACTGTATGTGGAATTCTTCCCCACTCTTCCGCCATCACAACCTTTAAGTCCCTCAGGGGCTGGATTTCTGGCTTGAACCCTTCCTTTGAGCTTATTCCACATGTGCTCAATTGGATTGAGGTCAGAACTCTGCGCAGGCCAATCTAATATGGGTATTCCCACATCCCCCAGGTATTGCCGCACCGATGCAGCAATATGTGGCCTCGCATTGTCGTGCATTAGTGTGAAGCTATCGCCAACAAACTCATCGTAAGGAACGACGTGTTCCTGCAGGATCTGCTCGATGTACCGGTGAGCAGTTAGTCCACCGCTACGAGTCTCATCAGTCACGAAAACCAAATCGGTTTTCGCATCCAATGAGATGCCTCCCCACACCATGACAGAACCTTCTCCGTAAGCGACCGCATAGCGCTCCCCAGGCCTCCTATAGATTCGTCTTCTTCCATCATTGCCATGTAGGCAGATTCGGGACTCGTCGAAGAGTAAAACGGAGTGCCACTTCTCTAAGGTCCATTCGACATGTTCTCGGGCAAATCTGAGTCGCGAGTATTATAATTTTTATTATAATATATATCAGTTTCTTTTGCTTTTTAAAATCTCGACAGAATAACTCAAATGAGCAATGAAAAGTAGATATCAGAGAGTTAAGAAACTTATTTTTGAACTTGAAAATTTAAAAACTCCAAAAATGAAAATAGCATTTCTGAGATTTTAGAGAAAGTGAACATTTTAGCTTTACCTCTTACTCATGTCACTATTTGAATGCCATCTTTGTCAAAGTTCAACTTTTTCTGTTAATTGGTGATATTTGCTACATTAGTCTATGTACTATTTTTCATATACAATACTCTGGCGTTACTTCGGTTGCAGTTTTATATCTAGTTTGCGTTCTTGTAAGTTTTTATTATCACATTATCGGAGTTTAATTATCATATACCGAACAGTTAAACTCTTTGTACTCTCTTTTGAAGTTTAGTAAATACGCAGAGAAAGATTGGTGGTCTAAATTTTATTGAGTAATTTATAGTAAATTTTTAATGAAGATATGGCTGACAAAAATTATAAATTTAATAAAATCGAATATCGATCGAGGATAAATAACCTCTTTTTGAAAGAACTGCCCAATAAAAAATTATGACGACATGCTTAATACATTGACCTGACCTGACAATGACCTTTGTCCACTACTATCAAAAATGTAGTTGAGGATTTCAAGAAAGGAAGAACCAATATCAGTACTGAATATCATACTGGAAGACCCATTTCTCTGTCTACCAGAGAAAATTTTGAGGCGTGTAACAGAGACTTTGGACATTTCATACGAAGGTGCTTTCCATATTGTTCATTCTGATTTGAGTATGAGAAAATTATTAGCTAAAAGGACTCCTAAATGTTTGAATGCCAATCAAGACGATTGAGAGTACACCATCCAAGTTTTGCGGTCATTTTGAATCTAATTTTCCTGTTCGAATGGTAATTATGGATGAAACCTGGGCCCATCATTATAATAATAATAATAATAATACAAATACACACCAACATCCGTACTTCAAAATAAAGATTACAAACTCTACTGGGACATCAGTATCCATACAGATAAAACAGTCTCCGCCAATAGACCCGATATTACTTTTCAGTGCAAAAAAGAAAAAGTCACCTATCTAATTGACATAGCTGTCCCCAACGACACAAACATCCAAACGAAATACACAGAAAAAATTTCCAAATACACAGGCCTTGCAACGGAAATAAAAAGGCTATGGAAGCAAGAAAAAGTCATCATTGTCCCTCTCATTATCTCAGCCACAGGCCTTACACCAACAACATTCACACCACACTTAGTACAATTAGGACTCAACACAAACATACACAAAAACATTCAGAAGTCAGTGATTTTGAAAACATGTAACATTGTCAGGTCATTCCTTAATACACAATGGTAATGCGTTTGTGCTGACTTGGTTTGCGCCCGTCAGCCAAACATGGAACCACGTTGACCAAACGTGAGAAAGAAAAACAAAAACAATAATAATAGCTTTATTACCCAACAGTTTCCCATTAATAGGGTAAATATTTAGACATTTACATATTCAATGCCAGTCTGTAGTAATTGCTTCTTAGTACAACAGTATATATCACAAACACTACAAATATGATTAAAATTAGTACACATTACATGAATAAGTGAATTCAATAACAAATTAGTATTAGGTCTGTTACATCTAAAAAACATATTTGATCGCGAGTGTATCCGTGGCACATTGATGTTAATACCAGACAGTATATCCCTGTAATCAATCATATTGTGCAATACTTTATATAGGAATAATACTGAGGCACAAACTCTCCTGATTCCCAGGCTAAGAATATTTGTCTGTTCACACAAATAATCGCTGCTGATTCCCCGTTAAGGATACATTCCATTAATCTTAAACAACAGAAATTTCAGAAATCTCCTCTGCACTTTTTCAAGTGAAACTCTATGCACCTCGTACATTGGACTCCAGACAATACTTGCATATTCCAGTTTCGAGCGAACAAAGCAGAAATACAAAACCTTCAGTGATGCAATATTAGTGAAATCCCTACAATTCCTAATGATGAACCCGTAAGACTTCATTGCTTCAGAAACTTTCAATGCTATATGCTGAGCAAATGTTAGTTTTGCATCAAAAACAACTCCCAAATTCTTAGCTGTGCTACACCTACTTAAATTATGGTCTTGAATTCTATATTAAAACTCTATTGACGCTACCCTCCTAGTATATGTTAGAACTTTGCATTTTTGAGCATTTAGATGTAGTTTGTTGTCACAACACCAAGAATGTACGAAATTCAACTGGCTTTGTAGATAGGAACAATCCTCAGTTTTTTCTATTGGCATAACAATTTTTAAATCATCAGCATAAATTAGCCTGTTACATTTTAAATCCTCGCAAGGGTCATATATGAACATAATGAAGAGCAAGGGTCCCAAATTTGAACCTTGTGGAACGCCAGAAGTAGCCACAAATCTTTCTGATTTGAATCCGTTGTAGGCTACGATTAAATAAGTAAGAACTTATAAGAGCCCTCGCACCATCAGTGAAACCAAAGAAAGATAACTTATTGATGAGAACATGATGGTCGATCCTATCAAAGGCCTTCGAGAAATCTGTATAAATAACATCAACCTGCTCACCATCATCTAATATTTCCGAAATGAACTGTGTCATAACAGTTAGATTTGTTACCGTAGATCTCTTACTAACAAATCCGTACTGATAAGGAGAAATTTGATTTTTAATTTGGCTATAGATACGTGCATACAAGACTGACTCAAAGACCTTTGAGAGGTTACAAAGTAGAACGACACCCCTGTAATTTTCAACATTTCCCCTGTCTCCATTCTTAAAAATAGGACTTAATCTACCTTCTTTCCATCGTTTCGGATAAACACCCTGTTTAATTGATAAATTAAAAATATACTTTAAAGGTCTTACAAGGACAGTCGCACAGTCCCTAATGAGAAACGAAGGAATATTATCAGGGCCAGAGGTCATCTTATTTTTTAATTTTTTCGTGGCCATCAATATTTCATCCCCAGTAATGGGCGAGAATTCCACAATTGTCAACGATGTACTAAGCGAATGACAAGTCCCTGCTGGTTCCGACAGTGCGAAGACACTCTTGAAAAAATCTGCAAATCGTTAACAATGCCCGATGGAGACTTCAGAATGTCACTTCTATACATCATCATACTGGGAATCCTAGAAGATTTACTTTTGGAATGGACATAACTCCAGAAGCGTTGGGGATCCAGTGCCAGAGAAGCCTGTGCATCCTCCATGTATTTAACATATGACGCTTTAATTTGCTGCTTAGAAATTGATCTTAACCGTCTAAATTCTAGATAATCATTGTGATTACCATATCTCTTGAATTTTTTTGACTCAGAGACAAAGGAACGAAGGAGTGGAAACATACCGGCTCCCTAACCCCAAGAAATTTTGCTTACAGAAATTAGCAGAAAAGGTTCTTGCTGCCTTTTTTACAATAAGGATGGTATACTGGTTACAGATTACTTAGAATAACCCAAAACAGTGACTGGAGAAATTATTCTTTATTATTAACTAAACTTTGCAAAAAAATTGTATACAAACGCCAAGGCAAAGCGTCCAATACTGCAAAACATTTGAAATAACACAAAATTTATTCAGATGAAGAAGATCTAAAAGTAGTTTACGAACCACAAAGAACTTTTTTTAAAAGATTCAGTTTTACTAAGCCTACAAAGTTGAAAGGAGATTATGTGGAACAAATAAGATAAGATACTCATCAATAAGCCCTCGTATACTATTAATAATATTTTAAAGTATACATAGATTTTAAAATTTAGTAGTATTAAGTTAAAAAAATCCCAAAACCTTCTATAATTTTATTTCTTAAATTTGTAATACAACAAATAAATATGTATTTCTACGGTAAACGAAGACTATATTCGTATAAAATATAATTTTTTGTGTTTTGTGCAGAACACTTATAAGATGACTTCGGTGTCAGTCTGTCTGTCCGTCTGTCTGTCACACCCGATTTTCTCCGAAACTATTTGACATAGACAGTTAAAATTTTGCACTAATATGGGAATTGATGGCCTCATTAGAGCCTTGTAGTTTTGAAAGTTAAATTTTAACTTAAGGGGTTAGTTTTGGAGGGTAAAATGGGAAGTGAAACAAATTTTGTTTAACCAGGTCATCGAGTGGGGTGTCAAATGAAAGCTTGTAAAAAGACGAGTTCAAAAATACATATGATTTAATAATTGCACACACTTCTGTTTGTATCATTTTTAAAAAAATGTGGAAAATCGCTGACCACCCCTTATCTCGAAAAGTACTGATCAAAAAATTTTGAAAAAGTTCTGGAATATTCTCTACAGGGTGTAGATTGAACAAAAATTATCACGAGTGCATTACCTTTAATAATTCATCTGGTATATAAAAAAAAAAACAGAAATTTCGAGGTTATCAGTTTTCAGTAAAGATCTGAAAAGAACTTTGTTGAAAACTCATTTGGGATGTGTTTTGTGAAGCCACTGATCATATTATACTTCCGTAACAAAATTTTTTATTTCAAGAGCAAACAACGTACAGAACACTAATTGCGTAAGTCCAACTTACACTTGAGCAGTTATTTGTTTTTAAAATGGGACTCTTAAAAAATTTCCAAGAACTTGGCGGCGAAAGACAGTCGTCGATAATCTAACGTACTAAAATATGGAAGCTATATACCTGACTACGAGAAGAGAATAAAATTTCATCTCCAGATTTTTTTTTGCCACTTTTCGCACGTTGCATTTTAGTAGCCGAGATATTGTTAATTCCGAATCTAGAATTCTTCGACTTCTACTCTTAAATTGGTAAAGTAGCCTTTCTGTAATAGTTCTATTTCATGTCCCATTCTATAACCTCACAGTTTACCAACTTGTTCAATCATCTCAACCGTTACTTTATGAAAAATAAACTAGGCAAGAGGTCTCGTTGAATTACCGTTTCCAGTAGTATTGACTCTGTGAGTACATTTATTTTAGATCCCGACCTTTCGTGAAGTTTTCCTTTTAATCGATCTTTACATAAGTGTTCTGCCATAGAATACAAAAATTTTTGCATATTATTAGTGTATAGACCAGGAACGGCGACTGACATTGAGGGTTTTCTTGACATTTTTTCTGAACTATTGACAAAAATCTTGGATAATTATAAAAATATTTTCATCTGTTCTGATCTTAACATTGACCATCTGCCTAGTAGTAGAAACTGTAAATACTATAAAATGCTTAAGGATATATTTGACTCAAATAGACTAACATCTTTGCTTAATGGAGCAACTAGAATTGTTACTAATAGAAAAAATATTACCAGTATCTCTGGTCTTGATTATGTCATCACGTCCAAACCAGAACTTTTTTCTTGCAAAAATTTTGATGCTGGGATTTCCGATCATTTTTGCCAACTTATATATTGTCATGACGAGCAAGCCATATTACCAGAAGCAGTTCAACGGGAAACGGTCCGGTACCATAAGGTGGTTGACAATGGTTCAATTAACGAATTTAATTTTCTTTTTGATTCATTAAAAATAGACTTTACTCGGAGCAATATGGAAAAAAACTTTGAACACTTCTTTGATGTGTTTGATTAGTGCTTTCAAATAAGCTGTCCAAATAAAGAGGTTAAGGAAAATAAACTACTCAATAAAAAAATTAATTTTTCTAATGAACTCCTAGAGGATCTTAAAAACTTAAGAAATATACATTGGTTACAGAAACGTACTGAGAACTTTCAACTAAAAAATAAATATAAAGACCTAAAAAAAGACATAAATAGTAAAATTAAGAAAGAAAAAGAAAGCTACTATAACAGGAAAATAAATAACTCAAAAAACAAAACAAAGACCACCTGGAATATAATTTTTTAAATGGCAAAAACCAAAACAATTCCAAAAGATACATTAACCAAATATGCACAGATAATGTCACTCTTACTAATGCAGAAGACATAGCAAGTAGCTTCAGTAACTATTTATCTACTGTGGTAAAAAATCAATTAAATTCTCACTTCAGTAACGGTTTATCACAGGAATGCACTGTATCAAAAAAATGTTTTGATACCTTTCAATATACTAATGTAACTTCACAGGATGTTAGGCCTGCCATAAAAAAGTTACCCAATAAAAAATCAACGGGACCAGATGAGGTACCTATTGCTTTGTTAAAGAGATGTTCGCCTAAAGTAATTGCTTGCCTGGTTTATTTAATAAATATGTCTGTTTATGAAGGTATTTTCCCTTCGCGACTGAAAGAGACTAACATCTTACCTGTATTTAAAAAGGGCGATCCTCTTTTGATTGAAAATTATAGGCCTATATCTTTACTTAACTGTTTTCGAAAAAGTTATTTACAATAAGATAACTACATTTCTTGATAATAACAAAGTTCTAACCCCACACCAGCATGGTTTTAAAGAAAAGCACTCTACAGAGACCGCAGCGATCGACTTTATAAAGAATATATATAAAAAACTTGATATAAATGAGAAAGTAGTAGCTCTACTATTTGTTCTACCAAGGGCATTTGACACAATAGACCCAGGCTTTGTTGTTAAAAAATTTGAAAGGCTAGGTATTGGAGGAGCACAAAATTCATTTCTGAAGAGTCGAAACTTTAAAATAAAAATTTGGTGATATTTTTTCGCAAATGACAAACTGTGACTTAGGGACCCCTCAAGGCAGTGTCCTGGGTCCTCCTAAATATTGTATTTAATAATATGAATTTGCCTGTTAGCCATAGTTCAAAGTTTCTAGAAATCATAATAGATTCTAACCTCGAATGGAGTCTGCACATAGATGACGTTTGCTCAAGACTAAATAAATGTTTTTTATGATAAAATCTTTAAAAAACTCATTAAGTGTTCCCAATCTCATAACTGTCTATTACGCTAATGCGTACCCAGCCATGTCCTATGGTCTGGCGGTTTGGGGAAGTGCGCAGGAACTTGTCAGAGAGAGACTAATTTTTAGTATGCCATATAACGCATCCTGTAGAGAAGTTTTTAAGAATAGAAAAATATTAACAGTTACAAGTATTTATATATATAAACTCTTAATGTATATCTACCAAAATCAAGATAGCTTCATTTCGCATAGATCTTTTCATCGTTATCCGACTCGTAACAGAGAAAATTTTTATATTGAAAAACACAATCATAAATATGTTAAAAAAACTAGTCATTACTTAGGTTGCAGACTATTTAACTTACTGCCGGAAAATGTAAAAAGGATTGAATCTATGGCACGTTTTGAAAACCAAATAAAAACTATACTATTAAATAAAACTTTTTATTCTGTAACTGAATTTGAAAGTTATCTGCTGGGCGGAGTGTGAATGTTATTCTTTATAACATCCTTACTTAATTAAAGCATCTTCAGTATGTATTTTGATTGTTATAAATTTGTTTGTTATAAATATGTATGGTGTTTTTTTTTTCTTTTTTTTTATATACCTTGTATTTACTGTGTATTAATGTATAATAGTAAAATTTCTTATTTTTTTATTTTATTATTTTTGATATTACCTAAGATGGGATCATACATCCCTCTGTTGACATGTCTTATCTACAACTTTTGTAGCCGAAAAGATGAATAAACTGTCTATTGTCTGTCTATTATCTATAGTTGTATCTCAAAGTAATTCAACGTTAATAGTTTTTTATACGGGTCGTGATTTTTTTTAAAAATTTTGATCTTTACTTAATATTATTTGTAGATCTCTAATAGTTACAATGCAAATAATTATTGTTCTTTGTCCCTGAGTATTACTAAAGATGTATTTATGTTAAAGTTCATAGTCAAAAAATGTGTTGCCTATTCTGATTTCGTTAAATATACAGAGATCTAGTATTAATTCTAATTTATTTAGGTCTGCCTTATTCCTGTTCATGCGTTAAAAATCACCCAGAACTATTGTTGCGTTGGTGGATGTTATGATATATATCACTCGCATATTGCTTGTGTAAAAACAATGAATTTCAGCCGTTTTCTATTGGTTAATAACATTTCAGCGCCATTTTATTTAAATATTTTTTCAATTATTTTGGGAAACCAGTTGTTTCTTCTTGAAAAAGTATTAAGTTTCAATCAAATAGTTAAAGATCAAAATTAACCAAATTAAGATCATTGTGATTTGGGAAAAGTTTATCTAAATTCTGTAAGAAATAAGGTTAATCTTCTGTTATATTCAATAAACATATCTTAATAATAATGATAAAAAAACTCAGAATATTTTGAGTTATTGACTAGCTGGTAAAAATATACCAAGACTCGAAGTCGACCATTATATGTCACGAAAATATTTATTAACGAAATAAATTTGTAATATTTCAATATTTTAAAACTCCAAAGGAAACAAGCTATCATAATCTGTAAAGTTTATCAAAATAGGCTAATATACCAAGAGGGTGACCTGAAATTTTGACCTGTCGGCTAACCGTCTGCCTAGTTGTTCATTCTATTAGGAGAGTCGAATAAAAGCCTTTAAAGTTGATTTTGTGGCCCCTGTGCCCTGGAATGCCCAGATAAGGCCCAAAATGCTACATCCAAAAATGGACTGTCGTTTAACCACTTGAATCAAGTACCATAACATTTGCTGACACTAAAAAAGTCGAGTGCCCCAAAAGGCAGACGCCGCTGAGACAGAACCCAGCTTAACCATATAAAATCAATAAGTTTACTTTGTTCTTGATAAAATAAGAGGGAGCCTGCAAAAGGCAGACGTCACCAATACCGGAGGACGAAGCTGGACCCGCTTTTTCCAGCCCGTTTTTTTCGAGTTTTTGAATAAATAAGACTTTAAGTTCTAAGTTTTGGGCGCATCTGCGCAAGTTATTTCTGAAAAATTTAGGCCTTAATTTATAAAATATCATGGGAGTAGACGCCTCGCTTGTACCCGAACAAGCCAAGGCATTTTCAAAATCCAAAAAAAAAATCTGATAATATAGACGCTATTATAGGTTTTACATAAAATTCGTACCGGATGAATTACTGTTAAAAAAAACTTTAGAAGAATTTTAAAGTATTTACTTGAAATTAAGTATTTGCTACATTTTTGAAGCGTTTACTAGAAATTCCAAATAAAATGTTTTGAAATTCTAGTACAAATTCAAAAAATCAAGTAAATTAATGTTTGAAAAATTAAGTAAACGTATCATTTTTCCATTAAACGCTTGAAAAATTTAGAAAATACTTAGTTTTAAAATTCATCTAATAGCATCTATACTATCAGAATTTCGATTTTCTTTTTTTGAACTTTCGTGATATTTTATTAATTAAGGCCTAAATTTTCCAAAAATAACTTGGGCAGACGCGTAGGACCTAAAACTTGGGACTTACAATCTTATTTATTCAAAAACTCGAAAAGCGACCGTTTTTGGCTGGAAAAAGAGGGTCCAGCTTCGTCCTCCGGTATTGGCGGCGCCTGCCTTTGGCAGGTTTCTTCTTATTTTATCACTAGCCATGCCCACGGCTGCGCTCGCGAGGACTTAATTCATTATTATCATCACTACTGCTGATTCCTTATGTTACCTAACGTAATGAAATATATCCTATAACCTGGCCAGAGAACATATCTATTTTATAAGAAAACACGTAAATCGGATAAGTGGTTCTTGAGTACTAAGCGCACTAACGGACAGAAAGACAGACAGAGAAACGTTGAGTTTTATATATAGATTATTTTTATTATTATATAACCTCGCCAGAGAACATATATATGAATTAATTAAAAAAAAAACACGTAAATCGGATAAATGGTTCTCGAGTGATAATTGCACTAACGGACAGATAAACAGACAGAGAGACGTTGCGTTTTAGATATATTGTATTCTTTGTTACATGATGTTCCATATTTAACGGTTTAGGCAGCGTATTGCAAGAGAGTGCGCTAGCCGACTTGATTCACTATTATCGTCACTGCTTATTTGTTATATTACTAAACGTAATAAAATATATCCTATAACCTAGCAAGAGAACATATGCCCCGTGGGGGAGCGGGATAGAATATCTCCCCCGGTACGTTCTGCCTGTCGTAGGAGGCGACTTAAAGAACAATCTAGATGGTAGATGCCCAGATCCCACCAGCATCGCCCGGTGTGATACCATCGCATCGGCTTAAGCTGCGTGAAGTTGCTTAACGTTTCGTGGCTGTGCCGATGTCCCGGACTGTGGGACCAAATAGCATGATGAGGCACCTGGATACAAAAAATTCCGGAGGTAAAATAGCCCCCCGTTCGGATCTCCGGGTGGGGGCTGGTTCAGGTGCGTCGACATGCAGAGATCAGGATTTTAAAATGAATTTTTGCAACATACGAGGTTTAAACTCGAACATAAATTCAGTTCACCAACACCTGCAATCCTCATGTACTCGCTCTCTGTGAAACCAAGGTCAGTTCATCGACCAGCACAGTTAACTATCTTTATCCTGGGTACGACTTCTATTCCCGATTTAGGCGTAACTTTGGCTTTTTGTCAGAAGCGACCTCTCTTGCCAACGAGAAGAGGCTCTGGAGCCCCCAAACTTTGATGTTATGTGGTTAAAAATAACTACTCAACCAACCACAAGGTTCATCTGTATCCTGTATCGACCACGAAGCGATACTAACTTTGGAGCACTTTTCGCTTTTCTTGCAGTCACCATCGATCATTTACAAATTAACTATCCAAATGCCGAAATTGCCATCCTGGGCGACTTTAATGTCCACAACATCAACTGGCTTAAATATTCAAATACTACCGATGAACAAGGTCGTGAAGCCGAATCATTTTCAATCAGTTGTGGCTTAACTCAGCTTATTGACAAACCAACACGGATCCCTGATCGAGACGGGGATTTCGCCAGTCTTCTTGATCTGTTTTTTAACCACCAATCCGGAGATTTACACGGTCAGCGTAAATCCGCCATTAGGTTCTTCCGACCATAAACTATTATCGATATCGAGTATCCTACGAATCAGTGACAGAGAGGCGCCTAAACCGCGCAAGATTTGGCACTACAAATCTGCTAAATGAGAAGATCTCATGGAGTATTTTCGAACTTTCCCTTGGTTAGACGTTTGTTTTCGATCCGATGACCCATCTGACTCCGCCAAGGAGGTATCCGATGTTATTTTGGCCAGTATGGAGGCTTACATCCCTTTTTCGAAGAAATGCCCTTCCAACGGCAAGCCTTGGTTTGACCGAAAATGCAAAGAAGCTGTTGCTTCTAAACATCTTGCATATCGACAATGGTGTGAAAATCCTAACATCATAAATCGTAACACCTTTGTTCGTGCCAGGGACAGATGCAAAGAAATTATCGACTAAACCAAGGAGGCACACAATCAACGAATTAGAAACAAACTTCTCGCTTGTCCCGACAATTCCAGGTCCTTTTGGTGAGTCGCTAAGGCAGTTAGTCAAAATTTCACCAAATCCACCATACCACCACTCACACTGCCAGATAATTCTATTGCAACGACACCTGTTGAGAAAGCGAACTTGTTGGCTGAACTCTTTGCTTCACATTCTACTGCGATTTCCAAGGAAAAACACCACCTAATATTCCCATAGTGCAGTCAACGATGCCCGATATTGTCTTCAGGCAGCGTATCATAAAACGTATTTTGATGAAGCTAGACACCAAAAAGGCTTCTGGCGCTGACGAAATACCTGCCGTAGTTCTCAAAAACTGTGCGAGGGAACTAACATCAGTTTTCTGTAGACTTTTCAACCTATCTTACAGAGAGGGAATATTTCCTTCCTGCTGGAAATGTGCCACAGTTCAGCCAATACCTAAAAAAGGCAAGAAGACCTTGCCAAATAACTGCCGACCAATCGCACTGCTTTCAATAATATCGAAAGTCATGGAAAAGGCTATCAATCAGCATCTTCTAAAATATCTTGAAGGATTCAACATTATTAACGATCATCAATATGGCTTTCGTAAAAATAGATCAACAGGAGATCTCCTGACTTATGTAACACATGTTTGGAACAACGCAATTGAACACTTTGGAGAATCTCGAGCGGTTGCTCTTGACATATCCAAGGCATTCGACCGTGTTTGGCACGATGGGCTGTTGGCTAAGCTGCGTTCTTATGGTATGTCTGAAAAGTTCTGTTTGTGGCTCTCATGTTTTCTCAGAGAGCCTTCTTTGCGAGTGGCAGTCGACGGATTTCTTTCTAACACCTTTACTATGAACGCCGGTGTATCCCAAGGCTCCATACTGTCTCCTACTCTCTTTCTCATTTATATTAACGATCTGCTGAAAAAGACCGAGAATCCAATCTACAGCTTTGCAGATGACAGTACACCTATCTCTTCACTGACTTTGAACGGTCAGACATCGGCTACTCAGACGAATATCCGCAGACAGCAGAAAGTCATTCAACTTAACAAAGACCTGGAAGAAATTCTTGGGGTGACAGTAACCAAGTGGAATTTAACGCTACAAAAACCCGGGCGGCAGTTTTTTCTAAAAAAGTTAACGTTGCTGAACCCGAAATAGTTATGTCGGGGCACTCCATTCCTCTAACATCGTCACTCAATTTGTTGGTCATTAATTTGGGAGCAAATATGTCCTGGCATGAACATGTTGCAGGCATAGCAAGGAGAGCTTCTCAGAAATTGGGAACATTATTTCGAACCAGAAAGCTTTACACTTCACAACAACTGTTAATTCTTTACAAAGCTCAAATTCGACCAACTATGGAATACTGCTCCCATGTTTGGGGCTCCGCTCCCAAACATACACTGCATTTGTTGGATTCTATTCAGAGAAGGCGACTTGAACCTATTCTACAAGTATTTTCATGGAAAGTGTTCGAAGGATGTGGCCCGTTTAATTCCTCCCAGAGCGGTGCATATTAGAAGTACACGTCACGCTAATACTTCACATCCGTATGAGGTTCAGCTTGTTACTCTTCGTACAACGCTTTTCAAGCAGTCATTTATATGGAGAACATCATCCCTTCGGAATAATTTGCCCAGGACTGTGTTTCCCACCGAGTACAATTTACAGCGATTTAAGAACAACGTGAATCGCTTTCTCCGCACACTTGTCGCTCCTGTAGCGCTTTAGGGACTTCCCTGTAGCACGTGTGCTAGACCTATAAAAGAAAAAATGCATAATTCTAAAAAAAAACACATAAATCGGATAAGTGGTTCTTGAATCATAAGCACACTAACGAACAGACAGACAGACAGAGAGACGTTGCGGTTTATATGTATTATTAAGATTATTATTATTATTATTATATAACCTCGCCAGAGAACATATGTATGAATTAAAAAAAAAAATATATGTAAATGGGATAAGTGGTTCTCGAGTGATAAGTGCACTAACGGACAGACAGATAGAAAGACGTTGCATTTTATATATTATATTCTTTGCTACCTGATATTGTTCCGTATTTAATAGCTTAGGCAGTGTATTGCAAGAGAACGCGCTAGCGGCAAACTTTCTTCCGTCTTGATTCACTATTATCGTCACTGCTTATTCCTTATGTTACCTAACGTAATAAAGTATATCCATCCTATAATCTGGCCAGGGAACATACGAATGTTTAAAAAAAAAAGCATGTAAATCGGATAAGTGGTTCTCGAGTGATAAACGCAATAACGGACAGACAGACACACGGAGAGACGTTGCATTATATATATATATATATATATATATATATATATATATATATATATATATATATATATATATATATATATATATATATATATATATATATATATATATATATATATATATATATATATATACATATATATTATAGAAGATTATAGATAACCTAGCCAGAGAACAAATGTATGTATTAAAAACAAAAACACGTAAATTGGATAAGTGGTTCTCAAGTCATAAGCGCACTAACGGACAGACAGACAGACAGAGAGACGTTGCATTTTATATATATTATATTTTTTGCTACATGATATTGGTCCATATTTAGTGGTTTTGGCAGTGTATTACAAGAGAAACTTTTTTCCGACATGATTCACTATTATCGTCACTGCTTATTCCTTATGTTACCTAACGTAATAAAATATATCCTATAACCTGGCCGGAGAACATATGTAAATTAAAAAAAAGTACGTAAATCGAATAAGTGGTTCTTAAGTGATAAGCGCACTAACAGATAGACAGACACAGAGACGTTGCATTTTATATATATTATGGAAGAACAAACTAAATTTTATTCATTTTATATGGTTTTATTGGATTGACGTTTTTTTTGGCTCTAAAGGTGGATCCGATCTCGCCGGCGTCTGCCCTTTGGGGCGCTCGACTTTTTTAGTGTTAACAAATGTTATGGTGCTTGATTTAAGCAGTTAAACGACAGTCCATTTTTGGATGTAACATTTTAGGCCTTATCTGGGCATTCCAGAGCACGGTGGCCGCAAAATCATCATTTTTAATCGATTCGCTCGATAGAATAAACAACTAAGCAGACGGATAGTCGACAGGTCAAAATTTCGAGTCGCCTTCTTGGTCTATAAGCTATTTTGGAATTGTAAACATTGATAACAATCGCTAATGCAGTTTAATTAGATTCCGGGCAGTAAAAGCCACAGTGTCACCAAAATGTTTTAATAATTAAAATGTTTTTGCGTTATAATGAAAATATAGCAATTATGAAAGTATATAAACACGTCCGGAATATTAGATATAAGTAGGAACATGTAGATTAAGATATTTATTGTTTAAGCGACATTAACAATATGACGTCTAACAAAGTAGAAGTTTTCTTTTACTCCTCGGTAGCAAAAATTGCAACTTTTTTCGGTCTTGTTCCATACTACAATTTTCAAAATAATATTTTAATAAAAGTACACCATTATAAATGTATAGTTATAGTATGGAGCTTCTTAGAATTATTCATTTGCATTGAAAGCTTTTTGCATTCTTTAAAGTGTAGTGAAACTAATATTTTCTGGTATACTGCAATTTTGGTAACTTTTTGGACATATGTTTTACAAACTACTACTATTGTTGCCTCATATACAAAGCGATTAATCTGGCACAAACTTTTTTGTGAATTCGCATACATTGACGAAATTCTATTGACAAAAAGATCCAAATTTGAAGAAAAGATTTTTAAAAACGGCTACCACTACTCCGTTGTTATAATTTTTATCATAATATTGTATAATATAAGTTCCTTTTTTAAATCTGGACTAAATAATTATATAGTTCCATTCAGAGAATCTAAAATGAGTATTTACTTCTTTTTACAATGGTTTTCTGTAAATACTTTATTACTAGCAATGAAAAATAGATATCAGAACGTTAAGAAACTTATTTTGGAACTTAAAAACTCCGAAAATGAAAATGACATTTTTGGGATTTTACAGAAAGTGGATATTTTGGCTTTACATCTTTCTAATGTGCTAAACTATTTGAATGACATCTTGGGAGTTCAACTTTTTCTGTTAATTGGTGCTATTTTCTTTATTAGTCTATGTACTACTTTTCATATACAATACTATGGCGTAACTTCGATTGTAATTTTATATACAGTTTGCATTCTTGTAAGTTATTATTATGGTATTATTGGAGTTTTAATATCATATTTCGTGTTGTTAATTATTTTATACCCTAAAAAAATTTGACTCAAGATTTTGACAAAGAACTCCGGACTAATCTTGTGGAAATTGGATACCGGTCAAATCGGCTGAAAATGTAGTATGTTATGCTTCAAGCAATTCTATTCAAAGGTCTTCATGAACACAAAGTCCAAAAATGGATGGATTAGGAATTATCGAGCGTAGAATTAGTACTTAAAAAAGCGCTGAGTAAATGCTGTTTTTTTTTTTTGCGTTTTTTTAAGAACTTATTTTGACTAAAACATAATTTTACGAAAAATTATATGTTTTTTGGGTTGCTAATTATGAATGTAACAATTTTTATTTTGACCCATTTCGCTCCTACTTTCGAATTTGGGCTATTTTGGCCATTTCTGGCGTCTTTTTTTTTGATTTGATTTAATTCGTCTAGAACACATTTTTGCGAAAAATTCTAACTGAATTTTATGATTTTGAGTTAATAATTACGAATATAATAATTATTTTGGACTAAGTTGACACCATTTTTTGGGCTTTTGGCCCTTTTCTGGATTTAATTAGACTAAAACATATAAAAGTTATACTTTATTTTCAACGACTCTAAGGAAATTGCTAAGAAAGAATGGTGAAAGGTATATGGCCAAAAATAAACACTATTTGAATTTTTATATTTATAAATAATTATCAACTCAAAAAACATAATTCCGTTAGAATTTTTCGCAAAAATATGTTCTAGACGAATTAAATCAAAAAAGTCTCTAGAAATGTCCAATATTCGAAAGTAGGAGCGAAATGGGTTAAAATATTTATTATATTCCTAATTAGGAATCCAAAAAAAACATATAATCCCGTTGCAATTTTTCGTAAAATCATATCCTAGTCAAAATAAGTCCTTAAAAAAACACAAAAATAGCATTTTCTCAGCGGTTTTTTTACTAATTCCACGCCCCCAATCCTAATTTATCCATTTTTGGACTTTGTAGCTATGAAGACCATTGATTAGAATAGTTTTTGAAACATAACATACTACATTTTCAGCCAATTTGACCGGGATTCTATTTCTATACCAGGTGTACAAGTATTAAATGCGATTTTTTTTTCTAAAAAAACATGTTAAATTCGGAAGAATGATAAAGTGCTCTATTCAAAATATGCTCCATCGCTTGTTATACATTTTTCAATCCCATCTTTTGGACAATTTGTGAATACCACGCCAGTAAAAATCTATCCCTTTTGCTGCGAACCATTCATCGAGCTATTTTTTCACATCTTCGTACGAACCAAAGCGCTGCTCAGCAAGTGCGTGACCCATCGATGCAAACAAGTGGTAATCGGAAGGAGCCAGGTCTGGTGAGTAAGCTGCAAGGGGTAGAACTTCCCAGCTAAGTGCTTCCAACGTGTCGCGAACTGGTTTTGCCGTATGTGAGGGAGCATTGTCATAAAGAAAAATGACTTTGTGTTGCCTCTTTCGGTATTCTGGCCTTTTTTCAAGCAGCGAACGGTTCAAACCGGTCAATTGTTGTTGGTAACGTTTAGTATTAACCGTTTCTCTAGGTTTTAGCAGCTCATAATAGACCACGCCCCTCTGGTCCCACCAAACACAGAGCATCGTCTTTCTGCCAAGGCGATTCGGTCTTGCGGTGGATGTAGATGGTGCGCCTGGGTCTACCCATGATTTTCTTTTCTGCGCTTGGGATTCTCAAAATAAATCCACTTTTCATCCCCTGTAACTATACGTTGCAAAAACGACTTCCTTTTGTACCGCGCGAGCAAAATGTCACACGTGTTTTTGCGCTTTTTTTCCATTTACCTGTCGTTCAACTCATGTGGTACCCATCTACCGGTCTTCTGAATCTTTCCCATCTCTCGTAGCCGCGGCGGTTTTCTACGTTTTTTGTCTGCAACATCGAAGTCACCACTTTTGAAACGCCGAAACCATCGTTCACACGTATCTTGCGATAGCTTCTCGAAGTAATCGGTATGATTCAACAGCAGTTTTGTTCAAATGAAAACAAAAAATTAATGCTGTCCACGAACGCTCTTTGTTCGGTGTAAATTTCGACAAATTGAACACAACAACACAACACTATGCACACACTTTTCCAATTTATCACTCGTGCGCGTTGTGTTGATGACACAACAAAATGGCGCAGTGTCAAATCTTTATAGCCCAAACTGCATTGGTACACGATCTGTTGTCTGAAATCCGCATTTCATACTTGTACAACTGGTAAGATTAGTGCGGAGTTCTTTTAGCGTTTTAAGGCACATGGGTACTTTAGGCAGTAGCAATGATTGTTGATTTTCACAAAATCTTTCTGTGCGTGTATCTATTTGTTGCCTAACTTAATATCACATTCAAAAAATTTGGTTATTATCGAATTATGAGATTTTGACTGTTTAAACCACTCGTTGTTAGACTAATCCGAAATTTGATTAACTGAAGGAGCCAAAGATAACAGAAACCATGTGATTACCATTATATTAAATTGGATAATTTTTTGCATTTGCATTTTAGGAACATCATCCTAATTTTTTGTGTTTGATTATACAGGACCACAAAAAAAAATGTTAATTTACGTTGACTACAATAGGCCTAGATTATGTTTTTTGGGTAGCTGATCACGAATTCGAGGTCTATTTTGGTACATCACATCTGGATTTTGCATAAAGTAGCCATAAATTTGGTAAAAATGAGCTCAAAATGATATTTTCATCTTTTTAAAGGGCTTGGTATTCCGGAATGATCAAATTCGCCATAAA
This sequence comes from Pachyrhynchus sulphureomaculatus, assembly GCA_019049505.1. Lineage (NCBI taxonomy): Eukaryota > Metazoa > Arthropoda > Insecta > Coleoptera > Curculionidae > Pachyrhynchus > Pachyrhynchus sulphureomaculatus. The sequence goes on along the minus strand of CM032455.1, from coordinate 101,959,400 downwards.
CCCGCCACTTTTGGGGTCTGCAGGTATTACTTCAATGTCTCAAATAAGTTTTGACAGCGACCATATGTTCTGCTGCTGTCAAGTGCCAAAATCCCTTGACGAAGAGATTCTATATTGCTTATGCAACCATGCTACCTGATGCTATTTTCAAGTTTCCTTTGACAACTGTGAAGTTTACTTTGACAGCCATCATAGAGGGGGCAAGAGTATAAGGAATATTTACTCTTTCGACGATATAAAGTATTTACCCTGACGTGGCAGTTTCATTTGCCATTTGACAGCTGCGTGGATATCACCACTAAAACAAAATCGACGAATTCATAAGCATCTTTCTCAAAGATCTAAACTATTAGAATAATCTCATTGCTTTGACAGTTCTATTCAGCAGTGCTAGCTGTCAAAGTACATTTGAAAGCTGTCAAATAACATTTTATATGTTAGGACCGTTACCAGAGCCACCAAGAACATATAGTATACAGAGATTTTAAGGGAATAGAGCAACCCTATCGTCATGACAGTGTTGACTGGCATTTGGCAGCTGTCAAATTACACTCACAGCTGCCAATTAGCTTGCGTAGATATCAGGACTGGAACAGCACCGATGAAGGCATAAGACATAGTGTTCTTGTCAACGATTTAGAAAATTCTGACGGGTTTGCAAGCTCTGTCCATCATTTCACAGCTGTTCAAGTGTACTTGAATGCTGTCAATTAACATATTATGTCAGGCTCCTTACTATAACCAATCCAACCATTATAGTAACATGATTTTTCAATTGAATAGAATATTCGCATTGTTTTGACAATTTTATTGGACAATTGACAGCTATCAAAGTACACTTCACAGTTGTCAAAGGAAACTTTACAGCTTCCAAAATAAACTTGATAGCTATTAAATGATATATTGTATTCTTTTATCTTGATCAGAATCGCCAATATCATCAGGTAGCATGGTTGCATCCCTTCGTTAAGGCATTTTGGCACTTGACACTTGCAGAACACATGGTCGCTATCAAAACCTATTTGGGATATTGAAGTAATACCTGCAGATCCCAAAAGTGGCGGGTATATGGCAAATTTGATCATACCGGAACCATGCCCTTTAAAACGATGAAAATCTCATTTTGAGCTTATTTTTTTTTCCAATTTTATGGCTATTTTAAGCAAAATTCAGATGTGATGGATCAAAGCGGACCTCGAATTTGTGGTCAGCGACCCAAAAAACATAACCCAGACCTACTGTAGTCAAAAATTCTGTGTTATCAGTGATTAGCTTCCAACATATTAACAGCGTGCTATAATAAAAATGGTAGTTTCTTAGTTCTCAAATTCATTAAATGGTGAAGTAACTGACTGTATCTTTACATTTAGATTTTTTGATTAAGTAATATATGTTAAGGAATTATGTACCAATAAATAACCCCTATCAGACCAAGAGCTACGGGAAAAAAAGTGGCGTGGGCAGTAGCAACTTGCCCCTTTGACCGGTTTATCTGGCACAGAAACTGTTCACCTTTCGGGGTCATTTTTTGCCCCTAAAAGAGCCCATTTCAAAGGAAACGCCCACGAGCGACTCCTGCCAACCTTATTTCTGCTATATTTAGGATGGTTGTAGCTTCTACTTGATGGAAATTCATTATAAATATATAATAAAAGACTGTTTTTAATCAATTTTCACTGGTTTATTTATAATTGTGATGACGCATTTCGCTGACGATGCAGCCTCTTCAGATCTACATTTTACACAGTATAAAATGTAAATCTGAAGAAGCTGTATCATCAGCGAAACGCGTCATCACAATTATAAATAAACCAGTGGAAATTGACTAAAAAAAGTATTTTATATATTTCTGCTATATTCTTGTCAAAACGAAATAAATGACCCCCCCCCCCCCCCCCCCCCCCCCCCGAGGCCAACATCGACTTTTACCAGTCAGTGAGCGCAAGCCCTACTTAACTGGCTAATGGTACTGTACCACATGTACGGTGCTACTGTACACGCCAAAAATGACATATTCGAATTGGGCCTTATTGGAAAATGGACCAGTAGCGACGGCCTAAAATATCTGAAAGGTGAACAGTTTCTGTGCCAGATGAACCTATCAAAGGGACAAGTTACTTCTGCTCACGCCACTTTTTTTTTCTGGAGCTCTTAGTCTATAACCATATTAATAACACAGGGCAACAAAAAAATATTTTTGTTTTGGTGCCTGGGATTTTAGAGCTGATTTTAACTATATTTGGGACGCTAAATCTATACATGCAATCCGTTTTTCTCTATCAGCTCTACTTTTTTAGATACATCAACTTATCTACCAATGTGGTTTTTTATTCAGTATATTCATTTATGAGAGTTCTAAAATTATTATATATTCATTAATGTAGGTACAATGGTTTTATTGTCAGTCTGTAATTGAGTAAATTCCAGGTAAATCTATAAATAGTGGAACCATTGCCTATCAGGTACCTGAACTGACGCTTTTAATCACCTAACTCGGGTAAGTCTCGTCAGTTTGTGCGTTCTTACTAATGAGAGTAGATCGAATTTGGCGTGTTATTTTATGTTAAGAAAAGAGTGTTTTTGTGTTATTGAACAGAATTAAAATGAGTTCAGGTTCCAGTTCAAGAAGAAGTTGTGTAAATCAACCTGATGTGTTTTGCTATATATGCGGAGAATACATGTTTCAACAAAACAGACAAACTATTGCTGACTTTGTAAAGCGAGCGTATCTTGGATACTTTGGAGTAAAGCTTGGTGAACAGGACAAAACGTGGGCCCCGCATCTCGTATGTAAAACTTGTACAGAGCATTTACGGCAGTGGACTACCAGGAAAAGAAAATGTCTAAAATTCGGCGTACCAATGGTTTGGAGAGAACCAAAAAACCACTTCAATGATTGTTATTTCTGTTTAGTAAATACTAATGGAATCAATCGAAATAACCGCAGTAAGTGGACTTATCCCAATTTAGACTCGGCAATACGCCCTATCCCGCACTCAGATGAAATACCGATTCCAACATTTCATCAGCTACCACATATCTCTGATGACGAATATTTTCCCTCTGATCGCTCTTCTGATGCTAATAAAAGTTCTGATGCTAATGAAACTAACAGTGACTATGAGGGGACGTCATCAGTTCCTCAACGCTTCAATCAAAATGAATTAAATGATCTCACCAGGGATCTCAATTTATCGAAAAAAGCTTCTGAAGTACTGGCTTCTAGGTTGAACGACAAAAATTTACTGGAACAAGGAACCAAAATTACCTTTTACCGTACAAGAGAAAAAGATCTGCTACCATTCTTTTCTCAAGAAGACAATCTTGTATTTTGTCACGAAATTAGGGGACTCATGAAAGAAATGGGACTTTCTGAATATATTCCAGATGATTGGCGCCTATTTATTGACAGTTCAAAGCGAAGTTTAAAATGTGTCCTTCTACATAATGGGAATAAATATGGTTCAATACCACTAGCTCACTCAACGAAACTGAAAGAAGAATATAATACCATAGCTTTGGTCTTGCAGAAGATAAAGTATTACGAACATCAATGGATGATTTGTGTAGACTTAAAAATGGTAAACTTTCTTCTTGGGCAGCAAAGTAGTTACACGAAATATCCGTGTTTCTTGTGCCTCTGGGATAGTAGGGACAAAACACACCACTGGGTTAGAAAAGATTGGCCTCAGAGAGAAAACATGGACGTTGGGGAAAAGAATGTCATTAACGACGCTTTGGTTGAAAGAGAAAAAATCATACTTCCTCCGTTACATATAAAGTTGGGCTTAATGAAGCAATTTGTAAAGGCTCTTGATAAGAATGGGTCTTGTTTTACATATATAGGGGTAAAAATGCATCAGTTGAGCACAGAAAAACTCAAAGCAGGGATATTTGACGGCCCACAAATAAGACAATTAATTGAGGATCCTGCCTTCATAAATTCAATGAATCAAGTTGAACGAGAAGCTTGGACATCATTTGTTGCAGTTGTAGAAAATTTTCTAGGCAAACATAAAGCTCAAAACTATGTTGAAATGGTTAACAAGATGCTTAATAGTTTCAAATCCTTAGGGTGCAATATAATATACACTATTTACACAGCCACTTAGACCGTTTTCCAGAAAATTTAGGAGACATGAGTGAGGAACAAGGTGAAAGATTTCACCAATATATTAAAGTTATGGAGGACCGCTACCAAGGAAGATGGGACATGCACATGATGGCAGATTACTGCTGGAGTTTAAAAAGGGACTGTTTAAAAAAACATTCAAGAATGTCGCGGAAAAGAATCTTTCCAAGTGTTGAGTGACTATTTCATTTCTTCAATATTTTTTTTTGTTTGTAAGTACGACATAATATTGTATTTTGTATAACTAAAATAAAAATTTCGTATCTACTTTTGTTTACTACACTTACGGATTTGAGTTACAATAATGTAACTTATATTTCTCTAAAATTGTATATCTTAAAAATTTGAGCTCCTAGGTACAAATGAATACGTTATTTGAATTCAGGACATCAAATTGATATAGAATCAGCTCAAAAAACCTCGACACCAAAACAGCTGTTCCCCTGTGTAATTAATAATTTCACAAATTACCAGAAAACTAGGTACTTATATGATTAAGTACGATGTTTATACATTTAATTACAAGAAATATTCTTTTTTCTAGTAGCAAGAATAGCTAATCTTTGGGTGTGTACCTTATTTCGATTTCAAACAAACAATCTTTAATCAAAGAGCAATATAAAATTATCATATTTATTATATTATCAGTAATTTTTCGCGCGTCTTGTTCTGGAAAACACATAATACCTTTAATTTCAAAACATATTATTGTAACTTTGGGAATTCCAGTAATAGTTTGTACACATATCTCAGTAACTATAACTAGTGTTAAGTTTATTCTAAAAAAATAAATTTGAAGAACATTTTCTCGTACTTTCCTCCTTTTTCAATGAAACATTAGACATAAATTAATCGAAGCTTGAAAAACAACTTTTAAAGAACGCTGTTTCTTATTTAATTGTAATTGCTAATTTCATTTCCTTGTAATATATGTTCTATTGACATTAGTCAATACAACAAAAATACATTTTACACATCTCTATTTTCATTTTTCATTTTCATCCATAAATATCGATTTCTGATTTAACTGGATGTAAAATCATAATTCATTTTTCTTTCCAGCATTAAAATTTTTTAGAGAGTTTATACAACTTCTTCTTCTTCTTAAAGTGCCTATTTCATTCTGGCTATTGTTACTTTATACTCTGCAGCTCTGAAAATACCGGTAGTATTTGTTGAGAACCAATTTCGCAGATTGTTTAGCCAGTAAATACGTCTGAGTCCTGATCTCCTTTTTACAAATACTCCAATTATCCTACTTTAACAGTTTCCATAATTTCCAGTTTCTTGTTCATGAGACGTAAAATATCCTCGTTGGTAATATGGTCAGTATAAGAAATTTTCAAAATTCGGCGATATAACCACAATTCAAATGCCTCAGGTTTCATAGAAGTGGCTTCCGTCAGCATCCAAGATTCCACACCATAAAGAAGGACACCGAAGATATAACATCTTTGGAGTCTCATTTTCGTGCTCAATTTTATTGCTGAGCTCTTGAAAATTGAAAAATACTGATGTAGATTTTTCAATACGGCAACGAATTTCCTGCGAATGATTCCATTGTTGTCCATGTTTATCATGGCACCTAGATATGAATATTGTTCATCAACAAGGTAGCAGGAACCGGAGACTTACTGATTACCATGTACTTTGTTTTGCTGATATTAAGTTTGAGGCCGTATCGATTACTGACTTCGTTTATTTTTGTCATAAGATGTTGTAGACCCTTTAAGTTATGAGCCATAACCGCCGTATCGTCAGCATAACGAATGTTATTTATTCGCTCCCCATTAAACAGTATTCCTTCAACAGCCTTTTCCAGTGCCTATATGGAGATTTGCTCAGCGTACATATTAAACAATAGTGGGGACAAAACACAACCTTTCGTTACTCCACACTCAATCGATATTGCTTCTGAGCGCTTCCCTTCTGCTTTAGTAAATGCCATCTGGTTCCAGTAGAGGTTGCCAATAATCCGCAGATCCTTTCCATCTAGCTCAAGGTCTTTCAGAATTTCGACTATTTTGTGATGTTGGACTCTATCAAAAGCCTTTTGGTAGTCGATCAGGCACAAATACACGTTACAATTAACGTCTCTACATCGCTGAATCAAAACCTGTATAGAAAACAAGGCCTCTCTGGTTCGCATCACGAAAACCGAATTATGTAGCTGACATGTTTTCTTCACACAATTTGTATATTCTTCATGGGTGGTAATACAGGGCCCAACAAGTCTATTGAGCATTATGTCTGATCTGGTCTTGCATCACAAATAACTCTGTTATATAGTCTTGCCATATCTTCAGTTCCTCTTCTCTATCGATAACAACGTTTCCTTGATGATCTATTAAACGTCCATTTGATTTCGTTCTCTGTTCACCAGTTAAGTCTTTGATTTTTCGATAGATATTAAAGCTATCATACTTTCCCTGCAACTCCTCTATCTCTTTACATCTTTCACCATTCCACCTATCTTAAGCTGTTCGAATTTCTTTCTGTATTTGTATGTAGAGTCTGCTATATTCTCTTTTGTTACCTCTGTTTTTGTGCAGCCGTCTTTCCTCCATTAGTCTCAGAATGTTTTCTATCGTCCATTCTTTTCTTTTATGTGTTTGTTTCATAGTTAGATACTTATTTTATACAACTACTTTTCTATATTTTATATATTAGATTCGTGTATATTGTTAATTAATATAATTACTGCGTGAAAAATGCTCAAATATACTGAAATAAGGCGGTTAGAGAAGTTATTCTTATAAGTGATTATCTACTACCTAAGATAAAAGAGACTGTGGCTCAAAGTACCCGCACGTCTCCTCGTTGGAAAAAAGTTTAATGATTTGTAAAAACACAAAGTACTACTTTGTGTTTACTACTTTGTGTTTCTTAGAACAAACAGAAACTTAACAATAAGAAACTATAAAATTATTAGAATACTGCATTATAAATTGCCGCAAATTGCAGGGAACTAGATGTTAAAAACGACAAAAACTGTACAAATTTTTAGAGAGTGAAACCAAATTATGTATTTTAATGAAAATGTACTGGTTTTTATACCAAAGCCGAACTACCTCTCACACCCTACATATAATGACATACATATCGAGGATGACATAACAAAAAAGTGACAAAATTTCAAAACTTGAAATATTTGAGTCCAACTGTATGATAATTATGTAACATATATCATATATGGCGGAGTAGATCCGGTAGAACGGGCGAGAGAAGCAGCAGCAATAGCAATACATAGAAGACTTGGCATAGCCATAGCCATCTCTGGCGCTATAAATATAATAAACGCATCTTCTCAGGAACAGAACCTTTTTTATAGAGAAAGATTTCAAGAAAGGGTTCTATTTTGTGACAAATCCGCAGCTCCACCCCGTCGTTGATTTTTAAATAGGGTTTAGGTTTCACTGTATAAAAAGATTCCTCTTTGTGAAAAGTCCCTCTTCATCGATATTTAAATTGACTGTAAATTTTGAAAGTTTCACTGTAAGTTTTAAAAGTTCCACTGTCAGCGTTGCAGATTCAGAACTTAGACGACGTGGAGGCAACGCTTTAACAAAATAACACTAAATTTATTTTTTTTAGGCTCCTGTAATAGTATGCATATACCTATGTGACCTGATCAAGAGAGAACAAGACAATCTTACTACCACCTGTCTAAAAGTAAAGGAATATTTTGAAGAAAAATCTGTATTATATCGAGTTTTGGATTGTTTGAGTTTCAAAATAGGATTATTAAAAAAAGAGTTTACAGCAGCAGGATTTTATTATATTAATAGAACAACACTGATTTCATTGTTTAGTTGTTATATTTCATACTTAATTGCTTTAGAGACTATTTCATTTTAAGAGTTTTTTTAAACTTTCACATCCTGTATCTGATTTGTTAAGAATCATCATCATCATCATTAGCTTATTCCATCCATAGTCATATGTAAGCCTCCCTAAGTTGTCTCCAATGAGCTTTGTTGTTTTCTTTTTGCATCTAATCGTGTCCTGCTAATCTTCTTCTGTTGTCCGTCCATCTTGTTTGTGGTCTACCTCTGCATCTTTTGTATTCTCTAGGCCTCCATTCAACTATACAGCGTATCCATCTGTTATCATTCAGCCTTACGATATGCCCCGCGCAATTCCACCTTAATATTCATATTTGTTGTATTACGTCTGTCACTTTTGATCTTCTTCGTATCTCGATGTTGGGAATACGATCTTGGAGTCTAATACTACTCAGTATATATCACCACTACACCAAACACTTTATTTTTGCACTCGACGCGCGTTTCGCTAACCATGTTAGCTTCATCAGGAGCGATGAGTCAATCATCGCTCCTGATGAAGCTAACATGGTTAGCGAAACGCGCGTCGAGTGCAAAAATAAAGTGTTTGGTGTAGTGGTGATATATACTGAGTAGTATCATTGTGCCAAAGATTCCACATTCCCAACTTAGTTGGAGTCTAATATTTAGCATTCTCCTCTCCATTGCTCTTTGGGTTGCCTGGAGTTTATTTATTATACTTTTATTTAAAGCCCACGTTTCGGTGCCATATGTTAATACCGGCAGTACATATTAATCAAATACTCTGGCTTTTATTGTATTAGGGATGTCCAATTTAAATGTAGATTGTAACCTTCCGAACGCAGACCAAGCTAACGAGACTCTTCTATCCAAGTGAGCCTTTAAATTATTTTTGGATATTTCGCTTTTTTGTCCTAAATATGAATGTTTGTACCTTTCCTATTCTTTCAACTTGTGTTAATAGTTCCTGGCTGTTATCTTCACTTTTGTTGTTCAAATATTTGGTTTTGATGAAGTTTATTTTTAGACCTATTTCTGGGGACTTGTTATTTAATTCCATCAGCATTTCTTGTAATTCTTCTCTTGTGTTGGCGATCAGAGTGATATCATCTACGAACTTTAAGTGATTTAATCGTTTACCGTCCATTAGTATTCTTTTATTTTCCACTTTAGCGATTTGAACATGTCTTCAAGAGTCAAAGTGAACAGCTTTGGGGATATCGAGTCGCCTTGTCAAATTCCTCTTTTAATTTTGATTTTATTTGTTTTTTCTCCAAGTATTATTTATGACGTGGCATTTTTATATATCTGTTCAAAACGAGTTGTGTGTATTTCGTCCACTCTGCTGTTACTTCAGGCTTTAAGAATTGCCCATATCTCTACCGAATCAAATGCTTTTTCATAGTCAACCACTGCTATCCACAAGGTAACCTTATATTCATTTGCTTTTTCTACTAGTAATCTACTTGTCTGAAGATGGTCCAAAATGCTGTATCCCCTTCTAAATCCCGCTTGTTCACGTGGTTGATAACTGTCTAATTTGTTCGTTAATCTATATGTTTTGATTCTAGTGAGGATTTTATATAGTACCGATCACAGGCCGATGGGTCTGTAATTCTTCAATTTAAATGTGTTTCCCATTTAAATACAGGGTGGCCCAAAATTACCGAAGGGGTTTGAGTTCATTATAACTTTTTATTTAAGACATAATTATATATATATATTTTTTTTAAATACAGTATATTAATGGAGAATATTTTTAATTTAATTATGAAAAATTATATCTCGCAAGTGGTGGCCATTTTCTGCTTCGCATATTCGTGCTCTTTCCAAAACATTTTCCATAACCTTTAGCAAAACTTCAGGTGTTATGTTGTTGATTTCGGCGCGTATATTGTTTTTTAATTGCTGGATGGTTCTAGGCTTATTAATATAGACTTTTCCTTTCAAATAACCCCAAAGGAAAAAGTCTGGAGCGGTTAAATCCGGTGAACGCGGAGGCCAATTAAAATCGCTTGTACGCGAAATAATTCGTTCACCAAAGATGTCGCGTAAAAGAGCCATTGTGTCCCTCGCAGTGTGCGCTGTGGCTCCATCCTGTTGGAACCATACTTGCGGATGGTTTTCCACGGCTGGCCTTAAAAAAATTTCCAACATTGTCCGATATCGAACACCAGTGATGGAAACGGCGACACCGTGTTCATTTTCAAAAAAATATGGGCCAATTATCCTTTCCGACGAAACACCGCACCAAACAGTACACTTAAGTGGGTGTAATTGTCGCTGTTGAACTACTCTTGGATTTTCCGTAGCCCATATCCTGCAGTTTTGCCTATTAACGAACCCATTTAATTGGAAATGGGCTTCGTCGCTCATAATTAAATTATGAAAAAAATCATGATTTTCTTCTGCTTTTTGCCGGAAATAAATTGCATAATCAAGTCGTTGCTGGTAATCTGTCGGTTTCAATTCTTGGACAAGCTGAATTTTGTATGGAAACATTCTTATTGTATGCAAAATTCTCTGCAGCGACCCTCGTGAGAGGCCAAGTTGTGTCGAACGTCTCCTGGTTGATGTTTCTCCATTTTCCCGAATACTCTCCTGTACCCGTTCAATATTGTCATCCGTGTGCACCGTTCGTCGTCTACCGGCACCAGGAAGGTTCCTTACTGCCCCTTGTCGAAAATTTGCAACCAGACAGTTTATCGTTGACTCTGAGGGTCCAACCTGCACATTAAAATAACGACGCTATGCACGCTGAGTCAAAACAATGGACCGTTGATTTGAGAAATAAAGTTCAACGATTTGGGCACGTTGTTCAATTGTATACTATTCCATTTTAAATTCCCCAAGTCTTCTTTACAAAATACTGAAAAGAAATAAAAAACAAAATTATAGTAAAAAAGTTATAAGGAATTCAAACCCCTTCGGTAATTTTGGGCCACCCTGTATAAGCACAATCAAGGCGTTTACCTAAAGTGTTGGTATTTTACTTTCTATGAGGCACCTGTTAAATAGAGTTTGAAGAGATTGTATTATCGATGTTCCTTCATACTTTATTATTTCTATAGTTATTATAATATTATTGTCAGGTGGTACGGGAACTATTTTAAATTATAGTTCCCGGCTGACTGACAAAACCTAAAAGGAGGTCGGCAAAAACAGTACACTGTCTACTTTCCTATAACTATAAGCCCACTCAATCCTACTGTAAGTGTGTGTATTATTATATTTATTAGTTTGTAAAAATAAAATGTATGCGAATATAAATGAAATATGCACTTTAGCGTGTTGCATTAATGCTAAATTTTAATAAATATTTTAGTATATATATATATATATATATATATATATATATATATATATATATAAAGGATGTTTTTTTATAGAGGTATAAAACTTTAAGTTGGCAACACTTTTTTAACTGGCGGCCATTTTATCAGCTGTCAAGTGATTTATGTTTAGTTTGGTTTGGCATTTCAACATGAATAGACTGACGCCTGAACAACGCTTCCAAATTGTGCAAATTTATTTTGAAAATCATGGTTCTGTTCGAAATACGTATCGCGCACTACGTCCATTTTACGGTCAACATAATCGTCCATCAGAGCAATTAATTCGATTAACTATGGAAAGTTTTCGCACCACGTTTACTCTAAATGATAATGCGCATCCACAGAGATGCCGTACAGTGCGTACAGAAGAAGTCATTGCTGCTGTAGAGCGTAGCGTAGAGGAAGACCCGAATCAGTCTATCCGCTATCGTGCACAGGAATTGGATATGTGTCCATCCACTTTATGGAAGATTTTGCGGAAAGATCTTGGTTTGCGTGCTTACAAAATCCAACTCGTGCAACAATTGAAGCCACACGATCACCTAGCAAGGCGTAGATTCGGTGAATGGGCCCAAAACAAGATTGCCGTTGATCCCGATTTTCATAAGCGAATTTTGTTTAGCGATGAAGCTCACTTTTGTTTGAATGGATACGTCAATAAACAAAACTGCCGTATTTGGAGTGATGATAATCCTCAAATGTATGTTGAGACACCGTTACATCCAGAAAAAAACTGACTGTTTGGTGTGCTTTATGGGCTGGTGGAATCATTGGTCCGTACTTCTTTAAAAACGATGCTGGTCAGAACGTTACAGTCAATGGTGACCGCTATAGAGCCATGATTACTGACTTTTTCGTTCATTAATTGAACAACCATGATGTGCAGGAGCTGTGGTTTCAACAAGACGGCGCAACATGTCACACAGCTCGTGCCACAATTGATTTATTGAAGGAAACGTTTGGTAACCGCATAGTTTCACGTTTCGGACCCGTGAATTGGCCTCCAAGATCGTGCGATTTAACGCCGCTAGACTATTTTCTGTGGGGATATGTGAAGTCACTAGTCTACGCCGATAAGCCCGAAACGATTGACCACTTGGAGGACAACATTCGCCGCGTTATTGCCGATATACGGCCACAAATGTTGGAAAAAGTCATCGAAAAATGGACCTCCAGGTTAGACTACGTCCGAGCCAGCCGTGGCGGTCATATGCCAGAAGTCATATTTAAATTATAATGCCAGAAGATTATCTTTCGAATCAAGTAACTTTCATGTCAATTTAAAAAATTCATCTTTGTTTTATTCCATTTCAAAGTTCTATACCTCTATAAAAAAAACATATATATATATATATATATATATATATATATATATATATATATATATATATATATATATATATATATATATATATATATATATATATATATATATATATATATATATATATATATATATATATATATATATATATATATATATATATATATATATATATATATATATATAGATCAGATTTGTCACCCTTCCTTTAAAGAAAAAAATGTAAAACCGTTAGAAAACATCTTGATCGACAATTAATATCCGAAAACTCTCATAATAAAAAATATTTCAAAGACCACCTCGTCAAATCAATCCAAGAGATTAATAATACGAATTGTTTTTATGCTAATTTGAAAGACAAAACCGATACTTTACAAAAATCTAATATTATTTATGGCATATCATGCCAATGTGGTTTAGGCTAATATCGGACAAACGACACAAAAGCTCTCTAAGAGACTTGCTCTACACAAAAGTGATAGCAAACATAAGCTCAACGCAACAAGTTTAAGTTCACATGTTAACAGTACAGATCAGTACAATATACAAATAGTTTCATTTTGGATGTTGAAACCAACTACTTCAGAAGAAACTTTTTGGAAATGTGCTACATAAGAACTGACAAAGACAATATCATTCATAAGAGACATTGAGTCCTTATTACACGTATGTGCTAACACAGAATCACACCAAACCAATTAGAAGCAACGGTTTCTATGAGAGAATTAATGTCGAATAAGGGATACCTTCCTTATTCTGTTGCGTGACTTCTGAGAATTTTTAAAAATAATTTTTCCGGGAGAAAAAAAAACCTTTTTACTTAAATAGTAGACTATAACCCTAATGAATATCAACTTATGCTTTTTCTTGGCCATCTGACGAAATTTCTATTACCAACAATATTCGGTGGCGAACCAAAAATCACTGTAAGTTACTAAATTTTACATCAAATACAGATTTAAAAATGGAGTACCATTAAGACAGCGTGGTGTATCTCACGGTTCGTTTTTGGTTCTAAAGAGAACTATTCAAAATGTTAATATTATTATTTTACCTCTTAAGACTGTTGTAATTTCTCCGAATGTGTTGTTCTCAGGTTTTGTATGATTATGTCGCTACCTGATTAGTGAACTGCTTGACCTAGTTACTTAATTAGAGAAAAAACTGTTACAGTTTTGTAAGTATACTATTGTATGACTTACAGTAACTTAATTATCGCACTTCTTGATGAATGTCTTAATTTTCCTTCTGTCGTTTGTTTGTATCCAGAAGAAACTACCATTTAGGCAGCGAAAGCTTGATTAAAAAATAAAAATCAGAAACTAGAACCTAAAGATCTTTAATTGATTATCTCTATGACCTCACGAGGACGTTCCCAAAGTATATATATTTATATATATATATATATATATATATATATATATATATATATATATATATATATATATATATATATATATATATATATATATATATATATATATATATATATATATATATATATATATATATATATATATATATATATATATATATATATATATATATATATATATATATATATATATATATATATATATATATATATATATATATATATATATATATATATATATATATATATATATATATATATATATATATATATATATATATATATATATATATATATATATATATATATATATATATATATATATATATATATATATATATATATATATATATATATATATATATATATTATATATATATATATCAAACTCAAGAGGGAGGATATATTTTTTAATGACTTTAGAATAGGGGTATTTGACACCTTATATCGAGGGTTCAAGATGCCAAGTTGTATAAGTGCTAGTTAAAATATCTCAGGAGGTGTATCAGGCTTAAGGTGAGAGACATTTCCTGTATATATTTTTTAATTTTTTGTTTCATATTTAAACCTCGGTTGCTGAGTATGTCACTATAGTATCCAGTCTTGTTTTGATGTTGAGCTCATCTAGGATGGAAGCATTTATGCGATACGCTATCCAGGGTATCCGGAGCATCCTTCTGTATACCCACATTTCAAATGCGCTTATTCGTTTCTTGCAATTTTTTTAATGGTCCAGATTTCGCCGTGTATGTAGCAATTGGGAATATTAGTGTGTTGATAAATCGTAATTTGGTATTTTGCGTCAAGTCATTGTCTCTCCATATTTTTGTTAGCTTGGCGGTCGCTGTTCTAGCCACAGCAAGACGTCTGCGTATTTCATTCTCACATCCACCATTGTTTGTTATTACTGAGCCAAGGTAATTGAAGTTACTGACTGTTTCATACCCTGCAATGTTTCTAACGTAAGGCTGATTGTTTCTCATTCTGTCAATGATCATCATATTCGTCTTGGTTTTATTCAACTATAGCCCGTATTTGTCGCTGACGATATTAAGTCTATCCATGATGTACTGGAGTTCTTCTTTCGAGGCCGCCAAGACTACGGTGTCCCCTATTGTTCATCTAACATTGTCACTTAATTTGCTGGGGTTTAATTTGGGAGCAAATATATCTTGGCATGAACATGTTGCAAGAATAGCAAAGAGAGCTTCTTAAAAGCTGGGAATATTATTTCGAACTAGAAAGCATTACACTTCACAACAAATGTTAATTCTACACTAAGCTCAAATTCGACCAACGATGAAACACTGCTCCTATGTTAGGGGCTCGGCTCCCAGATTTACTCTCCATTTGTTGGATTCTATTCAGAAGAGAACTGTTCGCCTGACTGGAAACCAGAACTGACGAGCAACCTTGATTCATTGAGATAGCGAAGAACGGTTGGCGACTTAAGTTTATTCTACAAGTATTTTTGTGGAAAGTGTTCGATAGATGTTACCCGCTTAATTCCTCCCAAAGTGGTCCATGCTCGAAATACACGTCGCTCTAATACTTTACATATGTATGAAATTCAGCTCGTCACTACTCATACAACACTTTTCCAGCAGTCTTTTATATGCAGAAACTCATCCCTTTGAAATGATTTTTCCAGGACTGTGTTTCCCACCAAGTACAATTTACAGCGATTCAAGAACAACGTGAATTGCTTTTTCTGCACAGAGTGCTTTGGGGACTTTCCTGCAACACGTGTGCTAGGACCATAAAAAAAAGGAATCACTAATTTTAATGTAATTAAGGGATTACTTCACCTTGGCGCTCGGAAAAATAGGTATAAAATAAAAAAAAATTTTGACGCAGCTATTAAATATATAATTTTTTTTTTACACATATACATAGTAGTTTTATGAATAATTTAAAATAATAACGAATTAAAAAAGTTAAAAAATGCAGGAGATATGAGCCATCAAGTAGGACCCTCTTTTGAAAATCATTGCTGATGGTGATCTTATTTTCTCTGTCAGGCATCGTCTGAAAAATAAAAAATAAGTTTTTTCTTATTTAGAAAGGCAACAGCTAAAATGTAGCATGGGAAAAAAAAATAATTTTTTTTTGTAGAAATGACAGCCGTTTGAAAAAAAATTCTGATTTTTATCGAAATTTTGAGTTTAAAAAATTTTTAACTTACGAAGGTGTCACCCAATCAAAAAAATCCTATGCTACATCTTAGATAATATTATAAAGAATATGTGTTGTAAATTTTAACAAAATCGGTTAAGCAGATCTTAAGATATCTTCTACACTAGTTTGAAAAAAGTAGTTTCGAAAAAAACGCAAAAGAAAAAACATTACGGCGTCAGTGTCTTAAAACCAAATATTTTTTTTAATTACTTTCAATCTGCGATTTCTGGACCGTACATGAGGTCTTCCATTGTTGCCGCGATGTCCTCCGACTCCTTTTGAGCAGCTATTTTCAATTTCCAGGCCTCTTTAGTTTCCTGTTGGGCTCTCATGTTGGCTATAGATATTCGTTGAGAATCCAAGTTCTCGGTAAATCGCAGCGCGCTTGGGCCAGTGACAAGGTTTAATAATTGCATCATTTGTAATACACTAGTATATCCATCATTAAATATACTATGTGCAATATAAGATGCGATCACAATTTTTGTGCCACTAAAATGCACTTTTGGAGCCACGTACCAAATGACAGCGTTTAACTTTCGTTGTTATTCTGAGTGTTTCCTTCTAAACAGCGTTCTTATAAAGGACTGACTAAAAGAACAATACCCTTTGTCAAGGCTTTGACCGCTCCTGTCGGTCCGATCGCTACCTGGGTTTCGGGCCGACTCTCTGCGTCGCTCACTTCTAATTGCTATAACTTCGGAAATAATTTGAATTTTGAAATGGTTAAACGTTTAAAATATTCTTTAAAGTATAAACAATTTATCTAGGCAAAAAAAAAACTCTATTTTTTGAAAATCTCAAGGTAGTGTAACTCCTTAAGTATTTTCATACCACTCTGTATATCTACGTGAGTGAACTAAGAAAGTATTTGTCGCACTAAAATGGTAATTGTAACCTTACTAGTACGTTCAAGTACCAATCTCAAAATAAAAATAAGTTACCTTAATTATTATACGGTTATAGCGTTAAAAAGTCGATCTAAATCCCTTGCTCAGGAAAATCTTTACGATGCATTTAAAACTATGCGTATTTTTTACCGTTCACTTTTATCTTTGCAAGGATTATGGTAATTCTATAATAGATTTATGATTACATTTTAATATAGGGTTGTCTTAGTAGTAAATAGTGAAGTCTGGTTTTCTTCAAGTTGACGGAAACTACCAGTTTCCAGCAATAGGGTGGGAAAAGTATTTTTCATTTCTCCCTGCTAAACAAGATTTTATATTTTTGGATTGGTGTACAGTAAAAGATTTCAGACATAAAAGCAACTTTTCCATGCGTTTAATTAGATCTAGATACGCATTATTATTGGAATATTTTACCGGTGCGCACTGTTACTAAGGGCGAATAGTTGAAGCATCTTATTGATGATGGTGGAGAGGCAAAGACAATGAAAAGACAAAAGATTGTTGGTCCAATATAAGGGCACTGGAAGATTAAAAAATCTGGCCGTTTCAAGGGCATTTTTTAAAGTAAATTGAAAAAAAAGTGGAAATACAAAAATTTTGTCAATATATTTTGAAAGACAATGATCATGTGAGTGCACCAAAATTATTTTTTATGGGAAAAAGTGATAAATATTTTTAGTGAACTTTGGAACTATATTTCCTCAAATATTTTTAGTAGGTTATACTTTATTTAGGCGATATTTCTTTAAAAAGATAACTGAAGACTAGTAAAACAGGGAAACAAATTTATATAAATATGAATTTTAAAAATATTAAAAAAAACAGTGTATTTAATTAGAGCAAGGTCTATGTTAAAGTGCAAGTCGGACTTGCTCAATTAGTGTTCCATACGATTATTGCTTTAAGAATAAAATAAAATCCTTACCTAGGCTAAGTTAATTAGTTCCCCTGACATGTATATATGTTAAAATCCAATATGTATTTTCACTTTTTTCTTAGTCATTAATGTATAATAGTTATAGCATCTCAGCTATCTAATTACCAATAAATCAATCCAGCTCAATTTAGTAATAAAAGTGCAAAACAAATATTTACTATCTAACCCTTTGTTTAATTATAAACTACTCTCCACTCAGTTACAGTCATGTACTTAAAAGTATATTACAAAAACCTCCACGATACGTCAAGAAACATAGTTTTCAAAGTTCTTGTTTATACCAAATTATTAAACGTAATGCATGCATGTGATAGGTTTTGCTCAATCTACACTTTATGGAGAATATTCTAGAATTTTTCAATATATTTTGATCAGTACTTTTCGAGATAAGGGCGGACATCGATTTTTAGCAATTTTTTTAAAATAATGCAAAGAAAAGTGTGCGCAAGTATTACATTATAGATATTTTTGAACTCGTGTTTTCACAAGCTTTCATTTGATACCATACTCGATGACCTGGTAAATTTTTTCACGATTTCACCCACCAAAACTAACCCCTTAAGTCAAAATTTACCTTTCAAAACTACATGGCTCTGATTGGGCCATCAATTTCTATATTTGTGCGAAATTTTGACATTCTATGTCAAATAGTGTCGGAGAAAATCGAGTGTGACAGACGGAGAGCGAAGTCATCCTTTAAGTGTTCCGTACGGAACACTAAAAAACATCAAGAAATAATAAATGACATCATAGAAAATAACCAGTCAAGTGAAAGTTGAACTTGCACAATTAGTGTTCCGTACGTTGATTGCTTTTAAAATAAGAAATGTTGTTACGGTGGTATAAAATGATCAGTGTCTTCACAAAATACACTCCAAATGAGTTTTCAACAAAGTTTGTTTCCAATCTTTACTGAAAATTGATGGCCTTAAAATTTTTTTATATATACCAGATAAATTATTAAAGGTAATGCACTCGGGATAATTTTCGTTCAATCTACACCCCCTGGAGAATATTCCAAAATTTTTTCAAAATTTTTTGATAAGTACTTTTCGAGATAAGGTGGGTGGACAGCGTTTTTTCGCGATTTTTTAAAAATAATAGCAAGTATTACATTATATCTAATATTTTTTATTCGTGTTTTCACAAGCTTTCATTTGACACCACACTCGATGATCTACTAAAAAAATTTTTTTTCACTTCCGATTTCACCCCCCTTAAGTCAAAATTTGACTTTCAAAACTACACGGCTTTGATGAGGCCATTAATTTTTATAGTATTACCAAATTTTAACTTTCTATGACAAATAGTTTCGGAGAAAATCGGGTATGACAGACAGACAGACAGACAGACACCGAAGTCATCTTATAAGTGTTCCGGACGGAACACTAAAAATTGTGTGGTTTTGAAATCAGTTTCGTTTCTCTAAGTACTTTGACTACATTGTTTACAAGTATTTAACAACAATCATTATTATTGTAAAATTATCCTACAGTATAAAAATCTGAAATAAAATGAGAAAAAAAAGTATGAAATTTTACGAATAAAATTTATCAGAATATGCAAGTAAAGTTTTGAGAAGTATAAATTAATATAATAGGAAAAACATCGATTGAGGAGTCATTTCACATTAAATTATATGTATATATATATATATATATATATATATATATATATATATATATATATATATATATATATATATATATATATATATATATATATATATATATATATATATATATATATATATATATATATATCTATAAAAATAGTATATATGATGTTATATATGAACTTCTAATATAGAAACAGAAATCACTAATTTCAATTTTATTTCAATGGATAGTATCCTTCAGAAGATATTTTTATTTTATTTTTGTCTAAATCAAAACTAAAAATTGTAAATATTCATGAAAGATGTCCCTATAATGCAGAATAAGGCACTTTGGTGCCTGGAACCTCGAAAGATCTATTCCCATTTAATAATTTTTTTTGTGAAGTAGAGGATATATCCTCGAAATATTTTGAACGCGATTCTCCCCTGCCCTGATTGGGCAAAATCCTATATCTGCCCTAACTAGTTGCTGCAACTGATCACTCAAGTCAAATTACACTATTGTCCGCATCACAATAATTGTTTTTTTTTTTAAATTATCTTGTTTTACCTAACAGCCTATGTTAGAGACTATTGTTTTTTAGTTTAAGTAAATGATACTTTTTTGTTTTCGTTCCTTTAATTTTTTCAAGATCGGAGAAAATTATTTTTTTCTCGCATCTGTAAAAGGTGTTTTTTCACACGCTCGACTGCTATGTAGGTTTTATCTGTTTGTGCTTAAAATATAAACTCTTATGTGAATTATGCAGAGTGATAAAACTTTTAAAAATTAGTTTTTCCGGTTTTTCTTTTAACATGTCTCCAAAAAAGGGTTCCATTTTGTGAAAATATTTTTTGTTATTTTTTGGCAACTAGACAGATTTTGGCTATCTGTTTGTAGTTGGTAAAATCTATTTTGTGATCTGTCTGAAGTTGATTTTGAAAAAGGGCAGATATACTCTTCTAGCCTGGTATATATTATATTATAACTCATGCTTTTTTTTATGGGTCTAGCACACGTGCTACAGGGAAGTCCCTAAAGCTCTCCAGGAGCGGCATGTGTGCGGAAAAAGCGATTCACGTTGTTCTTGAATCGCTGTAAATTGTACTCGTGGGAAACACAGCCCTGGGCAAATTATTCCAAGGGGATGATGTTCTCCATATAAAAGACTGCTTAAAAAGCGTTGTACGCGGAGTAACAAACTGAACCTCATACGGATGTGAAGTATTAGCGCGACGTGTATTTCTAACATGCATCAATCTGGGAGGAATTAAGCGGGCTACATCCTTCGAACACTATCCATGAAAATACTTGTAGAACAGACTTAAGTCAACCGTTCTTCGATGTTCCAACGAATCAAGGCCGCCGGTCAGTTCCGGGTCTCCAATCAGACGAACAGCTCTTCTCTGAACAGAATCCAACAAATGTAGTGTGTGTTTGGGAGCGGAGCCCCAAACATGTGAGCAGTATTCCATAGTTGGTCGAATTTGAGCTTTGTAAAGAATTAACAGTTCGGGAGTGTAAAGCTTTCTGGTTCGAAATAATATTCCCAACTTTTGAGGAGCTCTCCTTGCTATACCTGCAACATGCTCCCAAATTAACGCCCAACAAATTGAGTGACGATGCTAGGGGAATGGGGCTAGGGGCTTTGCTGCAAGGTCCACAGTTCCGTTGATACGCTGTAGAAACCCTGGTTTTCCCACTGGATCTTGTATTTGAGATTTCTTATGAACGATCTTATTGTCTGTAGAGGCTTGTCTGCTGCTGATATGTTATGTCTACGCAGAAGGAGTCCAATACGGTCGGTGGTCCGTTTGAGGTATGGTAGGTATGGGTCTGTCATCCTAGTCTTCATTGGACTTTTTCGTAGATTTTGTTGTTGATTTATAGCCCTGTTTATTGTGTGATATTTGTATTCTGTTTAAGTCCTGTGGTCATCTTTTCTAACCCCCCATCAGATTTCTTAGAGTTGTCTGTGACGCGGATTGCCCTGGAAACTAATGTATTCGCCACGGCCTGCAATTTTGGGGGGTGGTGGTGGAATTCAGCTCTCAGATATCTATTTATTTTTGTTCATTTCCTATATACTGTATATTCCCAATGCCCGTCTTCGGTTTGGGTTACGTGCAGGTCTAGGAAAGGCAACTGGTTGTCGTGTTCCAAATTGAGTTCTTTTATGGATTGAGTTTAGATGGTCCTGGAAGATGAGGAGCTGGTCTCTACGGAAGATCCAACCGACGAACAGGTTATTGACGTATCGAACCCATAGTTCCGGTTTCATGGTTGCCATCTCCCTTACTTTTCTTTCAAAGTACATTAGAGTTCTGCAACTGTTGATGAAATAGATAATCCCATACTTAAAGTAGACGTTTTTCAGGCATTATTTTGACAGATCTATTAAATGTGCTGGTATGTTTTCGTTTTGTGCTATTTATTGTAGCGCTTCAACAATTGGTATGCTGGGATATAATAATTAGACCTCGAAACTAGAGATGTATAGTTCCACTAGTTTTATGAGAATTTCTTCTGGTTTTAGGCTGAAATTGGATCAAACTTTAATTGCAATTATTTAATATAAAACTTTTGGCAGAACAGGAGACCCTAAATGAAACTCAAATTGATTTTTAACCCGGAGCCTTAAGACTCTTAAAGCTCCAGGTTAAAACTCAATTTGAAAATTCCAGACAAAAAACGATATATATATATATATATATATATATATATATATATATATATATATATATATATATATATATATATATATATATATATATATATATATATATATATATATATACATATATATATATATATATATATATATATATATATATATATATATATATATATATGTATATATATATATATATATATATATATATATATATATATATATATATATATATATATGTATAAGTAACCTGAACTAACCTGACAAAAATGAAAAACATTACCATTGTTCCAGCCGACAAAGGAAACGCCATGTCGTTATGAATACTAAAGAATACGCAAAGAAAAACATAACCATCTTTGAAAACCCAAGTTACAAAGCAATGAAGCCCGAAATTCTATGAACGTCCCAAAATCTACAAAGCCAATGTTCCTTTGCGACCAATGGTCAGCGCTTTTAACTCCCCATTACACGTACTAGAGAAATACCGTTTTTGTAATAAATTTTTACTATTTCAGTGCCTTGTTAAACTGTATAAGGATCCATTTCCACTTACCCTATAGTTTTTACTTAACAGCTGTCCACAAAACGTCAGCTATTTCGTTGACATATATATATATATATATATATATATATATATATATATATATATATATATATATATATATGTATATATATATATATATATATATATATATATATATATGTCAACGAAATAACTGACGTTTTGTGTACAGCTGTCAAGTAAAAACTATAGGGTAAAAGGAATTTAACTTCCCATTACACGTACTAGAGAAATACCGTTTTTGTAATAAATTTTTACTATTTCAGTGCCTTATTAAACTGTATAAGGATCCATTTCCTTTTATCCTATTTTTTTTACTTGACAGCTGTCCACAAAACGTCAGCTATTTCGTTGACACGTATATGTATATATATATATATATATATATATATATATATATATATATATATATATATATATATATATATATATATATATATGTATATTCTTTGAAGCGAGACATCTAAAAACGGTAGTTGTTCTGCTACTTCTCTTTCGATTGTAAATTTGATTTTTAGTTGTATATATTGAGGTGTTGCAGAAACTTGTTTAAGTTGTCTTCACCGTGTTGCCATACCACAAATGTATCATTCACGTAACGTAGCCATATTTTCGGTTTATGTTAACAGTTTCTAGAGCTAGTATATATATATATATATATATATATATATATATATATATATATATATATATATATATATATATATATATATATATATATATATATATATATATATATATATATATATATATATATATATATATATATATATATATATATATATATATATATATATATATATATATATATATATATATATATATATATATATATATATATATTTACACATACATATACATAGGTAATAGCTAAAAATAAATAGTTCTTCTTAATCCGTCATTTTTTGTCTGCAATTTTCAAATTGACCTTTAACCCGAAACCTTAAGACAAAACATTTATTATCAAAATCTATTTGGAAATGCCGGTGATGTAGTATTCCGAATTAAAAACACCAACATTACAACTACAAATCATCGGTTTAGTTTATTTTTTAACTTCTAAATATTTCCTAACATTATATTTTAGTAATGAGTATTTTATCGAACGAATGGTTTTTTAGTTTAATTACTTGTCTAATTCTTAGTTGCGTCTATCCCTGATCTACAGTTACCCGACTCACCTTGTAGCAGACAGATATTATATCCGAGTTATATGTTTTAGTGCAAATAAAGAATTGTTAGTAAATTATTAATAAACAAATAAAGATTAAGTTTTGTGTTAGGTTAGGTATAGTGGTGCAGTAGAAGAGATGAAACTACCACTTCCCGATAGTTTTTTTACATATTTTTCAGCTATTGCAGGTAAGTGAAGTATTTTACTTTATTTTGTTTGAAAAGGGACCATAGGATTACCGCTTTTATTGAATTTTAAACGTAAATTACAAAAAAATCACTAACGTGATTTACCCAGAAGTTCGTTAAAAAAAGTAGTTCTAAAACAAGTACTGAATTTAACTCTTCCACGCTAAAAAAAACATTACAACTTTATATTTTAAAGAATAGGTACTTCGCGTGGAGATATTAATAATAAAAATGTTAATTAATTAAAAACTAGACTAGTTTTCAGATTCCTCCTCAACTCAAGGAACCCTTAAACAGATATTTATAACGATATATACGGAGGAACCCCTCTAGGAATTAAAGCGTTAAAGGCAAAAGCTTTAACGTCGTATTGGTTTAACTAGAAATAATTAAGCTTAATGTTTTTCTTTATCTCAGACAAAAGAAAAAGAAAACATTCTCATAATATTATTGAACTATACAAAATTTAACGACCTTCAGCCCGTTCACTGCCTTCCCCTAAGGCGATATGGTTACCAATAGTATATCTCTCTAACTCTGCCAAATTTGAAATCGATGTCTCAATTTGTTTGAGAGTTATACTGCCATAAACCGACAAAAAGCCACACAGACAGCACACCGACGAAACCAGGAAACTAGGTTTTTTCGTAACCTAGGAACCCTAAAACATATAGAGATGCAAGATTCTCGAAACGTAAACCAAAAACAGAAAAAAATACTAAAACTATACTTTACTATAAAATAATCTTGCTAGGGTCCGTTTTACCCAATATTTTTCCTGTTTATTTATATAATTATGTATTTTGAAGCATATTGAAGAACTCGAGAGGAAGTTAAAGGGAGTTGCCCTGAATATATCATAATATAGGTACTTTTCAGGGTTCTGGTAGTCAAGGAATCTGAAAATTGTTATTACTTTCGTTGCTAGAGCGATTTTTGGATTTCTGCACGTTTCCTAGACCTTAGATCACGAAAAACACCGTTTCCATCAGTCTGTTGACCTGTAGGCACGATAACTTTCGAACGGAATGAAAATCCCTTTTAACTTTATTACACATATACTACTTAAAATAGAAAAAAAGAAAATAAGTGAAAGGGATGGGGGTAGATAAATTTTTATTTTTTTAATATTATTATGATAGTTATTCTTGAATTTTGACGAAGATAATAAAAAAAACTTTAAGCTTAATTATTTATAGTCAACTCCATGAGGGATTAAAGGGGTAGGAGAGAATGTTAGAGGATTTTTCGTATTTATTAAGTTGCACGCTCTTTTCAGGGTTCTTGGGGTCTAGAAATTTGAAAATTGTGTTATTTTTCATTATTTTTAATTATTTATGGTCATATGCATAAGGGGTTAATAAAGTGCGGTTAGAGGTGTTGTTTCGTACGTATCGTACTATATGTCCTTTTCAAGGATCTTATATATTATTATATTATATGTATATACGAGGCTGGTTTAAAAAGTCCGTGCAACAATAAAAACTACTTATGTGTTTGGAGTAAACCTTTTTTATTTTTCGACATAGTTTCCTTTTAGGCTTATACACTTCGTCCAACGATGTTCTAGTTTGTGGATCCCTTCCGAATAATAGGATTTGTCCAAGTCTGCAAAATATCCATTAGTGTCTGCAATCACCTCCTCGTTTGAATAAAATCTTTGTCCCGCCAGCCATTTCTTCAAATTGGGGAACAAATAGTAGTCCGAGGGAGCCAAGTCTGGAGAATAGGGGGATTTGAAACGAGTTGGAATCCTATTTCCATTAATTTTGCGACCACAACTGCTGAGGTGTGTGCTGGTGCGTTGTCGTGATGGAAAAGGACTTTCTTGTGGGCCAATCGCCTGCGTTTTTCTTGCAGCTCGGTTTTCAAACGGTCCAATAACGATGAATAATATTCACCTGTAATAGTTTTACCCTTTTCCAGATAGTCGATGAGGATTATCCCTTGCGAATCCCGAAAGACAGTCGCCATAACCTTTCCGGCCGAAGGAACGGTCTTCGCCTTTTTTGGTGCAGATTCCCCCTCCCCTTGTTTAGATTGTTGTTTGGTCTCAGGAGTATAGTAATGTATCCATGTTTCATCTACAGTGACGAAACGACGCTTAAAGTCCTTCGGATTCTTCTGGAATAGCTGCAAACCATCCTTGTAACACTTCACACGATTCCGTTTTTGGTCAAGCGTGAGCAATCGCGGCCCCATCTTGCGGATAGCTTTCTCATGTCCAAATGTTTATGCAAAATATTATGAACCCGTTCAGTCGAGATGCCCACAGCACTAGCAATCTCACACACCTTAACTCTTCTGTCATCCATCACCATATCATGGATTTGATCAATGATTTCTGGAGTCGTAACCTCCACAGGCCGTCCAGAACGTTCAGCGTCACTTGTGCCCATATGGCCAGTCCGAAAATTTTGAAACCACTTATAAACTGTTCTAATCGAAGGTGCAGAGTCACCATAATGTTTATCAAGCTTCTCTTTAGTCTCCCGAGGCGTTTTGCCTTTCATAAAGTAATGTTTAATCACCACACGAAATTCTTTTTCGTCCATTTCTTGAAAATCACTCGACTTCCTTGATTCACACGAATGCCAAACACAAAGAAATAGACCAATATGGCTGAAACTTGGTGTGCGTTCATTCAAGAGATGCTACTAACTAAACATGACCTCGATACGCGCCGGTGGTGCCATCTCTCGGACTTTGCACGGACTTTTCAAACCAGCCTCGTGTATATATATATATATATATATATATATATATATATATATATATATATATATATATATATATATATACATATATATATATATATATATATATATATATATATATATATATATATATATATATATATATATATATTTATCAACTATTCAAAAATAGAAAGAGTTTAAAGGGGGGAGAGGCTGTTAAAGGAGTTGCGTCGTATACATCGATTTCACATCCTTTTCAGGGTTCTTAGAGTCTTTAAAATTTAGTTACTTTTTCATTATTTTTAATAACTTATGTTCAAACATATATGGGGGTTCATGACGTGGGAGGCTAGAGGACTATTTCGTATATATCGGGTTATATCTCCTTTTCAGAGTTGCTGGAATTTAGGAATCTAAAAATTTAGTTAATTTTTCAATATTTTTAATTATTCAAATTTATAAGGGATTTAATAGGTGGGGGAGTGGATTAGAGGAATTTCATCGTATCAATCGAGTTTTACGTCCTTTTTTAGAGTTCTTGGAGTCCAAGAATCCGAAAAATGCCTTAATGGGATAAAGAGTTAAATGTGTGATTTCTCAATATCTCTTAAGCTCTTTATCATCTCAACTTTTGTGTATATATATATATATATATATATATATATATATATATATATATATATATATACATATATATATATATATATATATATATATATATATATATATATATAAATATATATATATATATATATATCACTATATATATATATATATTTTTTTCAATAATATCATTTAAAAGATAATAATCGTATGGATGGCAAAAATTATTTTATAAGGAAAAAATTCATACGAAAACATATATGTCAATGAGGACGTGAAAAAAATTAAAATTATATGTTATAAATTCTTCGTATCATTTTTATCTCAACAAAAGAAAATTTTGCACACTCTTCCATGCATATAGAATCAAAAATTTAAAAAAAAAAAAAAAACATTTAAGTTAATTGATGATCGTCAACAAACTTAAAAAAATGACACTGCAGTCGGTTATTTTTGACTTTTAAAATTGATCAAAAATTTGTGTCCTCTTTAGTGTTCCGTGCAGAACACTTACGGCGTCATTTCGGTGTCCATCTGTCTGTCTGATTGTCACATTCAATTTTCTCCGAAACTATTTGAGATAGAGAGCAGAGCCGTGTAGTTTTGAAAGCTAACTTTCGACTTAAGGGGTTAGTTTTGGTGAGTGAAATCGGAAGTGAAAAAAAAAATACCAGGTCATCGAGTGGGGTATCAAATAAAAACGCGTGAAAACACCCATGATGTAATACTTGCGCACACCTTTCTTTGTATTATTTTTAAAAATGCCCACAGATCGCTGCCCCTCCCCCCTAAAGTACAGATCAAAAAATTTTGAAGTAAATAGTCTCCATAAAGTGTAGATTGAGCGAAAATTATCACGAGTGCATTACGTTTGATAAGTTATCTGGTATTTGGCTGAGTATTTGGCTTGACAATATGCTGGAGGTTTTTTTTACTTTTCAGTACACACACTGGTGGCCAGGTATCAAGACAAAATAATTTTATTTTATTTCTTTATAATTAAACAAATCTTTACGTAGTAAATACTTGTTTTACACTTTCATTACTAGATACTAAATACAATATCTTTAAGATTTATATTTATATTAATTTGTTTCCTTGTCTTACTCGTCTTCAGATGTCTTTTAAGAAACAAGCCATGATCATATTCTGTTGTGACCCTAATAATTCACTGATAGCTGAATCAAAAAAATTGTAAATGGTGGAAGATAATTTTTTTAAATTCATGCATATATTCACGTTTTGTTTGGCGAGTAGTTAGATGTACTGTATCAATACATGCATTTTATGTATACAAGATTCCTCCTGTTAGATAAATAACTCAAGTAACTATCAAAAGTACAGAAATGTTTATATATTATATAATGTAGACGTGTATATATATATATATATATATATATATATATATATATATATATATATATATATATATATATATATATAAAGGTTTATTTTAATAAAGGAACACAATAATTACTAAATTAAATGTGAATCAAGCCTGTTTAAAATTGGAAAATAACAAAATATTACCAACGTAACGCTTCTGAGCTATGCCATTATTATATATCCTTGGGGTTTAATAAAAAAATTGTCATGTGATGGTGTAATATAAAAGTTATAACATAATAATGATAGTTAAGTTGTATAAATTGCATTATTGTATGCATTAAAAAATAATGAGTCAGTTTTCTTAAATTCTAACCGTTTCACAAATTATTGCTCACAATACCATACTGAAAAAATCGGACATAGCAACAGCGTCATTGATTTTTGAAAACCTCCGATTTAAAAATTTTCGATATTAATAAAATATGTACAGGATTTCGGATTATAAACGAGGCATCTTTCTAGCTTTTTTTGTTATCGATTTAAAGAACAAATTTTATACAACAGTAGATCCAGGATGTTTCTGAAACAGCGAGGCGGTACAGTTGGTTTAAAACAAGTGTCTCATATATTTTTGAAAATTTAGATTCTACGGTTACTTCTTGAAACATTCTATTTCACATATCGTCAGTAATAACAGATTTTCCGAAATATTCATATCTAAAAAAAACACATATTACACTATAAAAGGCTGCATCCAAGAAACGAATTTTAGAACATATTTTTTGTGTGCCCATCCTGATTATTCATCTCCTGATGAAAAATGAATATTTTCGGTTATTCCGAAAGCCAACTTCTTTGACAGCTTCGTCAAATATATATATATATATATATATATATATATATATATATATATATATATATATATATATATATATATATATATATATATAAATTACAGTTTTTCCTAAGTAGCTTTCTTAATAATTGTTCTATTTGTACAAGATTCGGTGCTAAGAGGTTTTCTGAGATAAAAAATCGAGATCAGCTCACAGTTTTATTGTAAATTGTTGCCACTTATTGCACTGTGTATACATTTAAATTGTCATAACTTTTTTGTACCACTCTATATGACATTTTTAATTAAATATTCATATTCTCCGGCTTCTCCTGTCTAAAAAAGGTCTCTCGGTAAATGTTGCGCCGAACAACTGTTTCTGAGATATTGGGATGTTTGTTTCCATTTATTAATTCCATTATTAAATTCGCTAATACGTTACTTCACACGTTTCTTCACATTGTATAGTTACTGGGATCACTCTGGCAATGATGTAAGATATCACATCTTCTATGACCTAACTGGCTTGTAGTAATACTGACAGAAAGTAATTTTTGACAGATATCAAACAAGTTTTACTAGAATTAATCCCTTCTCGAGCTCAACAGTGTTTTAAATCTTGATTATTATGGAGTACACTTTCGGTGAGCAAACTGATATAATTTTAGTGTTTAGTTTTTGTAACGGCAACGGTCGCAAAAGTGCTCGCGTATATCACGAAAGATTTCCGCATTGTCGGACTCCTAACCATCAGACTTTTGCCAACATTGAGAGGCGACTTCGAGAAATTGGACAATTTAAGCCGATCAGGAATAATGCTGGGCAGCCTTCATAAGCTAGAGCACCCGATATTGAAAAGGAAATCCTTGAAATTGTACACGATAATCCTGGAATCAGCACTCGTTTAATTGAACGTCAAACGGGGATATCAAAAAGTACAATTAACCGGATCATTAGACAACAAATTATTCACCCCTTTCAAATACAGTCCATCCAGGAACTCTTACCTCTAGATCTTGAATCCCGTTTGCATTTTTCACAAATTATTCGAGCACCCAAAGCGACAGTTCCGGCTTTTCACACTAAAGTCCTGTTAACAGACGAAGCACGCTTCACTCGACGCACATACAGGTATTTGAACGACCTATGCGGCCAAAAATCAAAAAATCAAAACACAAAATATTGCCAGGTAACCGACTACCAGAGACAGAGGACCGTTCCGAGAACAAAAGACAACCGCTTCCAACCTCACCCGTGCAGTCTTACCTGTTTTATGTCAGTCGGAATTCGATCCTGTTACCTCGTGTACGTTATCACTTCTCGGCGCTCTTAAAAATCATAATTGTGAAAGTGGAATTTTATGTCTATAAGTTCTAAAGTAGTGGAAAAAGTAATGGATTCTCAAAGTACAGGTATGTAACTATGTTATTTCATAAAACTTTTATCATTTACTTATTTGTGAGTCAACGTAAGGGACGGTAAAGAAAGCTCTTTTCCACGAGTATTATTTTGTAAAAAAAAATATGTTTTACTGTCATTTTCATACTTCCCTGTTAGATCCGGCTATAATTTTGATAATATTCTAAAGTTGATAGTTTCAGTAAATAATAAATCAAAAAACTGGCCCCGGATAAATCCGGATAAGATACATTATGGTCAAAATTGTGAGAAAAAATAGATTTTGATTTTATCAATTTAAACTTAACGATTCTTTGTTGTAGGTTCACTTGATACATCGGAAATGAAGGTTGTGACCCGGAAATACTTGTTTGACCGCATGATGAAGGAAAATTTACCTTATTTGGAAGACAAACTAAATTGCTTGAAAGAACAACTTTTGTCAACTGAAGGATATACACAAGAGCAAATACAAACCTTAAAAAGGAATTTTTCTCATTTTAAATCTGAAGTTAAACGTAGATGGATCAAAGCCCATAATAAGGAAGACATATTTGTTCATACAATAGTTCATGGCTAGAAGGAACCTTTGAAATTCCAGTGATTGACAGTCTGCAAAATCGATCTGGACGACCAAGCAAATCTTTTGAACAATTGACCTAGAGAAGTAAAAGAAGAAAGACGGAGGAGCTTTGCTCTACCTTTGAAGAGGAGGTGATAGTGCATGCATGGGAAAGCGAGATGCTTTAAATGTACTCAAAGAAATCATCACTACACCAACTCGGGCAACGAAATATAAAAAGGTGTATTATCGCACAAAATTATCAAAAAATAAAAGTAGCCCTTTGACTGTCAAGGAAGCAATCCAAATGTACATAGACGCAGATCTAACAAGAGAACAGTATGAAATCATAAGAAGGACGAACAAACATATTTTTCCGTGGTATAGCCTCCTGCAAAAGGAAAAAAAGTGTTACCCGCCACCAGAAGCGTGCAAGATAACTAGCACTAGTGCGGAAGCTCAGTTACAGCCCTTGGTGGATCTTACTGTTACACGATTGTCCGACTACCTGGAAGAGGTATTGCAAACATTAAATGAACAAAAATGGAATACCCTAACGATGATTTATAAATGGGGTTGCGACGGATCACAACAATCCCAATACAAACAAAAGTTTGACAGTGATGCGGATTCGGATAGCAATATATTTCAAAGTTGCTTCGTGCCTCTAAAATTAGTGTGTGGAAAAAATAATGGAAAAACCGTGTGGGAGAATCCGACTCCGTCTTCTCCGCGTTTTTGTCTGCCAATAAGTTTTCGTTTTATCAAAGAGAGTACTAATGTCACAGAACAAGAAATTAACTACGTGAATAAATCAGTTGATTCTCTCATTCCTACTGAGGTTGATTCGGATGAGAAAAAGTTTATAGTCAAACACAAATTTATCATGACAATGGTGAATGGAAAAGTGTGTAATGCCACCACTGGAACCACAGCAACAAGCCGGTGCTATATTTGTGGTGCAACCTCAAAGGATTTTAACCGATTGGATATAACAAAAGAAGTTAATCCCGAGGCAGTACAATTCGGTCTCTCAGTATTACATGCCCGGATAAGATTATTTGAGAGTGTCTTACATCTGACTTATAAACTGCCAGTAAAAAAATATAGAGAAAGAAAAACAGAGGCTGAAAAGGAACTCGAGAAAGAGCGGAAACTTGAAATCCAGACCCGGTTTCGCAATAAAACCGGATTATTGGTCGATATGCCAAAGGCAAATTTTGGAAACACCAATGATGGGAACACCAGTCGAAGATTTTTAATGCAGAAATAACGAGCCTTAGCTATGAAATGTTATATAGGTTAAAAGTCATTTTGGAGACAATCTCAAGCGGACATAAAGTCGACCCAGAAAAATATGACAAGTATGCATCAGAAACTACTCGTCTATATGTGGACCTCTACCCGAGGCATCCCATGACACCCACGATGCACAAGATACTTGTTCATGGCGCAGAGATAATAAAAAATGCTTTGTTACTATTGGGCAGCTGTCTAAAGAAGCCGCAGAGACAAGGAACAAGCACTTTCGGTCTTACCGACAAGATTTTGCCCAAAAGTTTTCATGAGAAAGCTGCACAGGGACATTTTTAATCGTTTACTTTTAAGTTCCGAATCTTTGTTGAGCAGTATGAGGCGAATAAAGAGGATAAAGTCACATTCATTCTTACCAGAGACGCTAGAAATGGTCCTGCCTGCAGAACCGAACCCACTGTGTTCTTCTGGAAGTGAAGATGAAAATACGTTTGTGGACGACAAAATATGATTGTTTATAGTGTATTTTTAACCCTCGACGTAAAAGTGGGGTGTTATAAGTTTAAATTTTACATTTATTTTGTAAATAAATGTTTTCATTTAAACTATTTTTTTTTTGTAAAATTAATTTTGTTTTTTTATTTTTTATTACAAATTAAGTAATTTTATGCAAAGTAACTGATTAATTTAACTTGGTAATATAATTTAGCAAACAATAGAACCGAAAAATAATTTGGCAGCGTAGATCGTTCAAATACCCCTATGTGCGACGTGATATAACAAATATGCATAATAATCGTGTTTACGCTGAAGAGAACCCACATGCTGTGTAACAAAAACAGTTTCAACGCGAATTCAGTATTAATGTCTGGATGGAGATTATTTGAGGTTTCGCCCTTGGATTTGGGCATTTTCAAGTTTTTCTTTGGTGTAATTTACATTTCGGTCTATCATATAGACCGAAATGTATTGGTCTGGTTCGCTTATTTTCGAGAAATAAAAATTATACCAAAAAAAAAATTTTTCAAAATGCCCAAATGCAGGGGCGAAACATCAAAAAAAAAATTTTTAAAGCAAGTGTGTTAATTAAACGAACCTACACTGATGAATAAAATTTAAAGATTTATGTACATAGAAGTTCAAGAAATCAATTTCTATATATATATATATATATATATATATATATATATATATATATATATATATATATATACATATCTGTCAAGGAAATAGCTGCCGCTCTGTTGACAATTATCCAGCAGACAATATACAGTGAAAGAAAATGGATCGTTATACACTTTAACAAGGCATCGAAACAGGGAAAATTTATTTCAAAAACGGTGAATATTTCGCAAAGAAGGTTCTTACTGCTTTTTGGTCGTTATGAGGTACCTGCTCATTCAACTATAGTGGATTTAATCAACAAATTCGAACGTTCTTGACCTACACGCTTACAAAGTTCAGCTGACATAGAAATTGAAGTCGGTAGACCATTGATAAACATTGTGAGCGACGAGGTCCATTTTCACCTTGATGGCTATGTTAATAGGTAAAATTGGCGCTTTTGGGGATCTGAAAACCCAAAAATGATTGTCATAAAACATTTTCATCCAAAACAGATGACACCTGATGCCGTTTTTGGATTGGTGGCATCACTGGTCCGTATTTATTTTTTTTTAAAAGACGCTGATGCAACCATCTTAGTAAATAGATTGAACCATGTTGACCGGCCTCTTTAGCCTGAAGTGGATGCTCTTGAGACAAATGGTCAAACAATCAAGCTGTGGTGTGAAAAACGTGCTGGAACAGTAATTTTGCATAATCACGTAAATTGATCGCCCAGATTATGCCATTTAAGTCCGTTAGACTTCTTTCTGTGAGGGCACGTTAAGGAAAAGGTCTACGCCACGGTTTCAACAACAATTGAATAACTGAAAAGCAACATCAGAGTAAAAATTGGAAGCATAAGCCTACAAAAGTTCAAAACCGTGAGGAATTATTCTCTAAAAAGAATGACCATTTGCAAGTAGAACCGAAGCGGTCAGCCACGTAGAATTTGTACTTTACATTGAAATAAAAACAAGATCACTTTTTCGGGAAAATATTCGTTTTTAAATGATTTGAAATTACGTCTTTTCACAGAAAACCCTGCATATTTTCACCAATAATATTTTTTTCATTATTTTATTAAGTTTTTTTTTCACTATAATGCCTTTTTAAAAAACAGACTTAAAGACGAGGAGGACAAGTGATTAATATGCCTTATTATGAAATATATTTGGAAATAAATAAATATAATAGGAGAACTCATTTAAGTCAAACTACAGTACAATTTACGATAACAACAAAATACGTTTTAAATTATGTCAATAGTTTCAGAGGTTTTTTTAGACCTTGACGAGTGCAAGTGATTGGAACGCAGAAGAATAATATTATTTAAGATCTTCGCCTTATAATTATACACAGCACGAGCGAGCCTGCCCGAGGTCATTAACCAGTATCGAATACAACAGTTTTTTTTAAACTTTAATACCCGTACGCTTAAATGGGGTACTATAAATTTTTTTCACCAAATTTAGAAGTCTGCAAAAATAGTTTTGTCATCTACTAAGGAATGCATTACTATCGTTTTCATTGAATCAGCATTATTAATGCCACAACGGACACCAATCAATCATCGTCATCAGATCCTGAGGGTAATATTTGGATAGCTGTGACAAATAAATAATTAAATATTATTACATAAAGTGGTGTAATATAGTTTATGTATCCAAAATGCATGCCATGAACCTGCATTCTCACCTGCATATATTAAATATATTATTATGTAGTAGTGTGGCATTTCATTTATCGTGGTAAGAATCTTGCTTAAATATTTAAAGTGAGTTGCATTTATAGGAACAATAATTTTAAGCATGTGAAAATATAGAATTATATATAAGTTATCAACTGGTTGTCCTTTTCTATTTTTTTTTTTTTTTGAATGAATGGATAACTGCTCTGTTAAACATAATTTTTTTTCTATCGTTCACCTCCCCGCCTGAGTAGGCATTTTACCCTTTTTCATATCCTAAGAATATCAGCGAGGATGTCGTAATACCCGTCAACGTTGTCCAAATGGCGAAACATATAGCCTGTCCCGAAATATAATATCCTGATTTTTGCCGTTTTAAGTGGAAATATAAAAATTCTGACCTTTTGTTTATGATAGGTTGCAGAGATAGACTTAAGAATTTTATTCACTAATCCAAATAAATAAAATTATAAGTGTTTTTGGAGATGTTTATTTATAGATGCATGTAAAAACAAATGGATAAGAACTAAAAATATACAGTTTGAATGAATGGGATTTACAAGAGGGGACATATTGTATAAGTAAAAATATATTTTAACTTAAGCCTAATTCGGTTTACCATCACTGTCATCAGCTGAGGTAATTATCAGTGGTTTTATATTATTTACATAAATATATGAATCTTCAACTTTAACAACGTGCTGAATGGAATTCTTCCAGCTTTTACAAGATATATCATTTATAACTTTTTTTACTAATTCAACCACTGACGCGCTTAAAGTAGGAGAAACATTTTGTGCCTTTATTTTTGATATAACTTGATACCAAATATGTTCAATTGGATTAAACACACAATAATACGGAGGAAGCCGCAAAACAGTGAGTCCCACAGCCATACTATCACAAACATACGAGGCTGGTTTGAAAAGTCCGTGCAAAGTCCGAGAGATGGCACCACCGGCGCATATCGAGGTCATATTTAGTTAGTAGCATCTCTTGAATGAACGCACACCAAGTTTCAGCCATATTGGTCTATGTCCTTGTGTTTGGCATTCGTGTGAATCAAGGAAGTCGAGTGATTTTCAAGAAATGGACGAAAAAGAATTTCGTGTGGTGATTAAACATTACTTTATGAAAGGCAAAACGCCTCAGGAGACTAAAGAGAAGTTTGATAAACATTATGGTGACTCTGCACCTTCGATTAGAACAGTTTATAAGTGGTTTCAAAATTTTCGGACTGGCCATATGGGCACAAGTGACGCTGAACGTTCTGGACGGCCTGTGGAGGTTACGACTCCAGAAATCATTGATCAAATCCATGATATGGTGATGGATGACAGAAGAGTTAAGGTGCGTGAGATTGCTAGTGCTGTGGGCATCTCGACTGAACGGGTACATAATATTTTGCATAAACATTTGGACATGAGAAAGCTATCCGCAAGATGGGTGCCGCGATTGCTCACGCTTGACCAAAAACGGAATCGTGTGAAGTGTTGCAAGGATGGTTTGCAGCTGTTCCAGAAGAATCCGGAGGACTTTAAGCGTCGTTTCGTCACTGTGGATGAAACATGGATACATTACTATACTCCTGAGACCAAACAACAATCTAAACAATGGGTTACCAAGGGGGAATCTGCACCAAAAAAGGCGAAGACCGTTCCTTCGGCCGGAAAGGTTATGGCGACTGTCTTTTGGGATTCGCAAGGGATAATCCTCATCGACTATCTGGAAAAGGGTAAAACTATTACAGGTGAATATTATTCATCGTTATTGGACCATTTGAAAACCGAGCTGCAAGAAAAACGCCCGCGATTGGCCCACAAGAAAGTCCTTTTCCATCACGACAACGCACCAGCGCACACCTCAGCAGTTGTGGTCGCAAAATTAATGGAAATAGGATTCCAACTCGTTTCACATCCCCCCTATTCTCCAGACTTGGCTCCCTCGGACTACTATTTGTTCCCCAATTTGAAGAAATGGCTGGCGGGACAAAGATTTTATTCAAACGAGGAGGTGATTGCAGACACTAATGGATATTTTGCAGACTTGGACAAATCCTATTATTCGGAAGGGATCAACAAACTAGAACATCGTTGGACGAAGTGTATAAGCCTAAAAGGAGACTATGTCGAAAAATAAAAAAGGTTTACCCCAAACATATAAGTAGTTTTTATTTTTGCACGGACTTTTCAAACCAGCCTCGTATTTATTTTTCAATTTATAGTCTTTCAAAACTTCCAAAAGATCACTTTTTTATAACTAAAGTCAAAATAAATGTCATTTTCTAACATATATTCCTGTATTTCCGATTTGGTGTTGGCTGCATTAGTAACCTTATTTAGTAGGCGACTAAGGTAACTTGCATTGTCCATAACTATAACACTCTGTTCGGGAACATTTGGCAAAAGGGAATTTTGAAACCAATTTTCAAAAAGTTCTGCAATTTGAAACCCAGCCCTTTTCAGATCCAGCACGCAAAATGGTTAGTCGTTTACCATTATTTGAAGGTGCGTTAGTCTGACATTTTGTACTGCTGTCAAGCCACCCTTTTTGCACAGTGTCATGAGTATCGAACCACGTTTCGTCAAGGTAAATTATTGGCCAATTCTCTGATCGATACCTTTTAATTTCTTGTAAATAAGTATGTCACAAGATTCTTAATCTTTGTGACTCTATCACTACTTGCCTTTTGCTGATTTTTCGGATCGTAAATTCCATTCTTAAGAGAATTCTGTGAAGGGTTGATCAGCCACAATGTATATATGTTTCTTGCAAAACACTTTGTTTATTCAAATTTCTTTTTACCAAACTACCGTAAACATTTTTCACTATTTGTTGAGCGTCAAGTGATAAATGTTTTCCCTTGAGATAGCCACTATTGCAATTTTCCCACCGACGCCACATAATTAAAATAGAACCGTTACGTTGTAAGTAAAACTAAAAATAAAAACAATAAAAAGTATCTTTCGAGTCTTAATGGGACCTGTGATCATTAGGCCTATATTATCAAATACTTAAAGGGCTCCAAACCGGGTTGCCAGATAGTAAATATATAGGTAAAAATAGATCCAATATGATTGCAGGTGCAAGTGAGGGCGGTATACAAAGCAGGTAAAATAAAAATACGTTTAGCGTAATACCTGCCAACTATGCACAAAATCTTAATAGGGTCGTTTATTGTCCCACTGAAAAAGCAAAAAGGCAGGATCTTATATCTTAGGATTTACTATACATTTCTGTATTTCACAGCACCTTTTAGACAACGCGGTAGTGCTGCCTCGGACGTTATTGCATTTCTGCGAACAACTACTACCTATGTACGTGGCTAGGCCAAATATACTTAAATAATTTAATAAATAAGTATACCGATCTGCAGGATTGAACCCTTGACCTTTTGCACAGTAAGCAAGGTACTACACCACTAAGCCACGGGCCGCCACCCATTGTTTATTTGTTTCCCTTTGTCAATTTTATGAATCAATATAATTTTTGCCACTTTATTAATGTTTCTAAAGAACATGAAAATGTTTGTGTTTCGATTTTCATTTTTCTCAGATGATGGGTTGACATTGTCGCGTCGTTTATTTAGACGTAAGTATTACGTGACCATGACTACCATAGTGTTTATTATATTATTTTTATTCGCCTTATCAACCATGAAATATTTTTTATTATTATTGATAATCACGTATAATAACAATATTAACGTCAGTTGTATTGAAGAACTCATTACCTGAATAGAAAAGAAATCCCAAATAGATAATTTCTATGTTTAAGCGTAGTAAAATCAATTCTAATTCTTTAGTTGATGGCAAAAATTACTATTATTAGCAAAATTGAAAATTTTTAAATAAAGACATTACAATAAGAGCTTGAGGCCTCTGGACAAGGAAAACTTTGAATTTATGACAAGAAAACTGTCTGAAGTTTATAAAAACTAGGGTTTAACAATTAACTCTCGGAACTCGGCAGTTAGTCAAAATTTCA
Source organism: Pachyrhynchus sulphureomaculatus (assembly GCA_019049505.1). Lineage (NCBI taxonomy): Eukaryota > Metazoa > Arthropoda > Insecta > Coleoptera > Curculionidae > Pachyrhynchus > Pachyrhynchus sulphureomaculatus. Next base: position 101,919,745 of record CM032455.1, on the reverse strand, counting down.
CCAAATCCACCATACCACCACTCACACGGCCAGATAATTCCATTGCAACCACACCTGTTAAGAGAGCGAACTTGTTGGCTGAACTCTTTGCTTCATATTCTACTGTCGATTCCCAAAGCGTATTTTAATGAAGCTAGACACCAAAAAGGCTTCTGGCGCTGACGGAATACCTGCCATAGTTCTCAAAAACTGTGCAAGGGAACTAACACCAGTTTTCTGTAGACTTTTCAACCTATCGTACAGAAAGGGAATGTTTCCTTCCTGCTGGAGATGTGCCACAGTTCAGCCGATACCTAAAAAAGGCAAGAAGACCTTGCCAAATAACTACCGACCAGTCGCACTGCTTTCAATAATATCGAAAGTCGAAAAGGTTATCAACCAGCATCTTCTAAAATATCTTGAACGATTCAACATTATTAGCGATCACCAATATGGCTTTCGTAAACATAGATCAACAGGAGATCTTCTGACTTATGTAACAAATGTTTGGAACAACGCAATTAAACACCTTGGAGAATCTCGAGCGGTTGCTCTTGACATATCCAAGGCATTCGACCGTGTTTGGCACGATGGACTATTGGCTAAGCTACGCTCTTGTAGTATGTCTGAAAAGTTCTGTTTGTGGCTCTCATGTTTCCTCAAAGAGCATTCTTTACGAGTGGCGGTCGACGGTTTTCTTTCTAACACCTTCACTATCAACGCCGGTGTGCCCCAAGGCTTCATACTGTCTCCTACTCTCTTTCTCATTTACATTAACGATCTACTGGAAAAGACCCGGAACCCAATCTACAACTTTGCAGATGACAGTACGCTTGTCTCTTCATTCACTTTGAACGCTCGGACATAGGCTGCTCAGGTAAATGTCCGCAGACAGCAGGAGGTCGTTCAACTTAACAAAAACCTGGAAGAAACTCTATCTTGGGGTGACAGCAACCAAGTGGAATTTAACGCTACAAAAACCCCGTCGGTAGTTTTTTCTAAAAAAGTTAACGTTGCTGAACCCGACATAATTATGTCGGGGCACTCCATTCCCCTAGCATCGTCGCTCAATTTGTTGGGCGTTAATTTGGGAACAAATATGTCCTGGCATCAACATGTTGCAGGCATAGCAAGGAGAGCTTCTCAAAAGTTGGGATTATTATGTCGAACCAGAAAGCTTTACACTCCTCAACAACTGTTAATTCTTTACAAAGCTCAAATTCGACCAACTATGGAATACTGCTCCCACGTTTGGGGCTCTGCTCCAAAACATACACTGCACTTGTTGGATTCTTTTCAGAGAAGAGCTGTTCGTCTGATTGGAGACCCGGAACTGACCGGCGGCCTTGATTCGCTGGAACATCAAAAACGGTTCGCGACTTGAGTCTGTTCTACAGGTTTTTTCATGGAAAGTGTTCGAAGGATGTAGCCCGCTTAATTCCTCGCAAAGCGGTGCATGTTACAAATACACGTCGCGCTAGTGCGTCACATCCGTATGAGGTTCAGCTTGTTACTCCGCGTACAACGGTTTTCAAGCGGTCTTTTATATGGAGAACATCATCCCTTTGGAATAATTTGCCCAGGACTGTCTTTCCCACCGAGTACAATTTACAGCGATCCAAGAACAACGTGAATCGCGTTCTCCGCACACGTGTCAATCCTGTAGCGCTTTCGGGACTTCCCTGCAGCACGTGTGCTAGACTCATAAAAAAAAAACTAAGTTTTACTTTTTTCTTACTTTTTCTAAAGAACATAAAAATTTCTGTTTCGATTTTGATTATGATGGGTTGATATGGTCGCGTCGTTTATTTAGACGTAAATATTACGTGACCATGACTACCAAAATGTTTATTATAATATTTTTATTCGCCTGTAAAAACGTAATACCCAACCATAAAATATTTTTTTATTATTATTGATAATCACGTTTAATAACAATATTAATGTCAGTTGTAAGGAAGAACCCATTTCCTGAATAGAAAAGGAATCCCAAATAGATAATTTCTATGTTTAAACGTAGTCAAATTAATTCTAATTCTAATTAGTTGGTGGCAAATTACTATCATTAACAAAATTGAAAATTCATTCAAAAGAAAAGATTACAATAAGAACTTGAGGACTCAGAACAAGGGAAACATTGAATTTATGACAAGAAAACTGGGGTTTAACAGTTAACTGCAAGAAAACCAAATATTCGTGTATTGGAGGAAAACAGGGAAGCCTTACTTTAAATATGGGTGAGATCATAGATGCTTGTGAAGAGTATATATATATATATAATATATATATATATATATATATATATATATATATATATATATATATATGTGAAATAACACAAGTAAAGACAGTAAAACGGAAAAGAAGTGGAGATTAGAATAAGTAAAGGAAAGGCGATTATAACACATCTAAACTCTGTTCTGTGGTCGAAGAACATAACATCACATTGAAAGCACCTAATTTATAATGCAGTATTTAAGACCATCATTTTATACGGTTGTGAAACTTGGCAAATGACGAAACGATTGGAGCAGAAACTAATGGCACTCGAAATGGATTACGGGCGAAGATCGGTTAGAGTGTCAAGAATGGATAGAGTTAGAAATAAAAGAATAAGGGATGTAATGAAAATAAAAACCACGATTACTGAGGAAATTGAACAACGGCAACTTATATGGTACCGTCACGACACGTGGAAATAATAGAAGAACACCGAATACCAAAGATGGTTCTAAAGTGGGTACCAAGCGAAAGGAGGAGACGAAATAGACCAAGACCGACATGCTTTGAAGGTGTTCAGAGGGCGAGTTCAGAAAGAAGTCTAAGACCCGGAGATTGGGAAGATCGAAGAAGATGGAAACTGGGAACTGGAAGGCGAAGAACGCTATAAAGCACCGTATTGATGATGACCATAAGAACAGGGTTAGTGATGTTTTTCTAATGCATATGCATGTAAAATTTCATTATCTTCTGTTTTTGCCTCTGAGTAACGTCTCTCCTCTTGTGGAATCAATTTTGACCAAGATTTTTCCAAAGTACTACTCTTTACTTGATTCCAGGCTGAAGCTATCCAATATATAACATTTTTCAAATTTATCTTTTTTAGACAATCAGTAAGATTTCCACCTTTCTCTACTTCTTCTGAAATATGCTCCAATAACAAACGCCTGTAATTGCGTTTTAAATTTTCCAGTACACCCTGATCCATAGGCTGAATGAGAGAAGTTACAGCAGGAGGCAAAAACATTGCTTTTATTTCCCCACTTTCAAGTTGCTCCGCACTTGGGTGAGTGAGGGCGTTATCTAGGAACAGAATACATTTTCTAGGATATCCATATTCTTTTAAAAAAAATTCCACTTTGGGAACACAATCTCCAAAAAACCAGTCTTTAAATAGAGTCGCGTTTATCCAGGCATTGTTTTGATTTTTCACAAAACAGAAAAAGCATTGCGACGAATATTCTTAAAGGTTCGTGGATTTGCTGACTTACCAATACATAATAATGGGAGTTTATGTCTTCCAGAAGCATTACTGCATGCAAGAACAGTAATATGTTCTTTGCTACGTTTGTAACCAGGTGCTCCAGCTTCCGTTTTTGAAGCTAAGGTATTTGACGGCAACATTTTGTAGTTCAAGACTGTTTCATCACAATTATAGATTTGGTCTGGTTGTAAACCATGTTCTTTCATAAGCTGCTCAAAATTCTCTGCAATTTTTTTTGCAGCAGATACATCAGCCGACAATCTTTCTCCATAAACTTTCAGTTGACGTACACCATGTCTTTTTTTCCACCTGTCTAGCCATCCATCACTTGCAGAAAAATTTACAAACACTTCAATAACCGGCAATTCTTCGCTTAAACTCACTGCCTTATGTTTTAAAATTATTCCTGAAATTGGTATTCCACGTTCTCAATTCTGTGTAAACCATAAAAATAAAGAATCATCCACTTTTTGGTACTCACCGCTTTTCATACTTTTTCGTGCCTGTGTGGGCGATGACAAAACACTACACCATTTTTCAAGTTTTTCGTGATTTTTTCTCCACTCTGAAACAGTATTCACGGCTACACCTAAATCCTTCGCTATATTTTTAAGAAGTTCACCATTATCTAAACGTTGAATTGCTTCAAGTTTCTCTTTTAAGGTAATAACAACACGTTTACGCTTATTATTATCACGCTCCATTTTGTAAAATATCTATTAAAACGAAACTATTACCTCTGCGATAATAATAGACGTAATGAGTAAATTATAACATTCGTCGACTAACCAAAACATAGACAGCGGTGAAATTCTAGACGTCGGGGAGTCCCCGACGCGTTAAAGAAACCAGTCATCGTCTGTTTCGAATAATGGGGATTTTTTTGATTAATGGGAATACAATTTGCTTTTTAACAGTTTGTTTCGGATAAGCCGGGTTCCAGATAATTGCGATTCGGATAATCGGGATTGTACTGTCTATATATATATATATATATATATATATATATATATATATATATATATATATATATATATATACATATATATATATATATATATATATATATATATATATATATATATATATATATATACATTATTTTTGTTTTTTTACTACATTACCTAATTCTGTGTTTACAAAGCTTCTGAAGTACCTAAGACTAAAATTAAATTGTTAAAAATACTTTTAAGTTCTCTATATTGTAGTGATATGTCTGATTTTTATATTTTAATATACAGGATATTGAATTAACAAAAAAAATAAACCCTGTACTGGTCTAGATTTTTATAATTTGGTGTTTATATAAATAGTAAATACAAATTATTAAATTATCTGTGTTAATGCATAGCCTTATTTCCAGTTACCTAGTTAGATAAAGAGACAATTGAGATGTCGTTTCAAATATGGATCTAAAAAAAATAAACATAAAGTAAAAATTGAACCAATTTGCTTTTTAATGTTTCAGTATTTTAATCGAAAATAATTCGAATTATGTTTTGCCTTGTCAGGGCTTTTTTAAAAGTACTCTGTCTATCTATCTAATAAGCCTTCTTCTATCCAGTGTCGGGCATAGGCCTTCCCTTCCTTTTTCCATCCCTCTCGATTCTGCGTCTTTCTGATCCGAGAACGGCTGGTTTCAAAAGTACGTGCAATATTACCTTTGCGTCTCGAATGACATAGGAATACATCTTCAATATAACGTGTACTCTTCAAAAATCCCTACAATATGTTACAAAACATATATCGAGTTATTCTCTAATAAAACACTGCAATATTAAAAAGCTAATTAGTTTGTCTGTCCATTCGTCCTTCTGTCCGCCCGTCCGTCTGGCCGTCTGTCACACCCCATTATCTCTAAAACAATTTGACATAAAAAATTGAAATTCGGCACAAATATAGAAATTAATGGCCCACACAGAGCCGTGTAGTTTTAAAAGTTAAATTTTGTCTTAAGGGGTTAGTTTTGCGTGGTGAAATCGGAAGTTAAAAAAAAATTTGCCAGGTCATCCAGTGGGATGTCAAATGAAAGCTTGTGAAAACACGAGTTCAAAAAAATATATGTGATATAATACTTGCATACACTTTTCTTGGTATTATTTTTAAAAAATTTCCAAAAATCGTAACCCAGTGGCGAGTCGCTCTTGTACCAAGATATAATTTTATTTTATTTGTAAACAAATATTTAGGTAGTAAAAATTTGTTTTACATTTTTATTACTAGATTCTATACGGAGCTAGATTGATTTATTAACTATCAGGTAGCTAAGGTGCTATAACCATTCTACATTATTAACTAAAAAAAACGTGAACATACAAATTGGATATTAAGATGTCAGGGACCTAATTAAACTCAGCCTAGGTAAGGATTTATTTTATTTTAAAATCAATCACGGTACGGAGCACTAATTGCGCAAGTCCAACCTGCACTTGACCGGTTTTTTTATTATTATTTCAACAATATTTTACGAGGAATCAACTGCTCAAACAAGTTCTAAATATATTTGTTTGAGAATAGGAACATAAACAACATAAGTAGTATTACACAAATTAATGTAATTTAACTAGTACTTGCAAGGTTTGAGGATTAAGATTTATTTTATGAGACTATTAAATGGTTGGATTACTTAATTATGATACGAATTACACTTTCATATTTTTATTGCTAATAACAAAAATACATAATAAATGTTTGTTGATATAGGCAATTTAAAATCAGTTGGATGTATTCGGAGGTATACCAATACATAACTTACGCTCTTATGACACAAGTTAAATATGTATATTTTCAATTAAATACAATTTAGTTATTTAGGATAATAATAAATCTTCACTTTTATCACAGTAAACCCAATACAGTAACGAAAAGTCTCTCTTTCAAAATCGTTGCCCAATGTTTACAACGAATGATCTCGAAATGTGTCTTTTGAAATGTGTTGTCTATCGTTTCTTGATGTGACTGCAGTTTATATGAATTTAAAGGCAGGAAGGAAGAGAGAGTTTGTTTAAAAAGATAATCAAAAATATTTGTAAGTGAAGAGAATCGAAAAGGTTGAGGAACAATTTATATAATCATGGGGAAAGGAGGTTATTGTTGTGCCGTTGACAATTGTAAAAATAATTCAGAAAGTAAGTGAGTTTCTTCTTCACCCTCAAAGATGTTGAAAAATATATTATTTAATTAAAGACTATCAATTGCGCAAGAAATTGTACGCGGATAAATTGAATAATTGTGAGAAGCTATTTTTCTGATGACATGCTTTTGGTTATAGACCAAAGATTTGGTTTGCAGCAACCAAGCACGTCATCAATTCTTCAATTGAAAATTTGTGCAATGTCTTCCCGTCAAGTTTTTCACTTGTATTCATCTCTTTTCTAACAAAGCGCTCCATTCTTTATTGTTAGTGTTCCGTACGGAACACTTATAAGATCACTTCGGTGTCTGTCCGTCTGTCTGTCTGTCCGTCTGTCACACCCGATTTTCTCCGAAACTATTTGTCATAGAAAGTTGAAATTTGGTAATAATAGGTATGATGGCCTCATCAGAGCCATGTAGTTTTGAAAGTTAAATTGTGACTTAAGGGGTTAATTTTGGGGGGTGAAATCGGAAGTGAAAAAAAAATTTTTTACTAGGTAATCGAGTGTGGAGTCAAATGAAAGCTTGTGAAAACACGAGTAAAAAATATATATATAATGTAATACTTGCTCGCACTTTTCTTTGTATTATTTTTAAAAAATCGCGAAAAATTCTGGAATATTCTCCACGGGGTGTAGATTGAACGAAAATTATCACGAGTGCATTACCTGTAATAATTTATCTGGTATATAAAAAAACAGAAATTTCAAGGTCATCAATTTTCAGTAAAGATTGGAAATAAACTTTGTTGAAAACTCATTTGGGGTGTGTTTTGTGAAGTCACTGTTCATTTTATACTTCCGTTACAACACTTTTTATTTTAAAAGCAATCAACGTACGGAACACTAATTGCGCAAGTTCAACTTGCACTTGACCGGTTATTTTTTTTTTTTTTTTGATACTACTCGTGCTGCATTAATTTGACATTTTATTAAATCAAAAATTTTCAAACATTTGTATAATATCTATGATTTTGAATGATAGAACTCTCCAAAGTAACATTATTTCTATTTAAAATCGCCCCCTGGTCCCCTTTTTAACATGGCAGACTGCTACGTGACCTCTTAAAAGATACTGTGACCTAATTTCCCTATACAGTTACCCCTGAATTTCGCTACTGTATTCAGTTTACTGTGCTTTTACGGTCTCTTACACTGTGAAATATTGTGAATATATTACGCATTATTTTTAAAAATTCATGGGAAGTGCTAGATCTTAAACTTCATTCTAATTCTGAGCCAACTCTGTTAGTTATAACAGCTGAACAAATGAACACTGTCATTGATTTATTACTAAATTGAGATTTCTTGAACCTAAGTTTACCTAACTATCTATTTAAATACAGCACGTCGTTTTCTATACATAGTCGCTAATCAACAGGTAGGCTGAAGTTTTTAGTCTGATACATAGATGTCGCCCTTTTCAAAATATCCATATGATTTTTAGGAAGTACCAACCTTCAAACGATACGTATCAAAATTTCATCACATTTCGATGATTAGTTTACAAGTTACAGTGGTTTTATTGATGCTACTTTTGATATTTTCAAAACAATGGAAAAAATCGAATTTCGTGTGTTGATTAAACATTGTTTTCTGATGGGAAAAAATACCGTTCAAGCAAAGCAATGACTTGATAAGTGTTGCGGTGACTCGGCCCCTGGAAAATCACTCATCATTTACTGGTATGCGGTTGTATAGACACAAACCTGAACACTCTGAACGCCCAAATGAGGTGGTTACACCGGAAAACATAAAAAAATCCACAATATTGTTTTGGATGACCGTAAAATGAAATTACGTGAAATAGCTGACACCCTAAAGATATCAAAAGAACGTGTTGGTTATATTTTGCATGAACATTTGGTCATGAGAAACCTCTGTTCGAAATGGGTACAGCGTTTACTCACAGTGGACCAAAAACAACAACGTGTTGATGATTCTGAGCGCTGTTTGGACCTGTTTAAGCGCATTAAAAAAGACTTTTTCATGCGATATGTGACAATGGATGAAAAATGGATCAATCACTACACACCGGAATCAAATCGGCAGTCAGCTGAGTGGACAGCAGCCGGTGAAAGCCGCCCGAAGCGACCAAAGACACAACAGTCGGCTGGGAAGGTTTTAGCCTCTGTATTTTGGGATGCGCATGGAATAGTTTTCACCGACTATGCTGAGAAGGGAAAAACCATCAATAGCGAATATTATATAAAATTATTGGTGCGTTTGAAGGCAGAAATCGCAACGAAACGGCCCCAAATGAACAAAAAAAAATTGCTCTTTCATCGTGTCACAAGTCAATGGTTACGATGGAAAAATTGCATGAATTGAAGTTCGAATTGCTTTCTCATCCACCGTATTCTCCAGATTTGGCCCCCAGCGGCTATTATCCATTCGTAGGCCATAAAAAAATGCTTGCGGAAAAATGATTTGGCTCCAATGAAGAAGTTATCGCCGAAACTGAAGCCTATTTTAAAGGCAAAGACAAATCCTTTTACAAGGAAGGTATAGAAATGGAAAAGCGTTGTACTGATATTATCGGTCTCGAAGGAGACTATGTTGATGAATAAAGTCGAATTTTACATATGTCTAAAATAATATCGGACACACAAAGTACCATTATGACGAAGAATGTAAGATGATGAACTAGCATACTGAAAGTAAATGCAAAAGCAATTCTGGTTCTTTGCTGTATATCCTACACTTAATGCCTGCCACTTCGGCAAACCGGCTACAGTAAGGTATTAGTCGCACCATCCTCACAAGCTAGTCTCTAACTTAAGACTGGCCGACTGAAGAAAACCAAATATTAATCTTTTCAACAGCTGCGGCAAAACGATGTTTCTATAAACCACTCCATATTCGGATTTTTCAGTATATTGCCTATAATATTGTTATTGTTCCGCTGTTTTAATAATGATCCTAACTTTTGGCGACTCTAAATCTAAAAAGTTTACCGTCAGACCAAGTTGTTCTGCTGCGCCTTCCGCTACCCTAAACAAAAAGGCTACCACTATTCTCTGTCCATGGCAGCAGATCATCTCCATTCTCTAAATCCAAAAGTCTTCTTCCAGCTTGATAACGTGAAAAATATATTCGCAGAACAGATGCTCTAGGATGGAGACTTCGGTCCATATACATGATTTTTCGTGTGTTAACATCCAGATCGCGCAGTTATTATTTAATCTACTTTAAGACTCAAAAGGAATTAGTACCGATAGATCCAGCATATTGGTAGCAGTAACTACATTATGTCCTGAGACTTCTGACGACTAGATCTTTTCTAATCATTTCCCATACTTGTGGCGAACGACGGCTGTCGTGCTCACGATACCGTTATCCTTTGAGCTAAATACACTTATCCAATACAAATTCCATACTAATATCCCGAGTACATTCTTCAATCAAAACATTCATCTAATAACTTTCGGATTCTTTTTTCCTCAACCATACTCTCTGATGTCTTGAAGAATAGATTCAACCATGTTAAGTATCCTATTGTAGATAATACTAGTGAATATTTTGTAACAAAAGTTTAAGTATGGGATCGGCCTATGGTTAATCAAGTTGCCCTTTTTTTTTAGAATAAGTACCGTACTGCTCCACACAAGGCACTTAAGATTTAGTTCGTCTCTCATTCAACCAAACATTAAATATTCTAGTCAGATATTTGTGGGTGCTATGGAACTTTTTTCACTAAAAATTGTTGATGCTACTAGAAATATCTTCCTTTGTGATTACTAACTAACTTCGTTTTGCTGTTAAAAATGTAAGCAGTAAGTTACGAACCAGTAGGGCAGGTGCGTCCGCATTCAATGGTTTATTTGTCTCATAAATGACCTTCCGACATGTGTTCTAACTTTAGGTCTTTCTTCCTCGAGTAGGCGAGATAATTGTGGGTGGTGTGGAAAATCTTATAATCGACAATAGATTTTTATTGACTTTGCGAGGCATTTCTTTACCTCCACTAGAAGTCGTATTCGTCCTAGAGGTTGCAAATCATTGCTTAAGGGAATGACTTCCACAGGGTCCATTTGCTAAGCCACTGCCTCTGGATGTTCCCGAGGCATTCGAAACTAACTATGAACTAAATTTCATATAAAAGGCTCTGAAATTTTATAAAAATATGACCAAATTTATTTAGAAACAGTGTTTCTGATTATTATTATCGTTATTATTATTAGCCTGATATTTATAACTAAACAGTTAGTTTGATTTTCAGACGAAATGAACTAGACTTTTATAGGATTCATTTTTTAAGTTAGTTAAAAAATGTTCTTTCACTTCGTTTACAAATAAAATGTCCTAGAATACTGGAAAAATTGGATTTCAACTGGCTGTCATTTAAAACATTCTATAAATTTGTCATTGTGTGTAGATTGTCTCACTCTAAATAGTATAATGATTTAATAAACATTGATAATTTGGTGCTATTTGCAAATAGAAAATTCTATGTCTTTGTAAAAATTCTATATTTTGACTAATTTCCATACAGGGTATTATAGACGTTTGTAAATATGTATTGACTTCGTCTTGTTTGTGAACTAAATTTTCTAGAACGTAATGAAAATATTGTATTTTTAGTAATTTTCACATATAATGTTCTACGATGTTAATTCTAAGTTGGGAATGTGGAATCTTTGGCACAATGATACTACTCAATATATATCACCACTACACCAAACACTTTATTTTTACTCTCGACGCGCGTTTCACTAACCATGTTAGCTTCATCAGAAGCGATGATTGACGATCCCATACTTAAACTTTTGTACTGAGTAAATGTTAATTCTGCTTATTCTCGACCTAGAACTGTAAAAAGATTTACTATGCTATCTAATCTGTAAAGAGTTTATTCCAAATTATTACTTATTTTGTTTATCCACCAACTCTTTAGCATGTGTGAAGAAAAATTTGTGTGTTTTCCTGTTATTTATTTATTAATATCTTTAAAATAGTCTTGAACAGATTATCAGCTCAACACCATTTAATGACATGTAACTGGTATTTAATTGGTATTTTCTTTTGTAGTTAATCTTCTTACATATGGCGGAGGTATGGGATATGGATGGTCGTCTCCGGCCTTACCAAAACTTAATGGTCACGTCGACCCAGAAAATAACCCATTGCCACAGCCAGCCACCGTACAAGAGGAATCGTGGATTGCATCTTTGCTTAGGTAGGTTAATGTAAACGAACAAGATCTTAAGTGTTCGCCGTAAAATTTGTGTCATATGAGCCACATTTCATTATTAATTGTGATAACAAACAGTTACACAAAGTGTCTTTAAATTTAAAAAATGTAAATTCAAAAAGCTGAAAAAGTAAAAAATTGATATTTTTAAAATGTCAGGAAAGGAACCTCAAAAGTTAAAACCAATATCAGACCTTTTTGGTATCCAGAAATAAGATCTTAAGATGGTGGTGCAAGATTCCGTCCATCCATCAATCATATTGTTCAAATATTCTTTGTGAGGGTTTCTTCTACCTATTGTCTTTTTACCTTCAGCTCCCCATGAAATTCTAGGTTTTCCTCTAATATTTTCTTTTTTTGTGGTTGCCATTGTATCGTCAGTTTTCGAAATCTTCTATCGTCGATTCTATTTACATGTTCATACTAGATGAGTTACTTTCGCTCATTGTGTTACGTTATCGTTCCTGTAGTTAAATTCTCTCTTTTGCAGTGCTTTCTTACTTAGTTTATTCTGGAAATTCTAAGCGTTTCATGGCGTCCATTTCTACAGCTCCTAACTTCTTCTTGTGAGTTTCCAAGTTTCGTTACCATACAGTTCTTTTGATTATTGTTTAATAGCTATTGAATTTTTGTCTATATTTACGTTTAGACCCCATTCCTATCCTTTGCTAGAATTACTCCTGTCATGCATGAACTATAGTGTATAGGGACATATATCATGATTCTTCGGTTGTTTTGCACCATTTCATAACTAAGTTGGGAATGTGGAATCTTTGGCACAATGATACTACTCAGTATATATCACCACTACACCAAACACTTTATTTTTGCACTCGACGCGCGTTTCGCTAACCATGTTAGCTTCATCAGGAGCGATGATTGACTAAAGCTAAACTACCAAATCTACCCTATTTATACTTAGCCTAACCCTTGAATTACTCAAGCGGAACTAATGACATAGGCAAGGCTATCAGTGCCGTCAAGTAACCAGTAGAGGGGACTATAAGGAATAGGCCCTCTGTCTTTGTTTAAACTACTTTTACATTTTATGATTTCCATACTTTCGTATGCGTTCAACAATCTCCTATCAGATACATTTTTTTATTAATCTTAGATTATCTAATGTTACAGTATGATCAGCTTCAAGAGCATGTTCGGCCATGCTAGACTTTTCTGTTCTGTTGTATTTTAAGTGTGCTAAATGTTCTTTAAATCGTGTTCTAATTGACCTTTTAGTTTGCCCAACATACTTTTTGTCACAATCATTACAACTAATTTCATAAATTCCACTTTTCTCACAATTAGGAATCTTGTCTTTGGGATTTCCTAAGATATTCCTCAGATTGTCTGATGACTTATAGACTAAGGTGAGGCCTATCTTATTAAATACCTTATTGAGTCCCTTGCTTTATTTCGGATTATATGGTATGGAGACATACTTGGTGTTATTTTCTTCGCGTGTAAAAAAGGTGGAATTCTGAATATTAAACCTAAACTTATGCCTATTTATCAGCTTCAAGAGCATGTTCGGCAATGCTAGACGTTGGTCACTTTCCCTCTGAATAGAGTAAACTTTAATAAAGAAAGGAATCGTATTAGAAATATAACTAGAATTAATGGTTATGACGATGACTTAGTAAATAAGCTAATAAATAGGCATAAGTTTAGGTTTAATATTCAGAATTCCACCTTTTTTACACGCGAAAAAAATAACACCAAATATGTCTCCATACCATATAATCCGAAATATAGCAAGGGACTCAATAAGGTATTTAATAAGATAGGCCTCACCTTAGTCTATAAGTCATCAGACAATCTGAGGAATATCTTAGGAAATCCCAAAGACAAGATTCCTAATTGTGAGAAAAGTGGAATTTATGAAATTAGTTGTAATGATTGTGACAAAAAGTATGTTGGGCAAACTAAAAGGTCAATTAGAACACGATTTAAAGAACATTTAGCACACTTAAAATACAACAGAACAGAAAAGTCTAGCATTGCCGAACATGCTCTTGAAGCTGATCATACTGTAACATTAGATAATCTAAGATTAATAAAAAATGTATCTGATAGGAGATTGTTGAACGCATACGAAAGTATGGAAATCATAAAATGTAAAAGTAGTTTAAACAAAGACAGAGGGCCTATTCCTTATAGTCCCCTCTACTGGTTACTTGACCGGAACTGATAGCCTTGCCTATGTCATTAGTTCCGCTTGAGTAATTCAAGGGTTAGGCTAAGTATAAATCGGGTAGATTTGGTAGTTTAGCTTTAGTCAATCATCGCTCCTGATGAAGCTAACATGGTTAGCGAAACGCGCGTCGAGTGCAAAAATAAAGTGTTTGGTGTAGTGGTGATATATACTGAGTAGTACCATTTCATAAGTAAACTTTTAATCCTGGCTGTAATATGCAACAGCCTTGTCTTAAGAATTTTAAAATTGCGAAAGGTTGAAGAGGACTACATTTAACATTATAATTTTTTATAGTGAGTTGCCTGATCTGTCCTAGAGTATGGACTGATATTAATCTTCAATTTCATTTAACTGTCCCAAAAACCTCCATACTTCGGTAAATTTTTTGGTCTCAAATTGTATTTTTTTCATTAACAATTGTCTGTGTTGTAAACTCTTCTTTTCTTGGTGGAAAGTCATTTGAGGTACAGTGAAGTCTGCTTATAACGAACCCGTTTATAGCAAATTTCCGGTTAAAATGAACTATTTTATAATGCACAAAAAAAATTCAATAAGACCGATGCAAATTTTTATCGGTTATAACGAACCTGGTTATAACGAAACCGGTTATAACGAACTTCCGGATAAAGCGAACCAAATTTGGATGTTTTGTGTCCGTTTATAACGAACTTGCCACTCCCTGTGCTCGATGTCGCGCGACTTGATCTAGAGAATTCACCGAAACTCGCTGGGAACCTCTGTTCTACTTGTTTCCGCCGCGTCGCTAGTTCGGGCAGTATTATGTTCAATTCACTGGTTGGTTATGCGGTTCTAATGCATATTTGATCAAAATAGCAAAGTGAATGTTTAAGTTGATATTTTAAAATGAGTACACAAAAACGTAAAGCGTTTACTTTAAAAGACAAACACGATATTATAAGGAAAATAGAAAATTGAGTTAAACAAAGTGATGTTTGCAAACATTGAACTTAACTAAATCTACGGTTTCTACCATATGGAAGAAGAGGCAAGAAATCTTACCAATCTATGATAATAGAAACTTTAGTTGTAAAAAAGTAAATGATTTAGTCAAAAACGATATGAACATGTTGCTATTACCGGCTATATTTTACGAGAGAAAGCTAGTGAATTGAGAAGGATAATAGAGAACACCGAGTGTAACTTGGATTGAACGATTTAAAAAGCGACATAACATTAGTGGGGCTAAGATATTAGGAGAAACTGCAGAAGTGGATATGACTGTTGTTGATCAGTGGTTGACCAATATGTGGACATTTTTAATGCTGATGAAATGGGCTTGTTTTACAAGATGACGCCTGATAAGACATTAAAGTTTGTCGGAGAGAATCGTACTAGTAAAAAATTATCAAAGGTAAGGATTACTGTGTTGGTAACTGCAAATATCTCTGGACAGAGAAAAAAAAATTGTTGGAGGAAAACATTTACCAGTAAAGCACAAATCAAACAGTAAAGCCTGGATGACATCAGAAATTTTTAAAAACGAACTGATCAAATGGGGCAAAGAATTAAAATTCACAAACAGAAAAATATTACTTTTGATTGACAACTGTCCAGCGCACCCTGAAGATCTACAGCAAATAAAATTAGTTTTTATACCTCCAAACACAAGTGCAAAGCTCCAGCCTATGAATCAAGGTGTAATACATTCTTTAAAATGTCATTATAGAATTTAGAATTAGGATTTTACTTATGAAAATGTTAGAGACGATCGATAAAAGAAACATTTTTTCTGTAACTCTCTTGGACGCTATAAACTTTATCCATATGGCTTGGCAAAGAGTCAGTAGAGAAACCATGGCAAACTATTTTAAGCATGGCAGATTTTTAAGGAAGGAATCTAGATATGACTCAGATGATGAACTACCGTTGACTCAGTGGATTGAAAAACATCGAGAAGATCCTACTGATTGTCTAGAATTTGTTTACGATGCTGATATTCAACAAAGTACAGTGGAAATCGATATTAAAAAGATATTTAATCACTTTAATTTTGAAGAATATGTATGTGCTGATAATGAATTAATGACGAGAGAAATATTAACTGATGATCAAATTGTGACATCAGTGACTTTTGGAAAGATTTTAAGCGATATTGACGACGAAGACGAGCTTGGAGAAGTAGATAATATTTATGTTCCCTACATTTCAGAAATGACTGAGAAAATGACTTAAATTCGCAATTTTTTGGAATCTCGTGAAATTCCTGAACATATATGGAGTAGTTTTTATGACCTTGACAATTATATAAACACCATTTATTTTTCAAGTAAAATTGTACAAACGAAAATTACTGATTTTATTGTATATACTACGTATTTTAATGTTTTCGTTTATACTCGTATATGTACTAACATACATAATAATAACTTCAATGTGACGTGTTTTATTTTCCTTTGAACGTTTTCTTTTAATTTAATAATTATTATTATTCATTTTTCTAAGCATTAGCGCCTAATCTAAATAAAAAAGCAGTGAAAAATGATATTAGATTTTGTTTACTGTTTGTAACGAACTTCGGATACAGCAACCCATTTTTAGTGATTTTTTGGAGTTCGTTATAAACGGACTTCACTGTATTTCTTCTTTTTTTATTAACGATTCTATTCTTTCATTCCATAACATTTATTTGCATTTAATTTTTGCTTTCTCCGCCCAATGCCTCTAAAGGCGCTTCAATATTCAAGGGTGTTGCCTCTTATGGTTCCTCCATTATTGTAATTTTTCGTCTAATCACTTTCGCTGCAGTTTTTGAGTGTTATAGTGTGTTAAGCTGTCTAGTTTTATAGGTATTATAGCACATTTTATCTTCCTCTGATTGAACTATCTTAGGTTCTCGCTTCGACGTAAATGAGAGAAACATTATTTTGGGAATATGTAGTATGTGTACACGAGTAGATTCGTGTTAGTTTTCATGTGTTGGCATACAGGTACGAACTGTTTGTTATAGAAAAAAAATTTTTTAGTTTAGGGGCAATGATCAGTCCACTTATTTGCGAAATTACTGCTGAAAAAATTGGAAGAAAGAAGACATTACTGTATTTTTCATTACCAATGATCATTGGATATATTATAATAATGTTTGCTAACAATGTGACGCAGTTTTATGCTGCTAGATTTTTTAATAGGGGGGTAAGTAACTATTATACCTTTTAGGCCGTATTAAATGGGTCCCTTTTAAGCTTTAATAACTCGTACAATTTCAAATTTTTGGAAAAGTTTTAAAAAACATTTTACCTAAAACTGAGTCAGATTTCCAAATAATACATAGACTGAAAAGTTTTTAGTCTGACACATAGACGTCGCCCTTTTCAAAAAAATCCATATGATATTTAGGAAGTACCAACCTTCAAACGATACGTGCCAAAATTTCATGAGATTTCGACGATTAGTTTACAAGTTACAATGGTTTTAGTGACGCTACTTTTAATATTTTCAAAACAATGGAAAAAATCGAATTTCCTGTGTTGATTAAACATTGTTTTTTGATGGGAAAAAATACCTTTCAAGAAAAGCAATGGCTTGATAAGTGTTACGGGCACTCTGCCCCTGGAGAATCACTCATCATTCACAGGTATGCTGAATTTAAACGCGATCGTACAGATACAAATGATGCTGAACGCTCTGGACGCCCAAATGGGGTGATAACACCGGAAAACATCAAACAAATCTACAAAATTGTTTTGGATAACCGTAAAGTGAAATTGAGTGAGATAACTGACACCTTAAAGATATGAAATGAACGAGTTGGTCATATTTTGCATGAACATTTGGGCATGAGAAACCTCTGTTCGAAATGGGTACCGCGTTTGCTCACAGTGGACCAAAAACAACAACGTATCGATGATTCTGAGCGCTGTTTGGATCCGTTTTAAGCTCAATAAAAAAGATTTTTTCATGCGATATGTGACAATGGATGAAACATGGATCCACCACTACAGACCGGAATCAAATCGGCAGTCAGATGAGTGGACAGCAGCCGGTGAAAGCCGCCCGAAACGACCAAAGACACAACAGTCGGCTGGGAAAGTTTTAGCTTCAGTATTTTGGGATGCGCATGGAATAATTTTCATCGACTATGCTGAAAAGGGAAAAACTATCAATAGCGAATATTATATAAAGTTATTGATGCGTTTGAAGGCAGAAATAGCAAAGAAATGGCCCCAAATGAACAAGAAACACGTACTCTTTCATCAAGACAATGCACCGTGCCACAAGTCAATAGTTACGATGGCAAAATTGCATGAATTGAAATTCGAATTGCTTCCTTATCCACCGTATTCTCCAAATTTGGCCCCCAGCGACTATTATCTATTCGCAGACGTCAAAAAAATGCTCGCGGGAAAGAAGAAGAACAATGAAGAAGTTATCGCCGAATCTGAGGTCTATTTTGAAGGCAAAGACAAATCGTTCGACAAGAAAAGTATAGAAGTGTTATAAAAGCGTTGGATTGATTGTATCGCTCTTGAATATGCTTGAAGTAGCTAGACCAAAAACTTTTCAGCCTACGTGTTATTAGCTGATAAACTCAAAGAAATATTTTATTAAATCATTGGATATAAGTTACAAGAATGTATTAAATTATTTTTTGAATTGTATTATCTAGAATATCTAATCTAAGCCGCTGTATTTTGGCCTGAACAAAGAGTAAATAACTCTACGAAAAAAAGCTTTAAATATTATATAAATAGTATTAAGGAAATCACTGAAAAAAGAAAGATGGCGACTGTAGTTTTAACTGATACGAAAGAAAAAATAACAAAATGGTACAGAAATTTATAACTAAGTACACATATTTAGCTGTGTTGTATAATACCAATGTGCAAAGATGAACGACTATTCGCTGTAAACGGAAATTTAGTACGTGTTCACATCACCATCTAAAACAAATAACAACGTTTGATTTATGTGCAATATGTAATGACTAACCATTCACTATGAAAATCAAATTTTGTGAAAAGGTCAACGATGAAATTACAAAAATAGGGACGACAAGGGAACTGATACTTTGTGATCTAAAAAGTACAATTAGTTGTCAAACAAAAAACAAGATTGAAGAACCTTATGGCGACCTAAATCGAAATGATAATGAAAACAGAATAATAGAAATACAGTCAAGCTGCTCCAAAATCCCAAGGTGCCTATGAAACCAACTCCAAAATCATGATAAACATAACCTGCTAGAAATATCCCCCAGAAACAACAGGATTGAACTGCTGCGAGTTTCAAGCAATTAAGGGATAACAGTAATGAAAAAAGGGATGGATTGGCAAGATTCGGAACTACAAGATCATACAAGGGTTTAGAATGATCGTTTGGTATACCAAAACAATATCTAGATTATTGGCTCGCAACATCTGCTGCTTCAAAAGCCCAAGGTGCCTATGAAACCAACTCCAAGATCATGATAAACATAACCTGCTAGAAATATCCTCTAGGAACAACAGGATTGAACTGCTACGAGTTGCAAGCCATTAAGGGATAACAGTAATGAAAAAGGGACGGATTGGCAAGATTCGAAACTACAAGATCATACAAGGGTTTAGAATCATCGTTTGGTATACTAAAACAATATCTAGATTATTGGCTCGCAACATCTGGTCATCAAAATTGTATATATTTTTGTAAATAATAGAAAAAGGGATCCAATATCACAAATTAGATAGCCTAATCTAGAAACATATACCGACATTTTACCAGCACGGATTAGATGCAAAACTCCTAGATACAATAAACTGAAAATCATTTCAGGAAATTCACATAAATAGTATGAAAGAAGCCAGGGATCAAGCACCCGAATTAAAGAACAAAAATTACAGCAAAAAACTGTACTGGAACAGTGAAATAGAAAAATTACTGTTCCCGAAAAAGCAATTCAACTTAAAAAGACTAAACAAGACAATACTAATTAAACGAACAATAATACTAAACTAAGAAAAAAATGTGGGATAAAAATGCCAAGAAGTTAATACATAGGGGGAAAGGAGTGCCCAGGAACATGAAAATATATACAAAAAATAAAATAGTCAAGAAAAAGCGGATTTAACATTATATGAACAACGACTAACAAGTAATATTTATAAATACACGGTAAATTCCCCATAGGGTGTTCTAATTCAGAGCGAAAAAATTCAGATTAAAGTTGCAACTCTATTTATATCTTTTCCGCAGGTTCAGTCCAAAAAGTCTCATACACCACCTGCTTCCTATACTATTTTTCTGTTATGTTTAACTAATTATTTGGAATTATGAGAAAGCATGTTTAAGTTAATATTTGAAATTTAACCAACTAGGATTAGTATTAAGAACAACTACGGAACATTTTATTTAGAAATTACATCATTGTTATAAAAATTCTCCATACACTTAGGAATTACCAATAATAGTTTGACGGAGTTTAACGGAAAATAACAATTTCGTTTAAACTAATATTTAGTAAGACACCCATTGACCTTGATAATCTCATGTAACCTTTTTGTTATTCTTGCAACCAGCTTTCTACTAACTTTAAGTTCCTCCCATAAATGCTCGATGGGGATAACATCGGGTGATTGCGGAGGGGTATGAAGCTGCTGTCGCACATCATGGATCATCCATTCTTGCACCAAGTTTGCAGTATATTTCGGACCATTGTCCTGTTGGAAAATGTATCTTTTTTCGAATGCTAATTTTTGGACGCTTTCTCTTAAATTGTCTTTCAAAATGTTCAGATAAACATTCTGTTGCATGATATCATTTATAAAATGTAAATTTCCAACCTCTCCAGCGGACATGCAGCCCCAAAGCAGAGCACTGCCCTTGTCTCACCGTGGAACAAATTTTTTTAATATCGGATGCGGCATTCTTCTTTCTCCAAATTTTAGTTCTGCCATCAAACCCAAAAAGGTTAATTTTAATTTCATCACTACAGATTACGGATTCCCAAAATTCAGGAGGTTTAGTAACGTATTCCCTAGCAAAAGCTAACCGCTTTTTGCGATTAGCTTCCGAAATTAACGGCCTCTTCCTGGCTGCACACCCCTTATAGCCTACCCTGTGTAAACAATTTCTCACTGTTTGTACACAAACTTTTTTCGAAACTAACTCTCGTACTTCTTCTTTTAATTCTGGTGCACTTTTCTTGGGTTCTATAATTATTTGTAATACTGGCCTCTTCATGTGGAGTCAGTTTTTTGGGACGACCGGAGCGTGGTCGGATTTTATAGGAACCCGGTGATTTATACTGGTTTACACTAACGTGCGGCTTTTTAACAATTTTTTTCTCTATTTCTGTACGATTTTCCGTCTTTCCACAAATCAGTTATGATCTTTCGAACTTGAAATGGAATTTCACACTTTCTCTCGCTCATTTTGAATACTACTTTAAAAACCCACTGCAAAATTACTAGCGACAAGTGACAAATTATAAAGTATGGCCGAAAGTTATTCATTTATTTTCAGTTTAGCGAGCAATAGATAGCTTGATAAAATGCGGCTGATTAAAACGTGTTTTTTTCAATGTAGTTCTTGAGTGTATGGAGACTTTTTTTACCTATTTTGGTTTACATTTTTATAACAATGATGTAACTTCTAAATAATATGTTCCGTAATTGTTTTTAATACTAATCCTCGGTGGTTAAGTTTTAAATATTAATTTAAACATGTTTTCTGATAGTCCTAATTAATTAGTTAAACATAACAGAAAAATAGTATAGAAAGCAGGTTGTGTATGAAAACTTTTTGAACTGGCTGTGTATATATATACGAGGACCATTTTTTTTTTCAACCTCCAATCGTGCCTACAAACAGCCAATCCAGTGCTAAAAGCTGCTCGGAGGGCGACTGCGCATTTTCCCCACTATAACCTCTGTTACTTTCAAGGTCATTATGCCATTTTGAACTGAGTTATAGGCACGTAAACATGGCTGCTACGATTGATTCTCCCGCCAAGTACGAGTTGCGTAGTGTAATTCGATTTCTTCAAACAAAAGGGAATAGTGCAGCGGAAAATCAACGAAAAATGAGCCGAGTATATGGTGAAAACTTTATGAGTGATGTGTAGGAAATTTAAAAAAAAGGTCGAACTGATGTTCACGATAAAGGGAGACAAGGACGCAAGTCTATCGTAACAGAAGACATTGTTCAACGAGTTGACCAAGCTGTTCGAGAAAAGCAGAGATTTACCATAAGTGAGTTGTGTGCGGAATTTCTTGAAGTTTCAAGGTCATCTATTTACACGATATAAGAGAACACAAACGCTACAACTACGCTACAAAAAATAAAGATGTTATCTGATGACCACAAAGTTCGCCGAATGGCATCAGGGCTAACGTTCCTCACCCGTCATGAAGCTGAAGGTGAAGATTTGTGACTGGAGATGGGACTTGGATTTAATATGTCACTCCCGAAACAAAATAACAGTCACAATAATATATGCGCTCAAACAAACCGAAAAAATTCAAACAGGAAGATTATGGATACCGTGTTTTGGGACTAGAAAGGTGTCTTGCTTGTTGAGTTTATGGAACCGAGGACTACGATTAATGCAGCTGTTTATTGTCAGACTTTACGACGACTGCGGAGAGCCATTCAAAACAAAAGAAGAGGCATGCTGTCTTCTGGAGTTCTTTTCATTCATGACAACGCCCGTCCTCACAGTGCTGCTGTAACCCAACAGCTCCTTGAACAATTTTGATAGGATGTTTCTGAACACCCGGCGTATAGCCCCGACTTAGCGCCGAGCGACTTCCCAGAACTGAAAAAGTGGCTAGGAGGGCAGAGCAGTAGCTAGGAGGGCAGAGCTTTCAGATTAATGAGGACCTTCAAAACAACGTTAAGACCCATCTCAACTCACCGGACGCAACATTAAGGATTGGAAAGCTAGTCTACAAATATGACAAATGCTTCAATCGTCATGGTGATTATATCGAAAAGTAACCATGTTTATACACAACTTTTGATAAAAAATTCATTTTATTATTTACACTTTTTTTTTTATGGACCATCGGAGGTTGAAAAAACAGCCCTTATATATATATATATATATATATATATATATATATATATATATATATATATATATATATATATAAATATATATATATATATATAATATATATATATATATATATATATATATATATATATATATATATATATATATATATATATATATATATATATATATATATATATATATATATATATATATATATATATATATATATATATATATATATATATATATATATATATATATATATATATATATATATATAAATATATATATATATATATATATATATATATATATATACACATACGTATATACATATATATATATATACAGTCGACTCTCTATATAGTGAAAGACCAAAATGTTGACCGAAATTTCACTATAGAAAGTTTTTCAATATATAAAGAGAAAATCCGTATATATTGCTATGTATGTAGGTTGCACTATAAAGAGTTTTTCACTATATAGAGTTTCACTATAAACAGTGTTGACTATATATATATATATATATATATATATATATATATATATATATATATATATATATATATATATATATATATATATATATGTATATATATATATTGTAAC
Source organism: Pachyrhynchus sulphureomaculatus (assembly GCA_019049505.1). Lineage (NCBI taxonomy): Eukaryota > Metazoa > Arthropoda > Insecta > Coleoptera > Curculionidae > Pachyrhynchus > Pachyrhynchus sulphureomaculatus. The sequence continues at coordinate 101,896,156 of CM032455.1, read as the reverse complement.
ATTCATTTTTTCCTAGATTTTAAGACCATATAATGTTACTGATTTTTCGCTTTATAATGTACTTCTTTTCATTTTTGTATCGAGCGGTATATTAATCAGAAATTCCTAGCCGCTCGTTATATAGTGTGCTGTGCGGGTTTTCGACCGAATCTATCGATACGCCGGGATTGGTCAAATGTTTGTATCCGGAGTTTTGGTTCCGGCGTCGCCATATTACAGAGAGAGTGCCCACGGCTTATTTAAGGGTCCGGAGGACGCGAATCGTGGCTGAGTACCATCAAGCCGCAGCCAGGCTAATTTCCACCAAGCCGCCGAGAAGGCTGACTTCCACCGAGCCGCAGTAGAGGCTTACGACAATATCTACGAGAGCCAAGTTAAGCACGAGTTTTTTATCATAAAGCCGTAGTGGGCTCTGTGTGTTTTCTAAATGGAGTAGCCAAGGTAGGCTCTTCTCAAAAGTGTGAAATCGGTTTTGTGTTCCATTGAAGGCCTAGAAGCCTGTAGGAAAACCGTAAGTTACCAGAACATACATAAATAGATCTATTCCCGCAAATAAGTGTTTTAACAGCAATTTGAACTGATAAATCGCGAAGTGAATATCACGACTCTTCGATTTCGGGTGTAGTCAAGTTTTAGAAGTAAAACCTCTGATTTAGGGACTCTAATTTATAAAAACTACTTTTAGGCTAGAATTTTTTTGTATTTCTTAAAACTGCAAAGGTTGGAACTTTTATTTTAAATCAGGAATAAATTTTCTTTTTTGTTGATTAAAGCTAGTGTCTCACTGAATACCTATTTTTCTTTTCAGGATAAGAAAAGTTGTACTAGACTAATTCTTTGTAGTAACAACCATAAAACACTTCAGTATTTTTTCATTTTTTTAACTGAAGTTAGATCCTTTCTATTTTAAAATGAATGGTGCCCAAAATTTGTACAACTGAAGCTTTTTAAAAATAGAAAATAATTCCAAAAAGACGTATAACAATTATCTCTTACCCATATTTCTCTACCAAGGAAAACTGAGCTAGTGTTTGTTTAATTTCTTTAGTTCTTTTAAAATCATTATTCACTCAATTCATTCTCAGAAATTAAAAAGAGGGCAAGTTCTTATGGTACAAAATAGCGCTGTCAACGCGGGGCTTTTGGAATTTTATTTTTTAAAGGGTTCAGTGTACTAGCTATCGAACAAAGTAAAAGCTCTCACTTTTCAGATATTTTTATTTCATAATATTTATTAAACGAAACTACACTATAGCAATAAGACAAAAGCAGGAAATTTGTAGAATTATTTATTTCAATTTATCTGATGGTGGTATAGATATTTGAATTTTGTTAATCGACTCTAAGATAAGAGATTCCTACTTTTTTCTTAAAAGCTACTTTTATAGTTCAGATTAGCGGATGTGTTGGTAGACTTTAATTTTGCATTGTTAGATTTATTTTGCGGTTAACCGAAGAAAAAAACTGTACCTTTTTTCTCACCGATGTTTTGCATGAATATTAAAAATACTTTGCTGATACGAAACGGTATTTGGAGATTTTTTGTTTGAAATTCTTAACATATTTGGTAAAAGAGTTTTAATACAAGGCAATACTTAGAAATTTTTTTTGAAATTGTTGAAGATTTTTTAAATGTTTGGTAAAGAAGTTTACATATTTTAGTTGTCTTTACATGATTTTATTTTGACTATTGGGAGCACAGGAGAAATATTTTTTACGACCTTTTAAACAATTCTTTTAAATTTAATAGTCCATATACATTTATCATGGAAGCCTTCAATTTTAAAGTCAATCACCTACTGGAATATGAGTTAGACTATGAACTGAAAATCCGTCGTACTTTCTCAGAACGTCCGGTCGCGGATAAAAGAAAGATTCTAACGAGGATCTTAGGTAAAGAAATTAATGAGCCCGGAAAAACGATAAAGATAGGGGATGACACTCTGTCTATTAAAGAAGAAACGGCTGGTATCGAAAAGAGTTTAAATTCTATCCAAAACTTAATTGATAGTTATGACGGCGATCCAAATGATTCACTTGTACACCGGGTTAAGTCACGTTTATCGCATGTAGCGGGTCGCGTACAAAGAATTCCCATGCCGGATGACGAAGAGGAAGCGTCGAAGTTTTCCAGATATGTTCAGGAAACAATAGCTACGTGTGTGCTCATGGAAGCAAATCTTGCAGAAAAGATAGCTCCTGGTCATGAGTTACCACAGTTGCCTATTACAACCCCAGTCATAAATGTACCAGCTCCAATCGTGAATTGCGCAGCCAGAAATATTCCTGTCAGCGAATGGCAATTGAAATTTAATGGAGACTCAAAGAGACTCTATCCTTTTTTGGAGAGGCTGACTGAAATAGCTCAAGCTAGGAAAGTATCGGAAGATGAACTTTTCAGCTCCGCTGTTGAATTCTTCACTGGCGATGCCTTCATTTGGTTTAGAAGCCTAAAATCAAGTGTCAACGACTGGTGTTCCTTGGTAGATAGGCTAAAGAAGGACTTCTTGCACTGTGATGAGGATGAAGAATTGTGGTAGGAAATAAAGAGGAGGCGACAAAAGAAGAATGAGTCCACTGTGATTTTTATTGCCCACATGGAATCTTTATTTGGTAGGTTATCCACCAAGCCTTTGGAAAGTACCAAAGTTAAATTTATACGTAGGAATATTCTGCCTAGCTTCGTCAATCGGTTAGCTCTACTAGATATTAATTCGGTAGCCGAACTCGCCGGGTTATGTAGAAAACTTGAAGAGTCCGATTATTTGTTGGAAAAGAGCAGACCAAAAGGCGAAACTAATATACATCAAGTAGAGTATAATCCAAATGGCCGAAGTGGAGTCTCGACAAATAAGGTTGGGAATGTAAATCGGAACCCTAGGAGTAACCAGAAAACGGGTAAAAGAAAAGATAATGATTCTAAAATTAGCGACACTGCAGCTAAAGTGAACGACAAGTCGGTTTCACCTAAGGCAATTTTCACGTGTTGGAATTGCACAGGTCCGAATCACACTTACCAAAATTGTACAGCACCGAAGAGGGTATTTTGTTTCAAATGTGGAACAACTGGTGTGAGACTAACATCATGCCCCAAATGTACAAAAAACGAGTAAGGACGGTATATTACCGAGGCGGATACACTAAGTCCAACAAAAAAGCCTCTAAACATTCGGCTAAGTCACAAGCTCACGCCAGCAGTATAGTCCCTAATCCAAGACGTTCTAAAAACACGGATGGACAAAAATATTCCAATAGATCAGATTGGACTAAATGGTTACAAAAAGTTTCTGATTTTTTTAAGTCTAATAAAAATTCTCTTTCCCAAGTTAAAACTCCTGCTTCTCCAAATGGTCACATGTCTCCTTTATTCGTGCATAAATATTTAGATAACAGACCGCATATCAAGATAAATCTATTAGGTGTCCATTTCTCGGCTTTATTTGAGTCTGGTGCAAATGCCTCCGTTGTAGGTCAGAATGGTATTAAAATTTTAAGTCGTTTAAGTATAAAAATATGCCACGTCAAAAATAGAAGTGTTACCACTGCAGATGGCAGCCGTCTAAAAGTTTTAGGTACGGTTGAGTTGCCGCTAGTCTGCAATGGTCATTGTTTAGTAATCTCTGCTCTAGTAGTACCTTCTCTATCACATACTTTGGTCTTAGGATGTGATTTTGCACAAAAATTTGGAATTTTAGTAAATTTTAAAAATAATTCGTGGTATCCACAGTCCCTAGAAGTCAATTCTCATACAAGTCTTAAAGATTGTTATTCAGAAAGTTCTTTAGAAAACCTTTTCTCGCGTCTATGTACCCTAGATGATCTCTCGCGGACGGAACGTTTAAACGCAGAAAACGTAATAAGCTCTTTCAATGAAATAAGTAGTAAAGATAGGTTAGGCCGAACGAATAAAATCACCATGTCTATAGATACGGCTGATGCCAGTCCTGTAAAGACAAGGCCCTTCGCCATGTCTCCGTATATGTCAAAAGTATTAAATAAAGAGTTAGACGAAATGTTGAAACTCGGAGTGATTGAAGAATCAAACAGTCCTTGCTGTTCTCCAATCTTATTGGTGAAAAAGGCCGATGGACAGTATCGTCTATGCTTTGACGGAAGAAAGCTCAACGAGGTCAGCAAATTTGATAACTATCCATTACCGAACATCGATAGAATTTTGACATCACTCAGGAATGCTAAGTATGTATCCTCGATAGATCTTAGAAAGGCTTTCTGGCAAATTCCTTTGGACAAATCCGAAAAGACCGCTTTTGCAGTAGTAGGCCGAGGTCTATTTCAGTTCGTCACTATGCCGTTTGGTCTAAAGAACGCTGCTCAAACTCAGCAACGTTTAGTGGACGCTATATTTGGTCCGAAATATGAGCCACATATTTTTTACCTATCTCGATGATATTTTAGTAACATCGGAAGACTTCGAATCGCATATTCGCTTACTTAAAGAAGTAAAAAATAAATTGAAAGAGGCCAGACTGACGATAAATTTGAGAAAATGTGATTTTTTTAAAACTTCTCTAAAGTTTTTAGGCTATATTGTAGGCTCAAATTCCTTGCGTACCGATCCGGATAAAGTAGCAAGCATGGTTAATTATGCGAGACCTACTAATACTACGGAAGTTAAGCGCTTCGTAGGAATGTGTTCATGGTATAGACGTTTTATTGAGAATTTTTCTACCCTGTTGTCGCCTATTAATGATCTTTTGAAAGGACGGAAAAAAGGACAATCGATAGATTGGACAAAGGCAGCCGAGGAATCTTTTATAAAGATTAAAGAGCTATTGGTTTCAGCTCCAATTTTATCCCAACCAGATTTTTCCCAACAGTTTTATATTTCTAGTGATGCTTCTAATACCGGTTTAGGGGGCGTCCTAACACAGAAAATCAATGGTGAGGAAAGAGTGATAGCGTATGCCAGTAGAACTTTATCAAAGGCTGAACGTAACTATTCGGTTGTTGAGAAAGAATGTTTGGCAGTACTCTTTAACATCGAAAAGTTTCGACCTTACATAGAAGGTGTTCCTTTCACGGTCATAACAGATCATTATAGTTTATTGTGGCTTAATTCTATTAAAAACCCTAGTGGCAAACTAGCGCGTTGGGCGATTAGGCTGAGACAACATACATTTAATTTAATTCATAGAAAAGGGGTCCACAATGTTATTCCTGACGCTTTGTCAAGAATCCCAGATCATACAGGGAACGAAAACAGTCTTAATGCAGAGATTGGCGTAAGAATTGATACAGTAGACATAGATCGTATAGATCCATGGTACGATAATTTACGGCAGCAAATTAAGGAATTTCCTCAAAATTTTCCGCAGTGGAAGGTGGAAAATGATTTCGTGTACAAGTTTATCCCAAACCAGTTGCCTTTAAAAGTTAATGTACCCGAGTAGAAAATACTAGTTCCTAAACCACAGAGAGAGGAAATTATAGACATGTGTCACACTCCTCCTACTTCTGGTCATTTTGGTTTTTATAAAACTCTTCACAGGGTTCAGGAACAGTATTATTGGCCAAAAATGCGTTTTGATATCTTAAAGTTTGTGAGGACTTGTGGAGTATGTGGAGCCAGAAATCTCCAAATACACTACCTATGGGACTGATGGGAAAAGAGAAAACGGTTAATTACCCTTTTCAAGTCATAGCAGCTGATCTAGTAGGCCCATTCCCACGTTCAAAAAGGGGAAATAAATGGCTTCTCGTGGTTTCTTGCTGGTTTACAAAGTATACCATGCTATTTCCTTTGAAAAGCTCTAAAGCTGGATATATAGAGAGAATTTTGGAAAATAATGTCTTTCTAATCCACGGTGTTCCATCGCTCTTAATATGCGATAACGGTACTCAGTTTACCTCTAAGAGTTTTAAGAGCTTAAGTGAAACTTATGGTTTTAACATCCGTTTTAATCCCGTGTACTCTCCACAATGTAATTTTGTTGAACGTAATAACCGAACAGTCGGGACCGCTTTAAGAAGTTACGTTGATTCACATGACACTTGGGATGGCAATATTTCCAAAATTCAACAAGCAATAAATACCGCAAGACACGAAGTAACAGGGTTCACACCGTCTTTCTTAGTTTACGGCAGACATATACCTCTATCCGGATCGTATTATAAAAATTTAGATTTGGATGTCAATGTTGACAGCGAAATAATTCCGGGTAACCGGGGTGCGTACGCCGAAAATTTAAAGGGTTTAAAAGATATTTTCACCGACGTGCGTAGTAGGATACATAAGGCTTATGAACGGAACAGTAAGTCTTACAACCTTAGAAAAAGGGATTTTGCCTTTAATATAGGTGATCACGTTTGGCGAAAAAATAAAATTCTTTCCAGTGCAGCAGATAAATTCACATCTAAGTTGGTACCTAAGTATGTGCATTGCGTGATAAGAGAAAAGATTTCCGATTTAGTTTATGGTTTGGTTAATTTAGATGGGACTAAAATAGGACGATGGCATATTAAAGACTTAAAACCATTCAATGAACCTAACCCTAATGAAAATTTGTCAGAAGAAGAATAATTTATATTTACATTATCTTAATTGCTTTACTTTATTTTTTTTGATGTTGCTCTGTGGAGGTGACGACCTCGTTTTTTTTGACTGTTATAAAAGTTGAGCAGAGAATAGCTTACTTTTATTGTTTAATGCTAAGGTTTTGGGTATTGGCCATATCCCAAACTTAGGTTGATTGTGGTTGATGTTTAGCATCGACTCAGTTTTAGCGAGCTTGCGAAGGAGTCACACTCAGGATATATCATAAGACTGGTATGTCGGTGGTCGCGGGATTTGATTTGCTTAAGACCCCAAATAATATCCAGTTCTTGACACTTGGAAGCGAAATTTTGATTAGAGGCAATCCAAGGTGATCTTGAGTTAGGACAAGCGCAAGATGTAGCTCGTGTAGTGTGATGTAGAGTCAAAATTTTTATGAGCAATTTCAAAGTTTGTTACCCGAGTGGGTGTATTTCTATTACCTTAGTGGTATATGTTGGGTGCAATTAAGAGTAAATTGATTTTGGTTTATCCAGTAAGTCTAAGACTTGGATTATTATGATTTGGATCTTCTTCTGAATTGACAAACTGAGGGTATACTCTATTCTTTTCAGGGCCGTTTAAACGTTACCTTTGAGTCACTAATTTTTTTTAAAAATTTTTTTTGCACGGACTCATAGGCGTCTGATGAGTTTTTTCGGTTTACTATCAGATTGATAGGAAATTGAAGTCCTGCAGGAGAACTAAAGGCTGATCATTTACAGGAGATGAGAGCAGAGTAAGACAGTAGTTTCACAAAGAAATGATCAAAATCTGATACCGAGATGAGAACCTTGTCAAGAGTGGCTAAGTGCAGTGAAGGAAGATTCCTAACCGAATTTTTAGATTTCCAAGAGGTAATCTAGAAGTTTGGGCTGACAGAAAACGGTTATGCCTGATACCTGTAGCAGTTTCTTCAAGAGGCTATTGTCTAGGGAGACGATTAACACCATGATCGAATATTTTAGCTGTCAACGATGTTTTCTTCTTGTTTCTGATTAAGCTGGAAAAGCTCTTGTCGCCTTCAAAAGTTTTGTTGCGGGGCCACCGAAAAATTGAGAAATTTTGCTTCATGTAGCTTTTTAAGCTCATTTTCGTAGTTTGGAAATTTCCGTTAGAAGCTTGGTTAAGTCAACCTTGTAAACCTTTTAGGTTGTATCCCATGAGTTATCTGTTTTTACAGGCTGTGATGCACCGGGTGCTAACAGATGCCGTTACGACGTTTGGCAGGGAGTTAGTCTTCCTGAGGAACAGACTGATTGGAAGGGTAGTCTATGGGGGGTGAACGTTTGACCTTTGGGACCTTTAGAGGTTTTGTTACCCAATGGTTATTTCTATTTGAGCCAAAGGAGAGCCTAGCTACTGTAGTCGACCTCAGCTCCAATTAGCCTATTAGTGATGACAGGCTGTTGGCAGTAGTGTGTCTCGGAACACCCTATCGATTAAATTTTTTTTTTGGACTTATAGTGGTGTGGTGGACACCGTTTTAGTTTAGTGGATACTATAATCTACTCCCTTTTGTTGGTGGACACCAGGGTCACCATTTCCGTATTTTATTGTCTCCACCTTTCAGTATATCGTAGTGAGGTGTTTGTCTCCTGTTATGTGGGACGGATTGAATGTTTTCCGTTGTTGTTCTAGGGCGAGACCAGTACACGAGGGTTCTTCATGCAACTTGGAGAAGCGCAATGCTGGTTAAGTCTTATATCTCTGTGTAGCCACCCTGAAGAATGATGGAGGGCGTTTTTTCTGGCTCATGTTTCTAGGCAGATTTGCCACTTTGGTGCGATGTGTCGAAGATTTGATTAGCTTTTGCTAAGAGCTTTCACCAAGCTCGATATGGAGTTATCATAACCAAGAGTTTGGGGTTTGAACTCCTGTATATATTTCTGTATATATTTCTGTATATATGTTTGTATATATTTCTGTGTATTGGTTGCCTGAGGGCACGTGCTCAAAATGAGTGATTTTGAGTCGTTTTGCTTATGGACTCCTATATATAGGATTATGACTTTAGGGAGGTCCTATTTCGAGACTTGCTGTCTCACATAGTTATGTTGGGAATGTTTCCTTGAATGTTAGTTGCGCGTAGACTAATCATTCTGTTCTTTGTGAACATTGCTTTTTGAAGCAGGATCATTCAGTTTAGTGAATTTTAGCTTTTATAGCTATTCACTGGTGTTTAGGGTGAATTTTAGCTTTTAGAGCTATTCACTGTGCCAATAGTGATATTATTAGCTTTTATAGCTGCTCACTATGTTAATGGCGAGATTGTTCTTTTAGAACGCAGACTTTGTGTAGTCGAGGACTAGTTACAGGTTGTTTTCTTGGCGAGGAGCCAAGGTTTTTTTCTGGCGATATACCAGAGTGTTTTGTTGGCGATGAGCTGACGTGTTTTCTGGCGATCAACCAGAGCGTTTTCCCTGGCGATTTTTGCATGTCTGGATGTCTCAGGACGTCGACATTGCGCGATGTAGCGTTTTCCCTAGCGATTTTAGCATGTCTGGATGTCTTAGGACGTCGACATTGCGATGTAGAGTGCGATTATTTTCTGAGTGCGACTAGTAGTGATACTAGATTTGGAATGTTCGCTTAGCGATGAGCTAGAGCATTGATAGCGATTTTTCCCGAGCGTTTGTCTGGATATTTATCCAGATATTTTTTTTTGGCCTTGTGCTAAATGGTCTAACAAGACTTTTTCCTTTTAGTGTTAGTGATTGCACTAGAATCATTTTTTTATTTTTCTTTATTCAAGAATTTTTCTAAATTTCTTTTGCTGAAATAGAAAATTTTCTGACAATCCTTAAACTATTTTAAGGGGGGTGTTCATATTTTGTTTCAGTTCATTTTTTTTGATTTAGACAAGAGTCTAGACAAAGTTATATTTTTTTTTTTTGTTTTAGTAACAATAACAGAGCTGATTCTCTTATATAAGAAGACCGCGATTGTTACTTTGAACAGGTATTTCTTATGTTCATGCAAGGATTTTTATTTACTTTTTGATGTACTTAACCTTAGTGCTTAATTAAGTTAAGTCTAGTTATAAGATTCTTGTGTACATGCAAAGATTTTCATTTGGTTTTCATTGTACTTAATATTAGTGCTTAATTGAATTAAGTCTAGTAGTAAGGTCCAAAGTTTGTAATTTTGTTTTAAGTTCTGACCTTAGTATTAAGTGATAGTGTACCACTTTGTACCTTTTCATAAGTAGCCTTAGTTTAATAGACTAGTGTAGTCTATTTCTTTTTGGAAGGGGGTAATGTAACATTCATTTTTTCCTAGATTTTAAGACCATATAATGTTACTGATTTTTCGCTTTATAATGTACTTCTTTTCATTTTTGTATCGAGCGGTATATTAATCAGAAATTCCTAGCCGCTCGTTATGTAGTGTGCTGTGCGGGTTTTCGACCGAATCTATCGATACGCCGGGATTGGTCAAATGTTTGTATCCGGAGTTTTGGTTCCGGCGTCGCCATATTACAGAGAGAGTGCCCACGGCTTATTTAAGGGTCCGGAGGACGCGAATCGTGGCTGAGTACCATCAAGCCGCAGCCAGGCTAATTTCCACCAAGCCGCCGAGAAGGCTGACTTCCACCGAGCCGCAGTAGAGGCTTACGACAATATCTACGAGAGCCAAGTTAAGCACGAGTTTTTTATCATAAAGCCGTAGTGGGCTCTGTGTGTTTTCTAAATGGAGTAGCCAAAGTAGGCTCTTCTCAAAAGTGTGAAATCGGTTTTGTGTTCCATTGAAGGCCTAGAAGCCTGTAGGAAAACCGTAAGTTACCAGAACATACATAAATAGATCTATTCCCGCAAATAAGTGTTTTAACAGCAATTTGAACTGATAAATCGCGAAGTGAATATCACGACTCTTCGATTTCGGGTGTAGTCAAGTTTTAGAAGTAAAACCTCTGATTTAGGGACTCTAATTTATAAAAACTACTTTTAGGTTAGAATTTTTTTGTATTTCTTAAAACTGCAAAGGTTGGAACTTTTATTTTAAATCAGGAATAAATTTTCTTTTTTGTTGATTAAAGCTAGTGTCTCACTGAATACCTATTTTTCTTTTCAGGATAAGAAAAGTTGTACTAGACTAATTAGGTCACATCTAGAAACTAGACTGAATGGCCATAAGTATGATAAGAATAACCCAACAGCTCTATCAAAACACGTTAAACAAACCAAACACTCGTTTGATTTTAAAAATACAAAAATCCTAAAAAAAGAGTCAAATTATTTTAAAAGATCAATGCATGAAATGATCTGTATTAATAAAGAGAAAAACAATATAAACGACAAAAGCGACGTTAGGGGTCTGAGTCATATTTATTTCGGACTCTTCTCATAGTAACTCAATAGCAGATAATAAATAAAAAAACACTTAAACAAACCAAAGGATGACTTTCGTTCCCTATACAAATCTAAAGTTATTTTAAAAAATGTGACCGTCTTAGTAACACCTTTAGTAGTAATAACCATAAAACACTTCAGTATTTTTTCATTTTTTTAACTGAAGTTAGATCCTTTCTATTTTAAAATGAATGGTGCCCAAAATTTGTACAACTGAAGCTTTTTAAAAATAGAAAATAATTCCAAAAAGACGTATAACAATTATCTCTTACCCATATTTCTCTACCAAGGAAAACTGAGCTAGTGTTTGTTTAATTTCTTTAGTTCTTTTAAAATCATTATTCACTCAATTAATTCTCAGAAATTAAAAAGAGGGCAAGTTCTCATGGTACAATATATATATATATATATATATATATATATATATATATATATATATATATATATATATATATATATATATATATATATATATATATATACATATATATATATATATATATATATATATATATATATATATATATATATATATATAATACATTAAAATTGCGGGTTTCAATCCGTTCGTCTCAAAGTTAACTGAGCGACAGCAGCAGCAAGATTATTCTATCGAGTGGCAACAGCAGTAAGAACACTTGAAAATGCCAAACGAGATTTTGGCGAAACGTCGTGCAAATTTATTATTAGACGAATGGATTGAAACCCGGAATTTTAATGTATTACATTCCACCATCCGCGAAAACCTCTATTGTAATATATACACACATATATATATATATATATATATATATATATATATATATATATATATATATATATATATATATATATATATATAGTTATTTATCTCTAGTTAACGCGTGTTTTTACCGAGGGTGATTTTCTTCTTTAATTAGGAATTACATAACTGCACTAATTTTTCGGCAGAAAAAAATGTACAAACTGCCAAACGCACCGAACCCGTACAAAATGTTGTCAAATTACTTAGAACAGTGATAATAATGTGACAACCAAGCAATTTTTATGTATCACATCATTTTGATGCCTAAGTAGATAACTAAAAAAACACCTTCGTAAATAATGGTCAAAATTAAAACCGTAGAAATTCCAAATGTTACATTCCACTTTTAAGTTAGGAAAAAAGTTAAAAACTAATGATTTGTTGTTTCAGTTAACCGAAGGTTGCATTTTTGGAATGATTCCTGTCTATTCAGCCGAAATATCCGAAAAACATAACAGAGGAACAATAGGTGCCATAATGCTTTTCTTTGTTTCATTAGGACACGCTACATCCAGTATCGTCGGACCATTTGTAACAATAAGAACTTTAAGCATAGTATCGTTAGTACCGTGTTTAATGTTTCTTATTATTTTTGGGCTGTTTGTACCTGAAAGCCCTTATTTTTATGTACTAACTGATAAGAAAGATGTAGCAAACCTTAGTTTAAAAAAATTAAGAAGAAAAGATGATATTGATAAGGAAATGGAAGAAATAGTGAGAAGTGTAAATGAACTAAAGAGTACTAAAGAACACAATCCATTAAAGGAACTTTTCACAGTAAAGCATTCTATTAAAGCATTTTTTGATAGCTCTCATTTTAATGTTATTCCAACAATTTACTGGATTAATATACATAGTAGACTATACACAAAAAATATTTGATACAGCCAAAACACCAATTTCTGGTGATGTATCAGTTATGATTGTAATGACAGTTCAGGTTGTAAGCATTTCATCATCCACTAATATGATAGATAGAGTGTTTAGAAAAACATTATTATTAATATCTTTGTCATTAATTTTTATGATTCAACTATTAATGGGCTTTTTTTTCTATCTTCAAGAACTAAATGTAAATTTAACGAATATTTCTTGGCTTCCCCTAACTTGTTTAATGCTTTTTATTTTATCTTTTCAGTTAGGTATAGGACCAATTTCGTACATATTTCCTGGGGAAGTTTTAGAGCCAAACGTTAAATCTTTGGGAAATACCCTTATAATTTCAATAGGGCTATTAGCTGAGTTTGCTATAGCAAGTTATTTACCGGTGTTGTCTGAAAATATCGGGTTTTATGTCCCATTTTGGATATTTTCTTTCATTACTTTTATAGCTATATTTTTCGTGATATGGTGTATACCTGAAACAAAGGGCAAAAGCTTTTTGGAAATTCAGGAATATATGCGAAATAAAAAATAATTTTTTTTATGTTAATAACGAGACTCTAGTTGAAACAAATCTAAACAGTTACAACTTCATTATTAATAAAGTAAAAAAAAGTATTAATTATAGAGGAAGACCCAGTTTATTGTTGCTTTTATGCTAAAGTTAATGCGGCAAACAAAGAAACTCATTTCAATTTTTAATCAGTGGGATGTAGGGGATAGAAGAATGATCATCGACGAGTATGCTTCCTAATTTTGTTGAGACGCCCTAGACCAAAATTTGACCCATATTTTGAAGATATTTGCTGTTACACTTACGGCTTCTTCTTTATGTGCCATATCCGGTCCCCCGGACGTTGGCGATCACTATTTAGAGTGCTTTTCTGTCTTCAACTATTCTAAAAAGATCGCCAGATTTTTATATGCCTGTCCGTTCTCATATATTCCTCAGCCAGAACATCTGTTTTCTACCAACTCCACGCCTCCCTTCAATCCTCCCCTTCATAATTAACTGGAAGAGTTAGTATTTTTCTCCACGCAGTACATGGCCAAGTTAAGCAATTTTGCGACATTTTATACTGATGATCAGTAATCTTTCAAAATTTGCTCTTCTTAAGACCTCCTCATTCGTCAACAAGTCAGTCTACGGTATTGGAAGCATTCACATCCACATTTTAAATACCTCTAGTCGACTCAACGTGCTTATTTTTGTGATCCAGTACTCTACCCATACAGCATCACCGACCAAATGTAGCATTTGACCATCCGAAGTTTTAGTTTGAGGTTCAGATTGTTATTGTAAGGAAGAGTGTCTATCTTCCTAAAGATAATACGAGCTGCCTCGATTCTGTATTTTATCTCTATATCGCGATCTATGTTGTCTGTAATCATACTTCCCAAATATTAAAATCGATGAACTCGTTCTATCGATGCATTGTTAAGTATCAATTTCGCATCCTCGTATTGATCTCGACTGAACACCATGAACTTGGTTTTGGTGACACTGATGCTACTGCTAAATGTTGCAGACCATCTAGATTATCGTATATAATGACGGTATCATCTGTATACTTTATTGTATTTGGCACAACCCCATTAACTTTAATACCTAGCTCGATATTTTCTAAGGCCTCTTTGAAGATTTTGTCCGAATACAAATTGAACAAAAGAGGTGAGAGGATACAACCCTATCGGACTCCCCGTTGGATGTTGATTTTATTTATTTTCAGATCTTCTATACGAAATTCTGGAACACATAAGAAGAATCTCTCCTCTCATATCCGAAATAAAACGAATAAACCGATGTTGGACCCAGAACAGCTTAAAACATGGAAAAGTTACACCTCAAATCTGTTTAATGATAATAGATCATGTTCACCAGATCTCTTAACGGACAATTCGTCCGGCCCTGAAATATTCAAAAGTGAGGTGGTTCATACTATTTCACTAATGAAAAATGATAAAGCCCCTGGTCCAGATAATATATTCTCAGAGACATTCTGTAATTTAACAAAGCTTGTAACACTCTTTAACAACATACTGGGAAAATACCGAAGGATTGGCTGCGTTGTATGTTTATTACCCTGCCAAAAACAGCCAGCTCTAAACAATGTAAGGACTATCGCTAGTCTCATAAACCATTTTCTCAAACTCTTCTTGCGCATCATTCATACGAGACTATACAAGAAATGCGAAGAAGTCAGTTCGGATTTAGAGGGGATTTTGGGACGCGATAAGCCATCGTCATTCTCCAAATACTAGTTCAGAATTGTCTGGATTAGAGACAGGATGTATTCATGTGCTTCATGGACTACGAGAAGGGATTCGACAACGTTAAACGTGAGCTAGATTTTAAAGATATAAAAATCATTGCCAACTTATATTGGAATCAATCAGTAGACGTAAGACTTCAAAATGGTTATGCAAGGGAAGATTTTGAAATAAGAAAGGGAGTTAGGCGGGGTTGTGTTTTATCACCCATGCTGTTTAATTTATATGTCGAAAGAGCCTTCGTTGAGGCAGTGTCGGAGAGTGATCTGGGTATCAAAGTAAACGGTGTTCTGATAAACAACATCAGATATACAGATGACACTGCCATTCTGGCAGATAGCGCAGATGCTCTTCAAGCATTATTGAA
This sequence comes from Pachyrhynchus sulphureomaculatus, assembly GCA_019049505.1. Lineage (NCBI taxonomy): Eukaryota > Metazoa > Arthropoda > Insecta > Coleoptera > Curculionidae > Pachyrhynchus > Pachyrhynchus sulphureomaculatus. The sequence goes on along the minus strand of CM032455.1, from coordinate 101,880,947 downwards.
CGCTATATACAAAACAGGAGAAAACATTGGATTATGTATCAACATAAACAAAACCAAATTCATGTTCATCAGTAGAAAGCCAATTCAAGACGTTCGAATTCATATAAATGGCGAGAATATAGAACAAGTTAACAAGTTCAAATACCTAGGATGCCTTGTGAATGACAAATGGGATCCGGACATGGAAATTAAAGCCAGAATTGACCAGGCAAGAGCAACTTTCAACAAGTTACGTAAATTCCTTTGTAATAAAAACCTTAACCTACAGCTCAGGAACCGGATGGTTACGTGTTGGTCCGTTTTGGTGTAGGATGTTGGAACATAGACATTGAAAGTGTCATCTATTAACAAACTGAAGGCATTTGAAATGTGGATACTCAGAAGAATGATGAGAGTATCTTGGATTGATAGAGTGAGGAATGAGGAGGTGATCGAGAGGGCGAACCTGGAAGATCGCGAACTATTCGAAAATATAAAAAAGGAGAAAGATTTCATACTAGAGTCATATTATTCGTGGGGAACGTTATAGCTTTCAACGCCTGGTACTGCAGGGTAAAATTCAAGGCAAAAGGAGAATGGGACAAAAAAGACTACCATGGCTGCGCAATATTCGTCACTGGACAGGAATAAGTGATAAATTTTTGTTAAAACATTGCTATTAGTCTGTTGTGTCTGACTCTACAGACAAAAACATTTTTACGCGGGTCCCGATATTTCTGTAGGAGAACGTTGATACCAAACAAGGCTTTACGTGTTCCAAATGCGTTTCTAAATTTCATCTGGCTGTTATCAAAATCGAACTTGCATTTTATAAGTATTCTAGAATGGACGATTCGTAAAAAGACTTCAAGGGGTGACTCATCAAACTGATTAGACGGTAATCACTACACTTTTTGAGATGAGATTTTTTAGAGATGTAGTCCTCTGGTATCGTGCCTATGTTGTAGGTTTTCTATGAGTTTAATGATTTCAATTGGAATTTCATCAGGTCCTGAGGCTCTTTATTATGTTTATTGCATGCATTTCTTTTGTTAGTATTTCAGGGCCATTGAAAGAGTTATCTTATTTTCTTTAGACGCTCTATTGTCATTGAAGAGCCCATTTATGTATAACAAGTTGATTCTCTTACTTTTTTGCGCATTTAAAAAATAACATGTTTCTTTTCGAGTTCCTCCATTTCCTTATATTTTTGTTCGTTCTTTTGCCAGTTTCACCTCATTTTAAATGATCATCCACCTATGCCTCCTTGTTCTCGTTTCGAATTCCGAGTATCTAGGACACACTCTTTATAGTTTGTCCTTCATTCTTTTCACAAGAATGGGACAATTCTGTTATCGTTCTCATTTAGATTGGGTTCCCTGTTGATTTCTTGCTGTACATGTTGCTTTATGTATGTATTCTCTAATTTTGATACATTCCATTTTTGCTTTTGTAGCTTTCGTTTATTCATTTTAAGTCATACCTTCGGCTATTAGTGGAACATGATCAGAACCAATATCTGCTCCGGGGTATATTATGTGTTACTCATTTTATGATATTCCTAAAACGGTTTTTGACCAAAATATAATCAATCTGATTTCTTGTGTTTATCGTTGTTGTCTTCAGATGCTGATAACCACGTATAGAGGCGTCGTTTGAGAAATCTTAGCCATATATTTGCGATAAACATTTCTCTTTCTTGACAAAACTTGCAGAGTCTATCTCCTTTGTGGTTGCTTAATCCATACCGAACCCTCCAACGAGGTCGATAAGCGTCCCCTCCCAAATTTTAGCACATATTTATATATATATATATATATATATATATATATATATATATATATATATATATATTAAACATATATATGCAATGGGACTTATGATTATCAAGAATTGGTTGCACCTTTGCCCCATTATCCGGATAGATGCTCACTGAAATTGATTTTTTTCCACAGTCTATAAGAGGCAAAATAGGTATAAATGATGTTTATGTTTGGTCTGGATATTGCACGAACTCGTTTATTTTTTCCGAAAATTGTGACTGTTAAATAGATAGTAAGAGCTAAAATGGGATGCAAACAGGCATACTTTTTGCCTAGGCATCACTAATATCGAAAAATGTAAGATTAGTTATCGTAATTAGTTATGGTAATTTCATTGTATTTTATATTTGTATTTCTTGATAAATGGGTAAATATATATATATATATATATATATATATATATATATATATATATATATATATTATACGGCTAATTTCCCACAGCTTAACACTGTCAAAATCAGCTAGCTTTAACTTTACTGGCCGAAGAAAAATTGATTTTTTAGAGTATAAAAACTATCGACATGACAACTGAAAACGACAGAACCGACAAATATTATAAAATAGTATAAAGTATACACCAACCATTTTATTTTTGCACTCAACACGCAGTTTGTCGTGTATGAAACCATGTTGCTTTGTTTAACTTCTGAAGTATCCAAGACTATCATTACATTATTAAAAATATCTTTAAGGAAAATAGAATATCTTCTAAACGCAAATAAATCCAAATTTTCCATCTATCAATTTATGAGGAATACATAGCGACCATGACATCATAAACAATCCTATTCAGATTAATGTAGAGTAATGTGAAGAAAATATCATCATGAGATGATGAGATTGAATTATATAAATTAAAAGACCTTGTATTGTCAATCTTATATAAATTAATTATTATTCCACATGCATATTTTTATTACGAATAACACAAATACATATCAAATCTTTATTTACATTATATTATGTTATATTTGAAATAAGTTTTCGTACCATACCTAACTTACCTAACCTCGAGAAGCTTGGCATGTATATTTTTAATTAAACGCCATTTAGTTAATTAGTATTATAACAAATTCTCACTTTTACTGCCTCTTACACTATAACATATCGTAAATAATAAATATATTAAAAAAAAAATAAAATAAAGCCTTATCATATCTAAAACCTGTGTCTAACAATCCTTAATCACATTCAACTGTATTATTTATTCCTTAAGCATAATTTATACTGTCTAAACTACCTAAATTGACATTTCTTGAACTTGTATAGTCCATTTGACTACTGTCTATTGGTTTCTAGTTCTTTTAATGATTAAGTTTTATTCTCTTTTCTTATGTACAGGTAGGTTTTTACTAATCATTTTATTTCATATTATACAAACCTACTGTTTAATATGCTTTAAATTTTGTAAACTAGTAGATGACTACTGACTAGGTGTATGATAACATACCTTAAAAGGACTTCGTATACGCTATATTAACCCAGATCAGTTTATTAGTGTTCCGTACGGAACACTTATGGGATGGGTCCAAACAGAGTCGTGTAGTTTTGAAAGTTAAATTTTGACTTAAGGGGTTAGTTTTGAGGGATGAAATTGAAAGTGAAAAGGATTTTTTTTACCAGGTCATCGAGTGGAGTGTCAAATGAAAGGTGTGTTCTAAAACATAAATGATGTAATACTTGCACACACATTTTTTTAGTATTATTTTTAAAAAATGGCCAAAAATCGCTGTCTTTCCGCCCCATCTAGAAAAGTATCGATCAAAAATTTTTAAAAAAATTATAGAATAGTCTTCATGAAGTGTAGACTGAGCGAACATTATCACAGTACTACGCAATGGCGGGGAATCTTGTCAAGCAGCTTGGCTATTAGTAAATGTGATTCTTGTTACGGTGGTGTTCAAAGTTTCAAACAGTTGCAACCCGCAGTTGTTTGTCGGCAGCTATGGTAAGTGATCGGTGTTATACGTTTCGTAGAAATGGATATGGCCAAGTATCGTGCAGTATTAAAATATTTTTATTTAAAATAACTGGTCAAGTGCAAGTTGAACTTGCGCAGTTAGTGTTCCGTACGTTGATTCTTTCTGAAATAAAAATTTTTGTTACAGAGGTATAAAATGAGTTTTTAACAAAGTTTGTTTCCGATCTTTACTGATGACCTTGAAATTTTTTGTTTTTTTTTATATACCAGATAAATTATTAATGCACTCGTAATAATTTTCGTTCAATCTACACCCCGTGGAGAATATTCCAGAATTTTTTCAAAATTTTTGGATCAGTACTTTTCGAGATAGAGGGGGGGGACAGCGATTTTTCGCGATTTTTCAAAATTATACAAAGAAAAGTATGCGCGTGTAAGATTTTATATATATTTTTGAACTCGTGTTTTTACAAGCTTTCATTTGACACCCCACTCGATGACCTAGTAAAAAAAAAATTCACTTCCGATTTCAATCCTCATCAAAACTCGGAGAGATCTTTGGAGCCCGATTTTTAAAAAAAAACCTAACCAAACGTAACCTATACTAGCCTAACATAAAGTAAAAAAATAAAAAAAAAAATGAATCTAAAAGCCTTAAATATAACCCAACATAACCTAATCCAACCTAACACGACTTAATCAAACCTGATATAACCTAACCTAATCTAAACTATAAAATTACTTAGTTACTTTGTTAACTGTCACTATATATATATATATATATATATATATATATATATATATATATATATATATATATATATATAGGTAATTTTATTGTTAAAATGTACAAAGTTACGGACCAATCAATCAACTCTTTAATCTAAACTAGCCAACCCTAGCATAACAAAATACAAAATAAATATATATAAAATATATGTAAGGTAGGAAATGAAAAATAATAGTCTCTGAATCTAAAAGCCTTAAATAGAACCTAAGCTAACCTAACCTTACTAACCATACGTATGGTTTTTTGAAACAACATCATTCGAATGGCCACACTCTGCGCCCGATTGAGGTTTCTTTAGAAAAAATGGTCGACCGTCGACAAAATCCATGGTGTCGTGATGGAAAATTGTCGCATTAAGCTTCATAAGATTGCTGAGATGGTAGGCATCTCATATGAACGGGTACATAATATCCTGCATGAGATTCTAAAAATGAAAAAAGTGCGTGTGCGATGGATTGGTTGCCTCCAGATCAAAAACGCACGAGAAAGGACATTTCAAAATCATGTTTGAAAGGGTTGCAGAGTAATTCGAAGGACTTGCGTCGTTTTGGAACTGTAGACGAAATGTGGAGACAAGACGACAGTCAAAACAGCGGGTTAGCGAAGGTAAAAATGCACCAGAAATGTGAAAATTTTATCGGCGGGAAAAGTGATGGCAACTATTTCTTGGGACTCACAGGGTACCATCATGATTGACTATTTGAAAAAGGGTAAAATAGTGACTGGCTCTTATTATGCAACATTATTGGACTGTTTGCATGGTAAATTGAACAGAAGCGACCAAGATTTGCGACCAAAAAGATGCTCCTTCATCATTACAATGCGCCTGCTCACACATCGACCGTTGAAGTGCGAAAGTGCATGAACTGGACTTTGAAATATTTAACAACCATCCTGTTCCAAGTAATTTTTTTAAGGTTCCTAAAATTATCTTAGGAGAAAGAACTAAATGAAGAAGTAATCTGTGGTGTAAACGTATTATTGTGCACAGTTTATAACACATTTTTGTTTCTGAGGAGATAAAAACATTGAAATCTTGCTGAAACAAATTTATTGAGCTAAATGGAAATTATATTGAAAAATAAATTTTCGTTTTTGCAGAAAAATTATTTTCCTCCTCTTTTTATTCTGATTTCTTGTGTTTCTCTACTATTTACAGCTCGGCAGCTCGTACAATGGTCACTCCAATCGATCTCTCTAATGTAACATATGTAGAAGTAGCCATACCTTTAGCTACCCACAGTATTAATATTAACTTCTATCATGGTGGTACATTGTGTATTGATTACTATATTTTGTATTTTATATGCAATCGACTTTTCTAATGTTGCATATATTGCAGTAGCTATACCTTTAACCACCCACAGTATTAATATTAACTTCTATGATCGTAGTACATTGTGTATTGATTATTATATTTTGTATTTTATATGCAATACTAGTTTCTAAATGTTGCTGTATACAATATGTATGTATAGGAAGTGTAACTTCAACTCCGCCAATTGTAATCTTACCATTTAATTACAATAAAGACATTTTATTATTATTATTATTATTATTAAGTATCGTCGGTACCTGATCCTAATATGAATGAGTAATGAATGTGGTGTCATTTTCATGAAGACTGATGATAACCGAGACTGCCTCCATGAAGAAAAAAATTCCTTCTTACAGTAGAAATTTACCAGTCAGATTCTCTAAATGAGTATTAAAGTTAAACACGATTTAGTTGCAAACATACCATATATTTATTATGATAAATATCGTTGAAACAACATTTTCATCAAAAAATTTAAAAATAAAAACAAGAAATGAGACTTTGAACTGGTAGGAATGCTGTTAGTTTTTAAAATTTTATTACATTCTTTTATCAGTCCCAAATAAAAACAAATTTTATGGGTTTTTACTGCACTAAATAACATATTTACTACATTTGTTGTTATAACATTCACTCGATATATTAAAACTGATATGTCTCGGTAGTAAAGACAATTGTATAAAAATATTGAAAAATGACTCCCTTCGTTAAAAACACGAAGAATTAACCCAATGATGTCTCAAACTTTTAATCTAAAATCATCACCGACACTGTCTTACTGAGCGTGAATTGACTGATTAAAATTACCGATACCTATATCATTGCATTTAGCTGACACCTTCAACATCTGTATACTTAAAATCAAGCAATGAAGAAAATATTTTTGTCAGAAATATTATGAAATCCATTAAACACATCAGATTCAGGTTAAAAATTAGATGTAACAATATGTAAACGTATCATTTCCTTTGGTTAATTAAGCAAACAGTAATGAAAATTATTTGTTACCTAACTTCGGTAATATTAATAAAAAACTTGGGACACTTTGCATTACTGATTTGTAATATTTCACGAAAAAAAGAATTATTTTTTCCTCCAATTTTACAACATAAACAAGACAGTTTTTGACAATCTTCAACTCGTCTGAAAAATTCCCTCTCTCTCTCTCTCTTTCCTTATATATATATATATATATATATATATATATATATATATATATATATATATATATATATCTTACTATTATTGACCGTCAGTACTGGCTGAAATACCGGAAAATTCTGTTCTCTTGTTGGTCGATCCTAGCCCGACTGATGAGCCATGATACGGCGAAACTGCTGACTGCTGCAATACGGGCTATCGTCCATTTTAGTTGTTCTTATCCCTCAATGTAAAACAACTGAAAACGAACCGGTCGGCATGTATGGCTGCAGCGAGTCAGCTTCCGATGGAGTACCAAATACGAGGTATACGTTATATCTTACCATATATGTATATATATATATATATATATATATATATATATATATATATATATATATATATATATCCTCATGGATCGATTTTGGGATCATTGTTTGTCATTTATAGAATGGATATGCATTGTTATGTTAACAATTGTAGGCTAATACAATATGCAGATGACAGTCAAATTTTAAGAAGCTTTAATAGGCTTCACGCATTACAGGCGGAACAGGAAATTAATTACTATTTAAATTCGATCTTTACCTACTCTAATAACAGTGGTTTGAGAATAAATCCGAGAAAGTCGGCAGTACTGTATTTTGGAAGAAACAGTAAATGGGCTTCGGCCAATCTCCATTTAAATATGGCCCGTTTATTACTGAATATAAAAATTTGGGAATATTCTTTGACAGTAAACTCAGGTTTAGAAAGCTTGTTTCTTTGGTAGCTCAAAGGGCGTATTTTTCAGTACGTAATTTATATAAGAATTGGCATATCCTCACTTTGAGCATAAAGAAATATTTGTGCGAGACTCTTAGCCTTTCTCACTCACACAATTATTGTAATTTTGTTTATGGTCCGTGCCTGTACCTGATGTCGAAGTATAAGCTGCAAAAAATTCAAAACTCCTGTGTACATTTTATTTTTGGATGCATGGGAAGGGATCATGTGAGTAGCAAGCTGAAGGAGCTGAAATGGTTGCGTATTAAGGATAAGGAAAGGATACATCTGGGTTGCTTTCTGCAGAGACTGTTGAGGACCGGAGTGCCACAGTATCTGTGCGGAAGGCCGTATCATCGAAGTTCGGTACATCAGCGTAATACTAGGTACAACGACTGCTTTCAAATACCTATGCATCGTACAAGTGCGTTTAAACAGTCTTTCGGCTATACATTTGCTAAACTTCTGAACGACATTCCTGAAGGTTTGCTTACTCTGAACTATCTTTCAGAAGGCAGCTAAAGGAGATTTTATTTCAGACTTGTGGACAGTTATTATTTTGTCTCTTTTATAGGGTAATTTGGGAATCATGGTTGGTATATGGATATCAATATCAATTCATGTAGAATTACAATGTTTTTCTGCTTTAGTTTAGAGTAAGTAGAGTTTAAATACTAATGGTGACTTTTTAAATTGTATATTTATTTTAATTTTTTTTTTTTATTTCTTTTATGTATTTTTGGGATCTTGGTTAACAACAGCACTGCTGTATTTCGCCGAGTATGAAATAAGGACATTTGTAATATACAGTCCGTGGCCAAATTCTGCGCACTGCAAGATTTCATGTAAAATATTAATTACCGAGTGATATTGTACCGTTTTATTATTTCAAATTGATTTGTTTTTTATTTTTATATTATCCAATCAATTACCTATTTATTTGACATAAATAAAACAGCATTAATTTAGAAAAGCATAAGTTTATTAAGTTTTAAAGAAAAGTGAAATTAATGTTAGTAAAAGTCAATATTTAGTTGAGCCACCTTTAGCCGCTATCAAAGCTTTAATTCTGCGCGGCATGCTATCAATGCAAGATTGTGCTGTCTCCTGCATTTGAGGAAGATGATTTCACACATGAATAATCTTTTCTAGGAGCTGGGTTTTGTTGGTAATCACATCTTTAGCCACTTCTCTTTTCATCAGCTCCCACACATTTTCAATGGGGCTATTACCCGGCCAATCCAACAGAGGGATATTTTTTTCTGCCAAAAAAGCTTTAACAGACCGAGCAGTATGGCAGGGAGCTCCATCTTGCATGAAAGTGAATGGTTCCCCATTTGGAAACCATTCTCTGAGCTGCGGAATCAACCGATTTTGTAATACTTCTTTGTACTGATCTTGCCTCATTATTCCTTTGACGACGTACACACGTGCCCTTGCCGCTGATGACTGACCAAATCATCACTTTGGTGGGATGTTTAACCGTCGGGACGACACAATCAGGATGAAACTTTTCTCCATGACGACGACGCACATACTGAGCTTTATTCTGCAAAATTTCGAATGTGCTTTCGTCACTGAAGCAGACCTGTCAAAAATAGGAAAAATATATAAACTTCCATGTTTATTTGCTTTATTTAACTGAAAATGATAATAATGTATCAATTATTGATTAAATTGCTGTATCTTACCGATCTCCAGAAGTCCACATCTTTGTCTTGCCATTGTTTGGCCCACTTCAGGCGCTTTGCTTTCATTGCAGCTGTTAACTTGGGCTTCCTGGCGGGGCGACAAGCCTTAAAATCTAATTCTTTCAATTTTCTTCGAACAGTGCGCTCAGAAGCATTTACGCTAGCATCCTGGAGTTGTGATTTTATTACCTTTGTGGTAGCAAATCTGTTTTCTACACAAATTTTCTTCAAACATTTCTCTGACCGTGGAGTGAAAATTGGTTTTCTACCGCATCTTTTCTTTCTTTTCGGGCTTAATTCCTTCCCTGACTCAATTTTCTTTTTTATGCGTCGTACACTAGCTTCAGAAACCTCCAATCTTCGTGATATTTCTCGGTTTGTAAATGTTTTCGCAATCACAAGGGCCTTCACTTCAGCTTTTTTTTACGTGGTGAAAGATCGCCTTTTCTACCCATAATGAAAATAGTCCAATTACTTTTTTAAAACACTGCATACAAAATAAACTAATAACTGAGTAGTATAAAACTGTTAAACAAACAATCACAGTCCATAAAGCCACAGAAACACGTCCGTACCTGACTCGATTCCGATCGCGACTGATACAGGTTTGTACTTGTTTACGTTCATGTATCACTGTGTCAACACAGTGTTGCCATATGTTAAAAATAAATACAAATATGTAGTCTACAACAATTCTTTTAAATAAAAATCAATAATATTGTAGTTTAAATATACCATTATTGCATAAAAACTCTTAAGAAACATAAAATTACTAAAAAAAATACAGTGCGTCTAATAATTTGGCCAGGGACTGTATATAGTATATATATATATATATATATATATATATATATATATATATATATATATATATATATATATATATGAGAGAGGTTTTCACGGATGGTGGAATGTAATACATTAAAATTCCGGGTTTCAATCCGTTCGTCTAACAATGAATTTGCACGACTTTTTGCCAAAATCTCATTTGACATTTTCAAGTGCGAACCCCCCACCTACAATCTGGGTAGACGCCGACGTATAAAAGACGGCGACCGCACGTCGGTTTCTCAGTTAGCCTCGAGCGGCAGCAGCAGCAAGATCGCAGTATCAAGTAGCAGTAGCAGCAAAAGCACTTGAAAATGCCAAATGTCGTGCAAATTCATTGTTAGACGAACGGATTAAACCAGACCTTCAATAACTGCGTAATACAGAGGACAAGAGAGCCAAGATACCAGCAATAAGATAAAATATTTAGAAAAATTACTTATAACCCAGAGGAAATGAGAATATTTTCTTACCAATATACAGTGAGAGATGCCCAAAACCAAAGTATCTTTGGGCTGTTCCTTACAATATTATTGTTTAATGTTTTATGTTTTATATATCAATATATGCTTTACACTTTCTGCTACAGCTTGTTGTGTGAATTTTGTTTTAAATAAAAATTACAAATAATGGTTTTATGATTTTATTTTAAAATGTACAATTAGTCTCAAAGTTACAGGCGTCTATACAATTTTTCCAAAACTTACTCATTTAATTCATTTTACGAATGAAAGGATGGCTTTTAAGTTATGTAATTAAATATTTTATAAAACAGCTTAAGAGTATGCGTGGATGACACGCTCCTACATATGTACTATATATATATATATATATATATATATATATATATATATATATATATATATATATATATATATATATATATATATATATATATATATATACTCAGTATTGACTTCTTATCTTTTATTGTATTTTTATTATCGACCTTGCTATAAACAAAGTTATTTATTTGCACTTTAATATCTTAACTTACTATTAAAACATTAAAATTATTCTTAAAACATTTTAAATTACATACTGTATTATATACGTGGTGACACGGAAGGTTGTTACTGGACTTTGTGAAATGAGATTTTAAAACCTTCATAGGACACCAATTATATAAATTGTCGTATTTAAATAAACTCACCAGGTCAAAATTATTTTTGCAGTTACGTATTACACATTAATATTTGTTTAATAGAGAACAACCTAGCTTAATTTTTAAGCATTACACAAATAAAAACCTATTGAAAAATCGTTTCGTTATACTTTATAGCTTGGGGCTGCTTCATTTAAGACTTGTTATTAGTGTACCGTACGGGAAACTTATGGGATCACTTCGATGTCCGTCTGTCCGTCTGCCCGTTTGCCCCTGCCCGTCTGCCCGTGTGCCCGTCTTCCCGTCTGCCCGTCTGCCCGTATGCGCGTCTGCCCGTCTGTCTGTCACACTCCATTTTCTCTGAAACTACTACTTATCAAAAAATTTTGAAATAGTCTTCATAAAGTGTAGATTGAGCGAAAATTATCACGACTACATTACGTTTGGAATTAATCTGCTATAAAAAAAAAAACTATGAAAACTATGTTTCTTGGCGTATGGTGGAAGTTTTTGTAATATACTTTACTATAATCGAGTAGCGAGTCGCACTTGTACCGAGATATAATTTTATTTTATTTGTTTATAATTAAACTAATATTTAGGTAGTTAATATTTGTTTTACACTTTTATGACTAAATTCTAGATTGAGCTAGATTGATTTATTAGCTATTAGGTAAGTAAGATGCTATAACTATTATACATTATTGACTAAGAAAAAATGTGAAAATACATATTAGATCAGGGACCTAATTATCTTAGCCTAGTACGGTACGGAACACTAATTGCCTAAATCCCACTTGCGCTTGACCGTTTTTTTTAGTGAAGAAACTAATTCTTAACCACCATAGAATTGCTCACTGAATTCTCTTTCTAATAATTCCCAAATAACAACACAAATTATAATAAAAAAGCATATATACCTTTCGTAACCATAATCTACAATTAGGCTACACAATTTTTCACTGTTTTATTTTTAATCGTGTTGTTAATTAAAAAGAATGGAATCTTAATCAGATAATGGACGTTTGTAATTAAGGAAAAACGCCATTTTACAACACAATTAAACTCTCCAAATTATATTGCCTCTTTTGATTGGTGTTATTAATCCCACCAAATTCACGTTGCTATAAACAATTTTTTTTACAGTGTTGTAAAATGGTGTTTTTCCTTAACAACAAACGCCTATACAATAAGCTTCCCTGTCACCTGGATTGTCACATACGTAAATAAACAGACCTGCCTTTTCCTGATTTTGTATCAATTAACGTAAATTGATACATTAGAACAGTCAATAAGTTTTGGAAGCGACACCTATGGAGCATCACATGAAACAAATAATGAACACCATTTTAAAGCTTCATCTGTCATGTGAACACACCCTAAAGTTCAAGTCGATCTGTCAAGTGATCCATTGTTTATCAACTGGTTAAAGTAGACGTGTTTGAGTATTTTTTAAAAATGGAAAAAATCGAATATCGTGCAGTGATAATATTCTTTGTTTTGGAGAGTTTATCGGCAACTGAAATGCATGCAATGTTAGTAAAAGTATTAAAGTAGTCTGCTCCTTCATTTCTAACTGTTTATAGATGGACACTAGAGTTTAAACGTGGTTGTACAAGCATCAATGATGATCCACCTTCAGCACGTCCAAAACCTGCAACAACTGAAGAAACTGTTGTGCAAGTACAAGATATCGTAATGAAAGACCGCCGATTAACCGTGGAGATCTTAACTAATGTTGAGAAAGCTATTCATAAGATGGATGCCACATTTGTTAACATCAGAACAAAAACGCACTCGAAAGAAACTTTCTAAACAACATTTGGATCGTTTAACAAAGAATAAAACTGATTTTCTGCGTCGAGTTGTAACTATGAATCAGACTTGAGTTTACCAGTATGATCCTGAACTGCAACAATAAATCGCATAGTGGACTGAGCCAGTTGTTCAGCTCCGAAGCAGCAAAAGTGGGTAAGGCATCAGTTCTCTGGAATGTAAAGGGAATTTTTTTCATTGGTTACCTTCCAACCGATAAAACAACCACAGGAGAGTATTACTGTAAGCTTTGGGACCAGCTGGATGAGAAAGTTCGTGAGAGAAAGCGCGGTTTGCAGAAAAAAAAATCATCTTTCGTCATGACAATACACCTGCACTCAAGTACGAATTGTTGGAACATTTACGATGTTCACTAGATCTGGTTCCATCTGTTCCCAAAAACCTCAAAAGATTTCTACATGGGAAGCACTTTGCAACAAATGATGAGGTGATAACATCCGTAGATGGGTATTTTGAAGGTCTTCCGGAAAACCACTACAGATATGGAGTAAATGGATTGGAAAATCGCTGGAAAAAATGTATTGAGCTTAAGGGAGATTATACTGAAGAATAAGTGTATTTCGACTCATTAATTCATCTTGTTTCATTTCCGCTTTCAAAACTTAATGACTGACCTATTTGTAGCAGACTCTTAAAAAACTTAGCCTATATTCAGTAATTCTTTTCCAATTCCATAATGGAAAAGTAAGACTATTCTAGTATACTGTGTTCACATATTTACAAATGTATGTTCGAGCATAACTCAATTCTTATACAGCTTTCTCCCCTATATTTCATTTACAAATTACAACTCAGAAGCTATTCGAAATTGACAATAAAAAATGCAAATGGAAATAAAAAAATACATTATGATCATGAAGCTATTTCGAAAATTGGTAAAAATCTTTCACATAATCACTTTAGGTAAGTAAGGGATTTATTGTAGCTGTACTCTTTATGACTTGAAAAATGTAAATCGTGGATGAAGCCGCGAGTTTATACTAGTTTGTATATGTGTATAAAACACACACTCTCTCGTCATCTTTATATATTCTATATATTCACATCTCTTTCTCTTCCCCCTCTCTGTGTCTACATCTATATTGGAGAAACACTTAATCTTCAAAAGTAAAAATTTCTGTAAATTTATACTTTTAAAATTGTCCGTTTGGTGATTATTTACTCGTGTAATAATCCGCTGTCTATGTCACTACCCAAAGCCGTGTCACAAGAGCCTAAATGCAAATAATGCAAAAATTTAATAAGATCAAATTCAATAATTGTGGCGAATTGATGCCCAATATTTACAAAATTAATGAACTAAGAATAAGTAATACATTCTTAGAGCCGAAACATTAACCTACAACCATAACTTTAGTGCTACGCCAGGACAAAATCAACAATCCACTACAATGTAACAGATATATCCACCCTAACAAATAATAGACGTTAGAGCCCTAAATTCTGCCAATGTAAGCAGCGGCCATTATCGACTTCTGCTGACCCAAATTAAAATAAAGGGGAACATAAAACGGAAAATAAAAGTTTCATAATCTGTACAAAATATCAATATTGGGTCACTTTGGGATAGAGTTATAAAATAGTTATATCCAGACCAATTAAAAAGAAACGAAGAAAATGAAGATATTAATTCCAGCTGGAACGAATAAAAAAAAACATTAAATAATCCACAATTGAAGCAATAGGAGACATAATATGTATGGTAGATCCCAAAATATAAGATCCTGCCTTTTTGCTTTTTCAATGGGGCAATAAACGACCCTATTAAGGTTTTGTGCATAGTTGCCAGGTATTACGATAAATGTATTTTTATTTTACCTGCTTTTTATACCGCCCTCCCCTGCACCTGCAATCATATTGGATCTCTTTTTGCCTATATATTTACTACCTGGCAACCGAAAGCTACTTTTTATTATTTTTAGTTTTACTTACAACTTACAACCTAACGGTTCTATTTTAATTATGTGGCGTCCGTGCGAAAATTGCAATAGTGGCTATAGCAAAAGAAAACATTTATCACTTGACGCTAAACAAATAGTGAAAAATGTTTTCGGCAGTTTGGTAAAAAGAAATTTGAATAAACAAAGTGTTTTGCAAGAAACCAGTGAACTAACGAAAACCCCAATTTCTACGATTAAGGGTATAGTAGGAAAACCATCATTCAGGAACAGGAAAAAACGGAAAGATTTTCAAATGCATCATGTAGACGATTGTGAAAAAGACGTCTTCAGGAGAAAAATATATTCTATGTATGAAGAGCAGTTGGTGCCGACACTAGACAAAATAAAATTAAGACTGGTGCAGGACGGGACCAATATATATTGTGGCCGATCAACCCTTCACAGAATTCTCTTAAGAATGGGATTCACTTTCCGAAAAATTAACAAAAGGCAAATAGTGATGAAGTCACAAAGATTACGAATCTTGTGACATACTTATTTACAAGAAATTAAAAAGTATCGATCAGAGAATTGGCCAATAATTTACCTTGACGAAACATGGTTCGATACCCATGACACTGTGCAAAAAGGGTGGGTTGACAGCAGTACAAAATTTCAGACTAACGTACCTTCAAATAAAGGTAAACGAATAACCATTTTGCATGCTGAATCTGAAAATGGCTGGGTTTTAAATTGCCTACTATTATCTGCAAAAAACATAAAAGATTCTAGTTTGGACTATCACGAAGACACGACCGTAGAACTTTTTGAAAATTGGTTTCAAAATTCCCTTTTGCAAATGTTCCCGAACAGAGTGTTATAGTTATGGACAATGCAAGTTACCATAGTTGCCTACTAAATAAGGTTCCTAATGCAGCCAACACCAAATCGGAAATACAGGAATATATGTTAGAAAATGGCATTTATTTTGACTTTAGTTATAAAAAAAGTGATCTTTTGGAAGTTTTGAAAGACCACAAATTGGAAAAGAAATATGTTTGGTGATGATGATGGCTGAGAAAATGAGACATTGTTTTGCGGCTTCCTCCGTATTATTGTGTGTTTAATCCAATTGAACGTATTTGGCATCAAGTTAAATCAAAAATAAGGGCACAAAATGTTTTTCCTACTTTAAGCGTGTCAGTGGTTGAATTAGTAAAAAAAGTTATAAATGATATACCTTGTGAAAGCCCTGAAGAATTCCATTCAGCACGTTGTTAAAGTTGAAGATTCATATATTTATGTAAATAATATAAAACCACTGATAATTACCTCAGCTGATGACAGTGGTAGTGAAACCGAATTAGGCTTAAGTTAAAATATATTTTTATTTATAAACCTCTTGTAAACCCCATTCATTCAAACTGTATATTTGTACCCAAAACTGTACTCCAAAAACATTTATAATTTTATTTATTTGCATTAATGAATAAAATTCTTAAGTCCATCTCTACAACCTATCATAAACAAAAGGTCAGAATTTTTATATTGCCTACTTAAAACGGCAAAAATCAGGATCTTATATTTTAGGATAGGCTATACCAACCACGTATGTACATAACAAAATATTATACTTAACAAGGACATCAATGAGTGATATAAAAAGAAAAGGGAAGCCTACCGAATGCATTTGATGGTACAAACTGTAGAATCAGGACAGAATTATAAACAAGGCCATAACGCTAACCGATTATTAGTTAGACAAGTCCAAAATAAACACTGGGGCTCTTTCACAAAATAAAAAAAGAAAACTTCTGCAGGTTTCACAGACAGATATGGTGTTTGAGCAGAAGTCCACACAGAAGCTACTATATTAGTTACATAGAGCTTTTCAGGAGGACAACAGAAATAAAAATACCAAACACAATTGTGTTTGGTGTCGATTGACCAAAAAAATGTTAAAAATAGGAAAGCTACTCAAATACGACGGAGGAAAATTGACTCAACAATTAATAACTCGAATTGGCAAAATTTTTACCCTAAACAGAATTTCAGACTAATCGGAAATTACCACCACAATCTATTCAAAAAAGAAGATAAAAAGGTATCTGCAAACTACAGAAGAATACCTTTTCTAGCTACAACTCTTAATCTAACAACAAAAATTATATCAAACACAATCAATCAACCAGTTACTCTTACAGAGAAACAACAGGAGTCCGATGGGCCTTGCACGGATACCGCTTTCGTGAAGAGGCAATTTACCGACAAACCAAAAGAATACAATAGGCCAGTGTTTTAATGTTTTATTGACTTGATTGACATCGGTATATTAAATTTTGTTGACATCAATCAATAGAATATGGGGAAACAAACACTTAAAAATTAAAACAAAATCGCAAATTTAAAAGATTACAACTGGACATATACTAATGTACACATCGTAAATCCCCTTCAAAACTTCCAAAAGAAACTAAATACTCGAAAAAGCAGTATTGAGAATAGTGCACAGAATAGTGAGAAAGACCCTGTTGGATAGAAAAACAAGTAATAATATACAGCAGACAGGCAAAATTTATTATATAAATGACTGTGTGTCTAACAGAAAGAGCTTCTTCTTCTTAAAGTGCCTATTCGGTTCGAATGTTGGCAATCATTCTGGCTATTATTACTTTATTCACTACAGCTCTGAAAAGACCGGTAGTATTTGTTGAAAGCCAATTTCGCAGATTTTTTAGCCAGAAGATACGTCTGCATCCTGGTCTCCTTTTTCCAAAAACCTCAATTTCACATTATAGGTCCTAAATACTCCAATTTACTTACTTTAATTTCCAGTTTCTTGTTCATGCGACATAAGACATCCTCGTTGGTAATATGGTCGGTATAAGAAATTTTCAAAATTCTGCGATATAGCCAAAATTCAAATGCTTCAAGTTTCTTAGATGTGGCTTCAGTCAGCGTCCAAGATTTCACACCGTAAAGAAGGACATTGAAGATATAACATCTCAGGAGTCTTATTTTTGTGCTTAATTTTATTGCAAAGCTTTTGAAAAGTTATGTCGTTTTGAAGAACACTGCTCTAGCTTTTTCGATACGGCAACGAATTTCCTGCAAGTAATTCCACTGTTCGTTTTTCATGGTACCTAGATATGAATATTGTGGAGTTCTTTGTATTTGTTGATTGTTAACCATCAACAATGTAGCAAAAACTGGAGACTTGGTGATTACCATGTACTTTGCTGATATTAAGATCGAAGCCGTATCCATTACTGACTCCGTTAATTTTTGTCATAAGATGTTGTAAGCCCTTTAAGTTATCAGCCATAACCGCCATATCGTCAACATAACGAATATTATTTATTCGCTCCCCATTAATCAGTATTCCTTCAACAACCTCTTCCAGTGCCTTTTTGAAGATTTGTTCAGAATATATATTAAACAATAGTGGAGACAAGACATAATCCTTCCTTACTCCACACTCAATCGATATTGCTTCTCAACGCTCTCCTTTGGCCTTAATAAATGCTATCTGGTTCCAGTAGAGGTTGCCAATATATGTATAATAGAAAGGTAGAATAAAACAAACATGTAGACACAAAGACAAAAAATAGAAACACAAAAGACATGTTATTAGTAAAATGAATGAGCTAGGATAGACCCTAAATATAAGATATTTAAGAGCAGTAATGCCCATACAAAGGAGAAGAAGAATTCCATAAGATTTTCAATTTATATAAATAAAATATTTTCCAATTGATACAAAAAATGTATAATTGTTCTTTAAAGACGATGTATAATAAACTAATTGAAATAAAAATAGTTAACACGCTAGTAAGAACCCGTATATTCAACCCATCATTTGAAATATGTATACGCCTTCAGTAATTTTTAAACCTAAATTGCCTAGATAATTAGTACTTAATTAGATATACATTAGAAAAAAATCTTTAATACTATTAAGATGCTTAATTTTCTTCATTTTTATAAAGATATTTGTCTAAAAAGTAAATATATACCAGGTGTACAAGTATGAAATGCGGATTTCAGACAACAGATGGTGCACCAATGCAGTTTGTGCTATAAAGATTTGACACTGCGCCATTTTGTTGTATCATTAACAAGTGTCAGACGCGCACGAGTGATAAATTGGAAAAGTGTGTTCATAGTGTTGTGTTCAATATGTCGAAATTTATACCGAACAAAGAGCATTCGCGGACAGCATTAATTTTTTGTTTTCGTTTGAAAGAAACTGCTGTTGAATCATATCGATTACTTCGAGAAGCTTATGGTGAACATGCTCCATCGCATGATACGTGTGGACGATGGTTTCGGTGTTTCAAAAGTGGTGACTTCGATGTTGCAGACAAGGAACGTGGAAAACCGCCCAAAAAAAATACGAAGATGTGGAATCGCAACCATTGTTGGACGAAGATGATTCGCAAACACAAAAACAACTCGCCGAGCAATTGGGCGTTAGTTTACAAGCTGTTTCCAATTGGCTACGCGAGATGGGAAAGATTCAGAAGCCGGTAGATGGGTACCACATGAGTTGAACGACAGGCAAATTGAAAAGCGCGAAAATACGTGTGACATTTTGTTCGCTCGGTACAAAAGGAAGTCGGTTTTGCATCGTATAGTTACAGGGGATGAAAAGTGGATTTATTTTGAGAATCCCAAGCGCAAAAAATCATGGGTAGACACAGGCGCACCAACCATATCGACCGCAATACCGAATCGCTTTGGCAGGAAGACGATGCTCTGTGTTTGGTGGGACCAGAGGGGCGTGGTCTATTATGAGCTGTTAAAATATGGGGAAACGGTTAATACTAAACGTTACCAACAACAATTGACCGATTTGAACCGTTCACTGCTTGAAAAAAGGCCAGAATACCGAAAGAGGCAACACAAAATCATTTTTCTTCATGACAATGCTCCATCACAGTTCGCGACACGTTGGAAGCACTCAGCTGGGAAGTTTTACCCCATGCGGCTTACTCACCAGACTTGGCTCCTTCCGATTACCACTTGTTTGCATCGATGAGTCACCCACTTGCTGAGCAGCGCTTTGGTGCGTACGAAGATGTGTAAAAATGGCTCGATGAATGGTTCGCGGCAAAAGGGGAAGGTTTTTACTAGCGCGGTATTCACAAATTGCCCGAAAGATTGGAAAAATGTATAACAAGCGATGGAGCATACTTTTTATCATTCTTCCGAATTTAAACATGTTTTTTTAGAAAAAAAATCCGCATTTCATACTTGTACACCTGGTATTTGCACTAGACCGATGAAGATATATTTACAACATTTTGGACTTGGTAAATATTTTTTAATAATTAATTAATCTCAACGAATCTTGGATATACATATTATAAACACAATTATTCCAACCTATTATTGCTTAAAAAAATTGTTGAGAATAATCAAGGGTTGTTAGCTGAGCAAGAGCACATTCTTGCATTTAAGGGCGTGGCAAACAAAAAACAGCAGACTGAAAAAGAAATTGGACAACCGAATTGAAAAAGACATTGCCAAATTAAAATTATAACAAAGTTTCAATATGAAAGCGATATTGAATACAAAAAAATTGTCATTATAAATAAAACTTAATAAATGACTTATATTTTAATATACAATATTGTTTTACAAAATTATTCTTCACAGTAGGCAGCACTTGTAAAAAGCCATTTTTACTTCTTTTTCAACAGCTGATCTTGATTACGACCTTAAATGCAAAAACTTAAAAGACTTCCGTCCCTATTTACTTCTAAATTACCAAAGTTATTCCTTGGCAGTTTGGAAAATCGTTTTTATCATACATCTAGAGTTGTTAAATACATATGACCAACTATATTAATCCCGATATTATAGGTTTTGAGAAATACTCCATGTCAGTATGTATTAATATCTCATGACTAATTTACCTATTATTTCTTTGTAAAATTCGTTGTATTTCAGCTAAAGACTTACCCTTAGTTTCAAAAACTACAAAATGAACAAAAAAGTAACCAATAAAACAAAAGAATGCAAATAGCCAAAATGATCCCGCCATGCCCAGAATTTCAGAAAGTATTGGAAAAAGATAGGTAACTACACTTGCTGTTAAAAATGTGGTAGTTGAAGTTAAAGCCGACCCTATGCCCTTAACATTTGAAGGAAAAATTTCACCCATAACTGTCCATGGAAGTGGACCAAGCCCGAAACTAAAAACAAGCATATAAACGATCATACAAGTTATGGGGAGCCAAAAAATTGGATCTACGTTATAGCTATTACCCTTAAGACAAAAATAGATGCCTAAAATAGTCATAGATATGAAGCAAAAGACACAGCAAATTAAAAGCAATAATTTTCTTCCCATTTTTTCCACCATAAATATACAAGCAGTATTTGATAATACTTGAACCCCTCCAGTAATTATGGTGGCAATATTTGGAGGGATGGTACTACCAGCGGCCTCATAAATTGGTTTTAAAAAGGATAACAAGGGGTTAATACCAGCAAATTGTTGAAGTGCAACTAATCCAAGAGAAATGTAGAGAGCTTTACGCCCCGCTGCTGATGTGAATAAGTCTTTAACTCCTGCTGTGTTTTGTTTTTCTTGCTCTACACACTTCTTAATTTCTGATAACTCCATTCGGATATCCGTTCTACGATTTCTTAATTTCCTTAGGGCAGAATCAGCCTTATCATAATCATCGCAACCTATAAGATAATATGGAGACTCTGGCATAAAAATGGCGAAAATGATTAGAAATATTATCAGTGGAATAGCACAAGTTATGCTATAGACAAGTATTGAAAGATGAGGTCCTATGGAGAAAGGGTATATAATACCCAATGTAATCAGTACTCCCATTGCGCTGCCATATTTGCCTCTATTATGAGCTTGACTAATTTCGCTGACATACATTGGAACTACTGCGAAAGCACTACCTGATCCAAGGCCAACGAGAAATCTAAAAAAAAAGTACAATATTAATCTTTTGACGACACATACTTTAACTATTTTTACGATTTTCGAGCACTATTTTAACATGTGTTGTGATAATTTTTACAGATTAAATTGCATCTGCTTGTTCATCCTACACTTTCGAAATGGGAGGTCAGAAAATGACTAAAATATATAATACATATGAATATTTTGTGACTCCTAAATATGGAGATTTTAGGATATTTGTGTACTTTGACAGATTATTATTTCTAACACTATAGTGGCTATATGATTTTTTTACAAATATCTATGAACAGCCACATATCATGAAGCCCAAACAAGAATATGCTTTATTTATTATTCTCTAAAAGAGGAAAAAGAATACAACGCGACAAATCCTGTGGCTCCTACCCACACAGGCTGTCGGTCCAAAAATGATGATCACGCCTCACAGCCGTTCGATTAGTAACCAGCGACCAAATTCATCTGCCTAAGCAATCTAAGAGAACCAATGATAACTGCACTCTGCATCTTCATTGCTAGTGAATCAGCCGCAGCACAACAAACCGGTATCTTCTTAACGTTCTTTAGGAATGCGTAATTCCTCCTAAAACTGCGATGACTAAGAACGCCATTGTTACTGAATGTCAAGGGACAAGGTGCAAAGTTCCCAGTTTATATCTTTGTACTTAGAATGTTTTTCCTCCTCTTTGAGTGCTATATTTGTTCCTGCAGTTGTTTATAGAGAAATACTATTCAAGCTTGTTGGAATTAAACGCCATGTGGTCGAAAAGGCATTCCAATAAATGCGGCACCTGCCATTTTCTACAACCAACGCGATCTCTCCTGGAAGATACGGAAGTCTGGGAACGTCATCAATACCGTACGAATGTCTAAGATGGTAATATAGGACACGGAACGCTGCATTATGGCGATAGATGTAAGATGATATAGCGTGAACACGACACGCTGAAAGTTAATGCATCAGTGATTCTGGTTCTTTTTTGCATGCCCTACACTTAATATCGGCTAGTTCGGTAAATCAGCTACGATACAATGGGGTATTAATCAAATCATTCTGCAAGCTCGTAAAAATCCCTTGATCTCTGACTTAAAACTATTTGCCCGTAGAAAACTAAATGTTAATGTTTTCGACAGTTGCAGCGAATCAATATTCCTATAAAACACTCCGTGTTGGTTTTTCCGTATCCTGCCTATAAAATTGCTGTTGTTCTGCTGTTTTAATGACTGACTTAAATATAGGTGGTTCGAAATCTAGGATGTTAACCTCATCATTTTGTTATTCGATGACGTCGCTAAAGTTTACTGCCAGACAAAATTTTTCCGCTACATCTCATGACCGCAGACCAATTCTAGAAGAATCTTTGTAATCTTACATGCTAGTCCCACGACGTTTATGCAGACACTCTAAGCTCATAAGCCCTCTGCCACCTTGAGGACGTGAAAGGTATGTTCGAAGAACGGAGGATCGAGGATGAAGATTTCTATTCATAGGTATGATTTTTCGTATGTTAACATCCAAATCTTGCAGTTCTTTTTTCGCCCTCTTGACTACCCCAAAGGAATAGAGAAGCACCGGTACAGCCAGCATATTGGTAGCAACAACTTGATTAGGTCGCTTCCTGTACTTGCCGCAAAATTCTGTTTTAATAGTTGCTGTATACCGTATTGCATGCGATGTTGTGCAACGCCTAGATAGTTGTACGTTTCCTCGGCATCTACTTACTTACTTAAAACTTATGCCTTTCTACCCCTTGTTAGGAGTGTAAGGCCCGTGGAGTTGAGTTGTTCTATATCTGTCTTTTCCATATTTCCTTCTATATTCTTTCATCCTGTTTAAATTGCCGATTGCCTCTTTTGTTTCTTCTCTATTAGTTTATTCTGTTTGTACGAGTTCTGTATCTTGTTCCGGTATTATGTCTCTATGTTGATTTTTGTATGCTTTTCCTTCTAATTTTTTGCATCCATTTCCTTTCCTCTCTGTTTCAGTGATTCCTACATAGTGCATCTGTTGTTCTTCTGTCAGTTCATCCTCTTTTCCGCTTATATCCCTATTATTCAGTGTTCTCAATCTAAAAACTTGATAATTATTTCCCATTTCTTTCTTCCTATCTATTTCTTTGATTATCTTCTTATTTGTATTCATTTTACTAGTCCTCTCTTCCGTATCCTTTATCTTTGCCAGGGTCGTCGCCAATCTACCTATTTCTCTCCTTTTTCTCAGTTTTTTGACTTGATAGTCGTGGTATTCTTTGTTTATTCTTTCAGTTTTTCTTCCTCAATGTCCCATTTATATTATTTTCCTTCGATTACGATTTTTTGACATCCTATTTTCACCCTTTTTCCATTCTTTCTCTCGTTCTCTGCTATATGCTTCAATTTGTTTTGAATTTCGCGTTCATCTTTTGTTAAATCGTTGTTTATATAAACTCTCTCTCTTAGGTTTCTCAGTTTGTTTTTATTTTTCATTACAGCTTCCTTATCTCCTGTGTTTCCAAGTTCTATCTTGTATATAGTCGCTCCCATTTTTATCACATCTTTGATCTGTACTTTTGTGTTCATACTCCCCTCCATAAAAAGTTCTACACCCATTTTCAGATCTGGTTGGCTATTCGCTTTAAAACTCATTCCCGATATTACAATATTATTCCCTACGTTGTTTTTTTCTAGTCTACTCATCTTCAAATCCATACTTCTCATGTTTTCTCTAATTATCTTATTTTCCTCTTTCAATACTTCATTCTCCTTTCTTAGTTCCTTCAACTCTTGTTGATATCTCTTCTGATCTTGTTTCATATCCTTTATATCTGACATTAGCTCTCTGATCATTTTTATCAAATCGTCTATCTCATCTACTCTCGTTTTTCTCTCTCTGTGGTGTTCTTATCAGCTTTTCACTCTTCTTGAATAATCCCATTGGCTCCTCTTTTTCTTCGACTCTTCCTCTTTTCGAGTCTCCTGAGGTATAATCATCGCTATCCATTATTCTTTGTGTTATAAAAACTTTACGTGTGTTCCTCGTATATTCCATTTTCAAACACGGGAGAAAAAGAAAAAAATGTTGTTTATATTTCTTATCACCGTAAACAGTAAAATGATCAAGGTCGTTTCGTTAGCTTCATATAATTTCACAAAATTATTCCCATAAATCTCCAATTTTTTTACTTATTGTCTTAATCTAACACTACACTCTGCTTTATTTCTAGCCCCTCTCGTTTGCAATCGACAAAATAATTAAATAGATCGAAACACAACCGTAATAATACTCGTTGAACGAGTTTACTATTGCCGGGCGAAACTCAACTCCCTCGACATCTAAACAGTGTAAAATATTCTCATCAGATAACTGCATATTTTCTGGATGTTCACGATAGCGTCCTCTGTCGAGCTTAACAACAGCAGATTTATCCAATCCAAATTCCATACCAATATCCCGCGTGTATTCTTCAACTACTCTAAGTGATTGATTTAAATCTCGTTATGAAGCAACATATAAAATAGTTGACTAATCTTATGCCTGCGATCTCCTGATGGACCACAGTTAGACCCACGGGTTTGACGTAGAGCAACTGAGAAGGAAGCAGCGAAATACAGGATAAACGTGGGGGTAATGAATCACCTTCAAAGACTCCTCTTCTAAAAGTCACCGGCTCAGTTTCTACCTTTTGAGTATCTCAAGTTATGATAAATTTAGTTTTCCATAGCGGCATTAGATGTTCTATCCAGTTAATCAAAGGAGGCACCACACATTTAGCCTTCCTACAGGTGAAAGATCAGTTCGCGAGATGTGTCGAACGCTTTTCTATGGTCAATCCATGCTATAGATAAGTTTCTTTTGTATTACACGGAGACCTAATCTATCAGTCAGAAAGTTCTCTTTGCAACCTTCAGATCCTTTTCTTCCTCCACGTTGCTCCGTGACATCTTATAGAACTGGTTCGATCGTGCTAAAGTATCTGTTGTAGATAAAGCGAGTCATATGTTTTTTAACAAGAGTTTAAGCACGTGATCGGTTTATAGTTATTGGGTTTTGTCAAAGCGCCTTTTTAGTGTTCCGTACGGAACACTTCGCTATCTGTCCGTCCGTCTGTCAGTCACACCCGATTTTCTCCGAAACTATTTAACGCAGAAAGTTGAAATGTGACACTAATATAGGAATTGATGGCCTCATCAGAGCGGTGTAGTTTTGAAAGTTAAATTTTGACTTCAAAGGTTAGTTTTGAGGGTAAAATCGGAAGTGAAACTTTTTTTACCAGGTCATCGAGTGGGGTGTCAAATGAAAGCTTGTGAAAACACGAATCCAAAAATATATACAATGTAATACTTACGCACACTTTTCTTTATATTATTTTTAAAAAATTGCCAAAAATCGCTGTTCTCCCCATTATCTCAAAAAGTATCGATCAAAAAATTTTGAAAGAATTCTGGAATATTCTCCATAGGATGTAGATTGAACGAAAATTATTACGAGTGCATTACCTTTAATAACTTATCTGGTATATAAAAAAACAAAAAGTTCCAGTTCATCAGTTTTTAACAAAGATCGGAAACAAACTTTGTTGAAAACTCATTTGGGGTATGTTTTATGAAGTCATTGATCATTTTATACCTCGATAACAACAATTTTTATTTTAAAAGCAATCAACGTACGGAACACTAATTGCGCAAGTCCGACTTGCACTTGACCGGGTATTTTGAAATAAGTACCGTTCGTCTATATATAAACCACTTAGGAATTGGTTGTCCTTCATTCAACCAGGTAATAAATATTCTAGCGATATGTTCGTGGGTGCTAGAGAATAAATATGGAAAATGGTGGAAAATTCCACCAAAAATTATTGGTGACATCTGATCCTGACGCGGCGGCACAACCCTTAGGGCCTTCAATGTCATTTGAAATCTCTTCCTTTGTGATCGCATGATTAACTTCATTCTGATGTTGAAACTGTAAGCAATAAGTCCTGAAACAGTCTCGGGCTGGAGTGTCTACGTTTAATGTTTTTTTTTGTCTCATAAATATCCTTCCAGAATGTAGTTAATTATTGGAACGATGGCCGTGTTTCAACTTTCGGTATTTCTTTCTCGAGTAAGCAAAATCGTTGTATAAGGAAAACCCTATTATCGACAGCAGATTTATAAGCTTTACGAGGCGTTTCTTTACCACCATTAGAGCTCGTATTCGTTCTAAACAATTCTGTTTGACGGTATTCAATGAGTCTTTAGAAAATGTGTGATGGTATGGTTATGAATAGTCGCCCAGTACTTATATACTTAATCACACACTAAATACTAGAAGCTTGTTGCCTAGCCTCCTAAATTGTTCTTAAGACCTTTTCTACGGGCTCTTCATTTTTTTTAGTGTTCCGTACGGAACACTTTTAAGATGACTTCGGTGTCTGTCTGTCAGTCACACCTGATTTTTTCCGAAACTATTTGTCAAAGGAAGTTGAAATTTGGTAATAATATAGGAATTGATGGCCTCATCAGAGCCGTGTAGTTTTGAAAGTTAAATTTTGACTTAAGGGGTGAGTTTTGGGGGGTGAAATCGGAAGTGAAAAAAAAATTTTTTTACTAGGACATCGAGTGCGGTGTCAAATGAAAGCTTGGGAAAACACGAGTAAAAAATATAAATGTCATGTAATACTTGCGCACACTTTCCTTTGTATTATTTTTAAAAAATCGCGAAAAATCGCTGTCCCCTCACCTTATCTTGAAAAGTACTGATCAAAAAATTTTGAAAAAATTCTGAAATATTCTCCACGGGGTGTAGATTGAACGAAAATTATCATGAGGGCATTACCTGCATCTGGTATATAAAAAACAAAAATTTCAAGGTCATCAGTTTTCAGTAAAGATTGGAAACAAACTTTGTTGAAAACTCATTTGAGGTGTGTTTTGTGAAGTCACTGATCTTTTTATACCACCGTAACAAAATTTTTTATTTTAAAAACAATCAACGTACGGAACACTAATTGTGCAAGTTCAACTTGCACTTGACCGGTTATTATTTATTCTGTTATCTGCATCGTCATGTGGTTTATTTGATATTAATTCTAAGGCAAAGGAGTGGACAGCATTGTTTAATATCTCAATTGATACATTTTCTGGAAGTTCAGTTCCAAGACGTTCGTTGCTGTTTGCCAGGTCTCGGACTTTATATATACTTTTCCACGTATTTTGATCTTTCTCTCGTGAAGTCCAACCTCGTTACTCCGAAGAATATCTTCCAGAGGGTGTTTTATTTACGGAACCATTGCCTCAGGCGTTCGAACGTAGCCGGATCAGCGAAAATATGCTACGTAGTCTTTAGCTCAAAATGTTTCGATGCTCTAGATGTTTTTGGCACAAAAAAAAATGCATATATCCTCTACGCGTTGACTCGGACTCTTGGCAGAAATTATATAACTCATTAGTGAATTTATTGGTCCACTCCAAGCGTACGTGTTCATTGCCGGGGTCATCATCTAGAGGCATACATCTTGCAGCTCTCCCACCTTGCCTATCGTCTCTATCCGATCGAGACGGGTTGTCGGGAGATTTTACCTCATTGTTCCTCATAACAACGGGTTTTCCGAGCTAACGATAGGGTGTTGACCCATCGCCATCCAACATTTTCGATATTGAATGGGCTATTAAAACGATTTGAGTCCATATGGATCACTGATGTTACTTGTAACCCGGTGAAGTTCGCTGGCCTTACTTCGCAGTGGTTTACGGTAGCTAATTTTACCAAGGAGGAGAAACCAGGCGGGACAATTTATTTATTATTGTTATTATAATTAAAATTATTGTTATTCTGACTATTCAGTCAGACATCTTTCGTTCCCTCTCTACTGAATAGCCTCATTAATGAGAGACTTAGACTTATAGTTTTTATTAATCTATTTAGGGTGCCTATATTTCATGTTCTTTTGGCCTTAACGGTGTTGATTTGGCAAGATTATGAAAATCTATGAGTAGATTTATTATTTGTTGGTCTAGTTTCCTCTTTATAATGACCAGTCGTCTGTTTCCTTGAAGCCAAGTTGTTCTGTAAAGGTATATGAAGAAAGGTCTTTCCGTACCTTCGTGAAGAATATTCTAATTTTTCTCTGAAAATTCTCGATGCCCATATTGCTCCATTTCACATTTCAAATGAGTAGCTCAGTGCTGAGCATGCATATGTACTGAATTCTTTTAATAGTATTTTACTGTGTAACTTGGCTTGTTATTAACTCATCTAACAAGTCAATATTTATTATTCCATAGTTAGTTCCTACTGATTGTTTTAAATCCAGGTACTTATAGGTTTATTAAGCCTCCATTACCTTAATAGTCTGATCCTTCTTCATCTAAACGTACTCAGTTGAGCTTTTTTTGGAATATTAATTGAAATGTAACTTTTTTCTAATCAGGACGCCATTACTATATCTCTAAAGAACTCCTTTACGATTTTTGGTGGTGTTTTAGTTGATTTCCTATTATTACTGCCATGAATTTAAGTTGTCTATATATAATAGATAATTTAGCCTTACCACGTCTTCATTGTTGTTCTTAATACCAAAAAAGCATGTACAGTCAGTCAAATAAGAACGTGTCCGCGATAAGTCATTTTTGGTAGATGCGATTCTAGGGATTCAACAAAAAATCGGTAGAGGGAACCTTTGCCTAGGACGCATTTTAGTAAAAGTATTAGTCGATTCCGATGTTTTGTCGAAATCATGTAAAACCCAAAATGAGTCACTTGTTTGCTCGTCGATTCGAGGCAGTTTTTCTTAGTTCCCATCCAAAGGGGCCACTAAATGTATTAAAAAGTCGGTATCGTTTGTAAAAAAGTGGGTAAATCGTTTTAAGGAAACAAAAAAGTCAACAACTTGCCAAAACATTCCTCGGTAGGCAAAGTCACTCCGAAAGTCGAAAAACGAATCATGTCTTTGTTTTCACAAGACCCGAAATTGACGCTGCGTCAAGGAGCGGCAAAATTAATAAAATCGGATTTGAATGTGAATGAATTATTCGTGTTGATGATGTCAAATTCCGAAGCACGTTGAAGGAACCTTTGCTGGGCGAAAATCACGTCGCGAAGCGGCTCGCTAGGACCCACGATAAGATACTAGAGTGACCCTCACAATCGCCAGACACCAACCCTGTTGATAACGTTTGGTCTTTTGTAAAGAAAAAGTTCAGAGGACAGACTCTGAGGACTTTGACTCAATTATCTCGCGAGATTCGAAAAATTTAGAATTCATTGCTACGCTAGTATGCAGAAAATCTCGTCGACAGCATGCCTTGATTATTGATGCAGGAGGCGATTGGACAACTTTCTAAGGTAATTGCGCCGTTGTTAGTATACCAAAGAACACATTTTTTCAAGAATACCAGCGGCCAAGTTCTTATTTGACGAGTGTAGTTAATTTTAGTGACTCGACATTGGATTCAGTCAAAATTATTATTATTATCGGTTTTAAAACGTCTTCCGACGTTGTCCGATGCCCTCTCTCCATTCCTTTCGGTTCTCCCAGTGTTCATCTCTCATGTCTCTGGTACTCATTGCTTTTCTTACTCCTTCCATCCAATTCTTTCTTGGTCTTCCTTTCTTTCTACGGTATGGCAGAACCCATTCCATCACTTTCTTGGGAAGTCTTGAGTTGTCCATGCGTTTTACGTGATCATACCATATTAGCTGATTATTTTCTATTTCTGTTATTAATGGTTGCTCTTCTTCGTTTCTTCTTCTTTTCAAACAGGATATCCTCAGGGACCTTCTAAATACGTCAAGTTCCACTGCTTCTATCTTTCTTTTATTATCTTGCTTCAGTCGCCATGTTTCCGAACCATATAGTAGTCCACTTTTTACTATAGTATTATATATATATATATATATATATATATATATATATATATATATATATATTATATATTTTCTCCTTTTTTCCTAGTTCCGTACTCCAAATTACGCTATTTAGGCATCTGATTGTTTTTCTTGCTTGACTCACTCTTGCTCTGATTTCTTTGTTGTCTAATCCTGTTTGGTCAAATATTACGCCTAGATATTTATAATCGTTGCATGTTTTTATTATACTGTTATCTTCTAGTATAATGTCTGTAGAGTTTACTCCAATTGGTAAATATTTTGTTTTATCGACGTTTAGTTCTAAACCCCACTCCTTATACTCCTGCTGTAGCTTTCGAGCCATATAGGATAAATCATCTCTATCATTAGACATTATCACCTGATCGTCGGCGAATTTTAACGTGTATAAAACGACGTTTCCTACTTCGATGCCCATCGTTCGACATTTCTTTTTCCATATAAATAAAGCTTTAGCTACATAAATCTTAAATAAGGCAGATAATATAAAACATCCCTGACGCAATCCCTTTGTCACTTCGAATTCTTCTGAAAGTATATTATTGCTTTTATTATGGTATGGTTTATGTTTGTTTCTTGTAATACTTCCCACAGTTTGCTGATTGGAATACTATCATAAGCTTTATGTAAGTCAATGAACATTAGATGCACCTCTCTGTTTGTACTTAAATGCTTTTCAATTACTTGTTTCAGGCAGAACACATTTTCTGTGCAAGACCTACCGCCTCGAAAGCCAGATGGTTCTTCTTCTTCATTGGTTCTGTATTCTCGTTTTATTAATTCTCTTAAAACTTTGCCATAGAGCCTACTAAATGTCTTTGTCACTGATATGCCTCTATAGTTTGAGCAGTCGGTCTTATCACCTTTTTTGTTAATCGAGGATATATAGGTCATTTTCCATTCTTTAGGGATTGGATGTCCATTTATATATTTATTGAAAATAGTAGTTGTCATACCAAACAGTTTTGTAGTCCCATGTTTCAAAAGTTCAGCAGGTATACCACCTGGGCCATCGTTCGACACTACATATACTCCTAATACGGTAATGTTTCTCTGCACGACGTTAAGACTGACTTTTATAATGTCCTCGTCGACCGCTTCCCAGTCTTTTATCTTCTTTTGGTGTTTTTTGTAAATTAAGACTGATACCCCTCTCTTAGCTCGTTGATGTTTAGTCACTCCACTAAATATATGTACATAGTTTCCACATATTTCAACTCCTTTTCCTTTTCTTTTGGTTTCTGTGAGTACCATAATGTCTATTTTCATTCTTTGAATATCAGAAATGATTTCGTTGAATTTTCCACTTATTCCCTGGGTATTCCAAGTACCAAAATTCAATATCCTTTTACGTAGCTTTTGTCGGTTACCATTAATTCCATCCTGATTTCCGAGGCTCTGGTTGGGCTTTTTAGTAAATTGTTAGTTTTCCGGACGACAGGGAACTGGCCTTACCTCAACCCCCAACCCGGAGGACCAGGATTTTCTGTCAGAGTTTACTCCCTTAGCCGATATGTTTCTGTTTTAAGGCGCCGAAAATTCACATTTCACCCTCTTCCGTTTGCTACATAACATACATCCATTGTACGCAATGCATAGTCCAGGAGTCACTCGACTTAAGTCTTCTTGGACGTGGAAGTAGGATTTGTTGGCAAAGCTGAGTTCGAAAACTCGAACCTCGGACTCATTCGTCAGAAATCAGTTAGCAGTTCCCAGATTTTTTGTACCATACAGGCACCGGCTTCCGGGACTCTTTATCAACCTTAGACCTCTATTTAATAGAAAGCAGAATATTGGACGTAAAAAAATTTCTCTCTGAAATATACCAATTCGTATTGGGATTGTTGTGTTAATACTAAAGGACCACTAAAGTTGAATCTTAGTTCCTCACTTTGACGTAATATGTTCCAAAAAGGTCACACTAGGGCATTAATTTTATAGGGCTAAAAGCCACTCATGTGGCACTAAATCGAAAGGCTTCTTGTAGTTTATATAGGCAGTATATATAAATTGTTGTTGGTATAAAATTGGAGGATTGCAGGTGATTATCAGTTGTTCCTTGCAGCCTATTACTTCCTTAGATAACATAAAGAATTCCAGTTGTGGAATCCTTTCATAAATTTAGATATCTTCTTCAATAGTAAATAGTTCGAGTTGCATTTAATTTTAATTCCCATATTTTTAACATTCTTCGTTGATTCAGTTAGCATTCATATTACAAAGGGTTAATGTGGCTAGTTAATTCCTCAGAATTCTTCGATTCGTTTTTTACTTAGACAGCTAGTACTGATCGTACTAGGTGAAGAATTTAACTTTCGAGAGAGTTTTTATTTTAGAGTATCAGAGCACTCTCCAGCCCTAAGCTGTTCATTGATTTCAAGTCTAGCTTCTCATCTTATAGTATTAAATAGCGTTTATTGTCGAATCCACGCGCATCTTAGCACTACTTTCTGAACTGGTCGAAGTTCCTGTTCAACTTCTTAGGCAGGTACAACTCTTGTAGATGTTATTTGAATTTTTGTTGTTGAGCTGTTTGTAGCTACCTGTGCGACGGAGCCCGCCTACTTAGTTCCCTACCTCCAATGTTGCTCGAGCTGTCAAGGTCAGTCCTGGCTTTAGACATACCCTGGCTATTCTCAGGCAGTAGAATTTCTCCCATTTTTCTATTTTCCCCTATCTTCATAAGTGTGAAATTTAGTCTCATCCCAGTTAGATCTACTATTCATTTCATGCACTATCTTGGTAGCTCCGCCTAAGTGAATGCTGGCTGCTACCAACTTCCCGCGTATAGTCTTCCGCAGCGCCAGATCCAAGCATATCCTCTTAATTCTCGAAAACGACATTTTTCCCATTGGTCCATTTGCCTCCATCTTTATGAGTGTATATTAAAGATCTACTGCTAGATGATGGCCTTATTTGGACTAGACCCAGTGTATTTTGCTAAAGATCAACTAGCACCTCTAGTCATACCTCTGGCCATACACACCGAAAAATAAGCAGAGGCTGTACATTGCGTTGCAATATCTAAGATATTGGCTCTTAAAAATCGGCCAATTTTTATTTTCATTCCATTGTACAGTTAATAACTAAAAAGATAGAGATAGTAAGTTCAAACTAAGAAAATAATAATTTATATGTACTATACATATATGTATATATATATATATATATATATATATATATATATATATATATATATATATATATATATATATATATATATATATACGTATATATATATATATATATATATATATATATATATATATATATATATATATATATATATATATAAGATATATATATATATATATATATATATATATATATATATATATATATATATATATATATATATATATATATATATATATATATATATATATATATATATATATATATATGTATATATATATATATATATATATATATATATATATATATATATATGTATATACTAATATTTATAATAATATTAGTAGGTAGCATAAAAATGTTTTAATTTAATACAAATACTTAAAAAGATACATTTACCTGGCCAAATAATACAACCAAATTTCTGTTGCCCCAGCTAAAATAAAAAACCCAATCACCATAGGCATCGCCAAACATAACAGCGCTTTCTTTCTACCCAACTTGTCAGCACAGTATCCAGCTGCCAACGGGCCGATAGCTGAGCCAAGGGGTGTAAAAGCTGCAATCCATGCTTCCTGGGTCGTAGTCACTACGTGATCGAAGGGGTTTTCTTCACCGTGAAATTTTGGTATAACTGGAGAAGTCCAGGACATTCCTATTCCGGCTGCGAAAAGCGGTACGTCAGCTAAAAAATATGCATATATGTAAAAAAATATGAAATAATCCAAATCAGCCTACAGAATGTAATTGTTTTATTTCTACGTCATTACAATATATAAATTCTTCGTTGATCCATAGCGTCGAAAGCAGCGTGTTGGCTGATCAAATCCCAGTTTTATGCCTTTGTACAAGACCTGTCTGAATCTAATTTAATAAAATGTTAATCGGAACCTTAGATGGCATAAAAATAGAATTTGACAATAGTAATGTGACTTGGTCACCGTTACTGTAACTATTTCTTAATCATTTGGTTAGTTCGTTAGTATATATATATATATATATATATATATATATATATATATATATATATATATATATATATATACAGGGTGCCTCATCTCTATGGAATAATGATTCCACAGCATTTATTAATCAGTGTATCAAAAAAATGTTTAAATAAAAGTTATAGGGTGTTATACGGCGCACATGCTGACGTTGACAATAAAATGTTTTGAACTCAGTTCGAAGAAATTACGCCACCTTGATTTTTTTAAAATGGAAAGCCCTGTATATTATTTTATTTTTGAGTCCTACTAAAAATTCTAAATATTATTTGTCTAACATATCAAATTAAGATCAATTTTTTATATATTTTTTTTAAGCTGGCTTGTCTCAAATATTTAATGTCAGGTAACGACTTAACGCGTCAAAACTCAACAGGAGGTATGTGATCTTTTCAACGAGAATATCCGACCCGAGAAACTATTACCCAATTCGTAATTAGCAAAACATTAAAACGATTTAGACAATCAGGTCATGTTAAGAATCGTTCTAAATCTGGACCTCCAAAAGTTAAAGAAAGCGATGATAAAAACTTATTTACAAAAAATCCACATACAGTCACTCGTCAGCTTTGCCTAGACCACAACATAAGTAAAGGTACCTTAAATCGTATACTGAATGAAGAAAAATTGCATCCATACAAACCCTTGCATTGCAAGAATTATCTGAAGATGACTACGATAGACGCGTTTAATTTTCGTGATGGAACGAATCAATAATCATCCTAACCTAATTCATAATATTGTTTTTTCTGACGAGGCCACATTTTGTCTTAACAGAAGAGTTAACAGGCATAACTGCCGGTACTGGTCTACTGAGAATCCCCACTAGATAATCGGCAGTCATTCTCAAAGACCACAAAAAATAAACGTGTAGGCTGGGATTTGTGGACGTCATATCACTGGTCTCTTTTTTCGATCGATGGAAGTCTTACAGGAGAGCAGTATTTACAGTTACTCCAATAGCAAGTTATTTCAACTTGTGCAGGTCTTTTTCCCGATGAAAATAATTTGGATATCCCTAACAGGAACCTGTGGTATCAACAGCACGGAGCATCTACTCACTATGAAATCAATGTTCGTAGATATTTGGATGCGATTTTTTCTAATCGATGGATAGGCAGAAGAGGTGCTGCAGAATGGCCTGCAAGGAGTCCCGATCTTAAGCCACTCGATTTTTTTTATGGGGTCATTTGAAAACCAA
The DNA here is from genome assembly GCA_019049505.1 of Pachyrhynchus sulphureomaculatus. Lineage (NCBI taxonomy): Eukaryota > Metazoa > Arthropoda > Insecta > Coleoptera > Curculionidae > Pachyrhynchus > Pachyrhynchus sulphureomaculatus. The sequence continues at coordinate 101,844,725 of CM032455.1, read as the reverse complement.
AGTTTACCGAAGTCGACCTGAAACTGTAGAAGATTTGCAACAAAGAATTCAGTATGAAGTAGCACAGATCACCTCGGATTCTCTGCAAGACTCTGTTCAGGCTGTTTATGACAGATTGGATCATTGTCTCGCTGTTAACGAGTGTTAATTTTGAGCAATTGTTACCTTAAAAATAAACCTAGAGTATTTATTAATATTTTTTTTTTGTGTTATATGGTACAGTCCTTGGAGTTTAGAAATCTGAAAGTAGAAAAACTCCGTGGGAGAACAATATTATATAGAGGCAATTAAACATGGAGGACACCAAATTATCAAAGTTCTGTAAATATTATTTAATAAATATCTCCTGGAAGGAATAACTCCATAGCAATGGAATAATGCAACTATCGTCACCATGCATAAAAAAAGGAAATACTTCGGACCTTAGAAACTATCGACCCATTAGCCTTCTGAGTCATATATACAAATTATTAACTAAAATACTTCATCAAACGTCTAACAAATAAATTTGAGTTTTTTCTTTCAAAAGAGGGTATGGAAGAAACGATCATCTGGTTACAGTTAAAGTCCTCATCCTATAGAATATAATAAGCCTCTAATGCTCATATTCGTGGACTTTGAAAAGGCTTTTGATTCTGTAAACCAGCAGAGTTTTTTTGGAAGCGCTTGCTAGGTGTCGTATTGTTCATCGATACTCCAGTGTAATTAAATACATGTATGAAAATGCCACCGCCAATATCAAAACACAAACTAACCAATCCATCAGCAAATTTCAAATCGAAAGAGGAGTGCGCCAGGGTGATATGCTCTCTCCCAAACTTTTCTTAACACTTTTAGAAAGTATGCTACAATCAATAAACTGGGAAAAAATGGGGCTTAACAATGACGATGAAAAGTTAAATCACCTGTGTTTTGCCGACGACATTGTCTTAATAACAGACAATATCCCAGAAGCACAAACTATGCTTCACTCGCGTCAAAAAACTTTAGAAGGGCTGGTTTAAAAGTCAATCTATTCAAGATTCAGTTTATGACAAATCTTGTATTATACGACACTATAACTATAAAACTGAATAACGTGAGAATCGAGCAAGTACACGGACATAAATACCTAGGACATGAAGTCAGCATAGGGCGAGGCAACCAAACACATGAAATTCAGCGGAAAATAGATCTCTCCTGGACGGCATATGGCAAACTGGGCTATATATTTAAATATAATCTTCCGATGCGAACTACTCGTTCTTACATATGGAGCCGATACTCTCACATTGACGAAGAAAAATATCAACAAAATATGTATTATGCAAAGAAAAATGGAAAGGTCAATGTTAGGCGTTACTCTTAGAGATCACATCCCAAATCACATTATCAGGAAAAGAACGGGGGTACAAGACGCAGTCAAATTCATTCGACATCTTAAATGGAACTGGGCTGGACATGTTGGTAGAGTTAAGGATGGACGATGGACAAAAAAAATTATAGAGTGGCGATCAAGATCCGAAGCCTATCAAAGTAGAGGTAGACCATCAAGTCGGTGGACTAATGATTTGAAGAGAGTGGCTGGAAATTGGGTACAAGTGGCCCAGAACAGAAAAAGGTGACAAGACTTGAGGGAGGCTTTCGTCCAGCGGTGGACGGTATAAGCTGATGATGATGATGATATATGGTGAAATTACAATACAAAATTTCGAACTGGACTTACAGGTAACATTAACTTGTGTAAATGTAAAATATTCTAAAATGTATCTCCCAAATGCATCAGAACATAGAGCCACTCCGTTTTACGTAGACCACATTTATATAAAAGTGTTGTTTTGATTTTGTCCTCCCAGTCGTATCGCTCTCTGCCATTAGCAACACAAGCGAAATGATTAAAGCAACAAGACACTACTTTAAATTACCATGCAGAAGAAAATATTCTTTACAATAGTGCGGAAAAGGATATTTTAAGTTTAAAAAATTAATTGGGAAATGATAATTTTCTAAGCAGTTGCGTGTTAGAACAGCGCCACTTTCCACACGTATAGCGTATATCATTTTTTGTACATCTGCTTAAATTAATATCGAAAATAAGTATTAAATACGTTAGCCTGACAAAAATGAAAAATAGTTATTACCATGAAAGCGCTATGCAAACATTACTATTGTAATTCATACTTTGTTTTTATTTGATTTTCTGATCCCGCAACATACTTAAATCACACGGAAAAATTTATTATCCACTAGGCTATTTTTGAAAGTGATAACTGTTCAAACCAACCGATCAAAAACTATTTTGTTACATAATGGGTGCCGAGATATGGTTAAACAGTGAAAAATGTTGTCATATGGATGAATTCAGATTATCTAATTTTCAGTAAAAATAAATAATCGGTCAAGTGCAAGTCGGACTTGCGCAATTGGTGTTCCGTACGTTGATTGTTTTTGAAATAAAAATTTTTGTTACGAAGGAAGGAATCATCAATGACTTTATAAAACACATCCCAAATGAGTTTTCAACAAGGTTTTTTTTTCTGATTTTCAGTGAAAACTGATGTAAATGAAATTTTTGTTTTTTTTTATATACCAGATAAATTATAAAAGTTATTATTATTAAAGTAATTTAAAGTAAATTAAAGATATTATTAAAGTATTCAATTATTAATGTACTTGTGATAATTTTCATTCAATCTACATCCTGTGGAAAATAATCCAGAATTTTTTCAAAATTTTTTGATCAGTACTTTTCGAGATAAGGGGGGGGACAGCGATTTTTCGCAATTTTTTAAAAATAATACAAAGAAAAGTGTGCGCAAGTATTACATTACATATATTTTTGAACTCGTGTTTTTACAAGCTGCCATTTGACACCCTACTCGATGACCTGGCAAATTTTTTTTTGCTTCCGGTTTCACTCTCCGAAACTAACCCCTTAAGTCAAAATTTACCTTTCAAAACTACACGGCTCCTATGTTAGTACTAAATTTTAACTTTCTATGTCAAATAGTTTCAGAGAAAATCGGCTGTGACAGACGGACAGACACCGAAGTGATCTATCTTATAAGTGTTCCGTACGGAACACTAAAAATATGTACATTTTATATTTGCGACGGTTGAATTCGGTTGGCCAGAAATTGCGTTTTAGAATTAATAACCTCTGTCTAATCTGATACTGTTAAGTATTCTATTCTAATATGTCTAATTATTGAGCACGAACTTAGTAAAATCCGGTTTGTTTTTTCGTGTTTTTTTATATATACACCTTGCAGAAAATCAAACCATAATTTTTTAATTAGCATGACATATTTATCTATCATTTAATCTATTATTACATATACACACAGAGTGGATAGGAAAGTTTGCAACAAGTGGGAATCTTTTTATACAATTTATCATTTATTTTTATTTGTCTTACTAAAGGAAAGGATTCTTGAAAAAATTACATTTCAAGATTTTTGCTCTTCTTCACGTTCTAGAGTTCCTAGATCATGAAAAACATAGTCGCTCATTTCCGTCGTTCTGTCTATCTGTCAGTCTGTAGGTCTGTCAATCTGTCGGTCTGTTGACACGATAACTCTCGAACGAAATGGGCTATCAATTTCAAACTTGGCACATAGATATTATCTAATGAGAGTACTCAGTATATATCACCACTACACCAAACACTTTATTTTTGCACTCGACGCGCGTTTCGCTAACCATGTTAGCTTCATCAGGAGCGATGAGTCAATCATCGCTCCTGATGAAGCTAACATGGTTAGCGAAACGCGCGTCGAGTGCAAAAATAAAGTGTTTGGTGTAGTGGTGATATATACTGAGTAGTATCATTGTGCCAAAGATTCCACATTCCCAACTTAATCTAATGAGAGAATGAAGCCGATAGTTTTGGGAGCTAAATCGCTTCATACCAAAGGAGTGAAAGAGATGGGCGATTGTTTAATATTATAAAATTTAAACAGTATTTATTTTTTGGACAAATTTTAAGCAGGGATTGAAGGGGTGGGGTAGGGGGTTTAAGAGACTGCTTCTTATATATGGTGTTATATATCTTTGTCAGGATTTTTGGAGTTGGGGAACCTGAATATTAATTTATTTTTACATTACTTTGTCTCTCCTGATGAAGCTAACATGATTAGCGAAACGCGGGTCGAGTCCAAAAATAAAGTGTTTGGTGTAGTGGTGATATATACTGAGTAGTGTCATTGTGCCAAAGATTTCACATTCCCAACTTAGTTAAATATGGTATAGTTTTAAAAATATTAAGGTATTTTTTTCCATGATTTTCGTTGCGATATTGAATAAATTTTAAGCAATATATTTTATTTACTATATATAATTGTGCAAAAGGTGTGTAGAAGTGCGATTTGGCATTTATTATGTTGTAAATCTTTGGCAAGGGTTCTTTAAGTCAAGAGATTGAAAAATTACATTATTATTGCACTATTTTCAATGTTAACAGGAAAAAGGGTGTAAGCTGTGGGGATTCTTAAATATTGTGTAGTTTCAATATTATTATGAGAATTTTTCCTGATTTTTGGTTAAATAATTAGATACAATTTTATAAAATTGTAGCTAATTATGTATACGGGGGTCATTCAATAAGTAAAGAGACAATTGGTCTGGCTTAAACTCATTCAACGAAAACTTCTAGGAGTGCAAGTTGGCAACCTTGCGATGAGTTTTAATCAGCTGTTCCATCATGTAATGTAAAGATAACCTCAAAATATCCAGTTTACCATGACGAATCCATTGGAAGACTCCACTTAGGAAAGCAGCGTTCTGTCATCAGATTTTTAGTAGCAGAAGGTGTTAAGCCAAGTGAAATACATTCTAGAGTGTTATTACAGTATGGACAAAGTTGCATGAACCGTGCGAACGTTTACAAGTAGATAGATCTGTTCAAAAGTGGCCGAATAAGAGTGTGTGATGAGCAGCGAAGTGGACGTCCAGTCGAAGTTTCCGTCCCTGTTTGGAATCGAGGTTTGATGAACTTATTCGTAATAACAGAAAAATTGCTGTTGAAATGATAGCTCAGAAGGTTGGGGTAATCCTTAGAACTGTTCACAATATTATTCAGAACCATTTACAATGCCCGCACTCATATGGCGCCCCCCCCCCCCCCCCCCCGACTTACACCAGAAAAGCTTCAAAAACTGGGTTGGGAGATCTTGCCTCATCCCGTACACGTCCCAGATCTGGCCCCGTGTGATTTTTACCTGTTCGGACGTCTCAAAAGTGGATAGAGGTTCACCGACAATAAAGTAGTAAAAGAGAAAGTATAAAAGAGAGAGACATCAAACGAAAGGATTCTTTGCCACAGGAATCAAGAAGCTAACCGAAAGGTGGAACAAATATATTAACGTTGGGAGAGGATTCAATAAACCGTTCATAAGCTAGAGCTAGAGCTATTTGTTTCTTTACTTATTTAATGAACCTCGCAGTAAAAGATGTAAGAGGTAAAAGGAATGTAGTAGGGGGTTAGAGGGGTGATTGTGTATATATAATATTATACTTCTATTTCAATTTGCTTTTTTATTATTTCCAATTTTTAGTGTTCCGTACGGAACACTTATAAGATCACTTCAGTGTCTGTCTATCCGTCTGTCTGTCTGTCCGTCTGTTACACCCGATTTTCTCCGAAACTATTTGACGTAGAAAGTTGAAATTTGGTACTAAGATAGAAATTGATGGCCTCATCAGAGCCGTGTAGTTTTTAAAGTTAAATTTTGACTTAAGGGGTGAGTTTTGGGAGGAGAAATCGGAAGTGAAAAAAAAAATTTACTAGGTCATCGAGTGGGATGTCAAAAATATATATAATGTCTTACATGCGCACATTTTTCTTTGTATTATTTTGAAAAAATCGCGAAAAATCGCTGTCCCTCCCTTTATCTCCAAAAGTACTGATCCAAAATTTTTGAAATAATTTTGGAAAATTCTCCACAGGATGTAGATTGAACGAGAATTATCATGAATGCATTATCTTTAATAATTTATCTGGTATATAAAAAAACAAAAATTTCAAGGTCATCAGTTTTCAGTAAATATCGGAAACAAATTTTGTTGAAAGCTTATTTGGGGTGTGTTTTGTGAAGTCACTGATCATTTTATACCTCCGTAACAAAAATTTTTATTTCAGAAGCAATCAACGTACGGAACACTAATTGCGCAAGTTCAACTTGCACTTGACCGGTTATTTTCTGTAGTTTTTCGGAAAGTTCATTTTTTTTATTAAATAACATTACATAATTGTTTATAGCCAAACATGTAAGTTTAGGGATAGATGTTGGAAGAAGTTGCCTCGAATATATCGTGCTACATAATATTTTAAGGTTTATTTTTTTTTTCCATTATTTCTAGTCCTAATGGATACCGTATGTAGAAAAAATTGGAATGTGATTAACAGAGTGACCTCAAAAAAATTCATGACATTAATATTTGACTTTTTCCTTTTTATTGGTTAAGAATCATTATTTTTAAAAGTAATTATTTTTTGTCTTAAATAAAAGGTATGTATGTAAAAGTTGTGGTTTGGAGTGACCTTAAAAAAAACCAATAACATTATTTCATTATTCCCTTGTTTTTAATTAGAAAAAAAAAACTTAATTTTGAACGTAATTATTTTTAATCATATATAAAATTTATTTTTTAGTGTATGTGAAAGACTTAAGAGGGGTGAGGAAATGGTACCAAAATATGATCAGTGACCATGAAGCTTGGAAATCTCGTGGAAGCAGTAAACAGAGGAAGAAGGGATTTCATTAAAAGTTACTCCAATTTTTTTTTTTCATTTGTAAAAAGTTTTTAAATATAACAGCTTATAATTAAAAAAACCGATGCAAATCGAATTTGCGAAATTAGTTGTTGTTGTTGTTGTTTTAATTGGTCAGAGCGCATCGACTGCTAAGGTCATTTAGCGCCCCACATTAGATGTATTTAATAATTATATAGTTATTTTTAGTTCTTTTAGGTATTTGAAAATATTTTCTTTGATTGATGTGAATTGCTCGATGTTCTGTTTAATTGAGTGAGGAATGTTATATTTAATTCTCAGATGAAGGGAGTGGTCCGCTTCAAATATGTGTTTGACTGTCAGAATGGAACTGCATACATCACACTTCGGCAATGGTTCTTTTTTTAGGAGATATGAGTGGGTTTGGTAAGAATGACCTATGGCCAATCTTCTCAGCAAGACATTGTCGGATCTTTTGTTATTTGAATTATGTAGAGGAGGGAATACGTGAGGTTTTATCGGCCATAGTTTGTTTTCATTATTCTCCAAGTCCCACTCCAGTTGGAATAAATCTCTTTTAATTGAGCATAGCATCTTTGTAAAATCATTACTATTATTTTCCCCCGAGAAAGGAGTTTCCGCTTGTTGCTGCCCTTTTAGCCTCTCTATCGGCCATGTCGTTACCTCCAATGTTCATGTGCCCAGGGATCCACAAGAATGAAATTTCAATATCTCTCAATTTAGCTACATATAGGAGATCGTTGATTTGACTTAAGTAAGTACTATTGACTTTATTAGAGATAATGAGTTTTTAGCGAACTCAAGGAATCAGAGGCTATAAGAAATTTGTTTATCCCTTGGGCAGTGGCTATAGTAGATTTAAGTGCTTCCTTGATGGCGAACAGTTCTGCTGTGAAAATGGAGTTGTAGGGGTGAAGTTTAAAACGTTTTATGACTTTGTCATGTATATAAGCGGCTCCCACTCCCTGATCCGATTTAGAACCGTCGGTATATAAGATAGAGTGATTAGGATATTGAGAATGTATTCTTTCGAGAAATTCCGACTTGATTTCTAATGGGTTTTTTGTCTTTTACCTTATTGGAATGAAGATGAAAATCCACCTTAGGGGGTGGGGACCTCCAAGGTGGGAAGCTGTTCCAGAAAGGGTAGTCGAATTTTGGCGGGGAGAGATTATGTAATAACATGAACTTGTTTATTCTGTTGTGAATTGAGTTTTTTGGAGCTATCATGTTGGGACGATGAGAATTTGTTAAGTTAATTGTCCTTTTTGTATGGGATTTCTGGAGGGAGGATGCGTAGAATTTCATTAAGGAGTGTTGCCTATCTAGATAGAGTGGAGGAGTTGATGATATACACTGAATGCTTGCAATTGGCGATGTTCTGAAGGCTCCTGTAGCCAGTCTCAATGCTTGATTTTGAATTGGGTTTAGTGATTTTTTTATTCCTTGGGATGCTGAGTCATATAGAAAATCTCCATATCTCAGTTTGGGTAATATCAACGACTTATATAGTTTCATAAGCGTAGGAAAGTCAGCACCCCATTTAGTGCTACACAAAGATTTTAATAAGTTTAGATCCTGAGTTGTTCGGATTTTTAGATTCTTAATGTGAGGAGTCCAGTTCAATTTACTGTCAAATGTTAGTCCAAGAAGTTTGACTGAGTTCTTTGTAGGGATAGTTAGGTTGTTTAGTGTAAATGCATTTGTTTTTGGACAACTTCGTACTTTGCAGAAATGTATGCTAGCAGATTTAGGAGGGGAAAAAGAAAGATCGTTACTTCTAGCCCATGCATTGACTTTTGCTACTGCAGATTGCAGGTGGCGGGTCAAATTCTTTGAGTAAGAATCAGATTTATAAATGATGAAGTCATCTGCAAATAGTTTGTAATTTATTGCAGGAGAAATCTCTTTTTGTTAGGGATAGAATAGCTATGTTAAATAGCGATGGACTTAATACTGATCCTTGAGGGACTCCTCTGTTTAAATTATGTGGGTTGGAAAGAAGGCCTTTAGATCTTACTTGAAAGATTCTTGGGGATAAGAAGTTTTGGATAAACTTAGGAAGGTGACCTTTAAATCCGAGATCTTTTATTTGCTTTAGAATTAGGTTATTGTTGATCGAGTCAAACGCGTTTTGCAAGTCCATTGAGATTAGACACATATGATGTTTTCTGTGAATTGTCCGTCTAATATCATTTTCCAGTGAGGCTAAGTACTCCATTGCAGATCTGTGTTTTCTGAACCCGTATTGGTGTTCAAACAGCATTTTGCGTGTTTCCAGGACCCATGATAGACGTGAGTGAACCATTCTCTCCATGATTTTGCATAACTGGTTAGTCAATGAAATAGGACGGTAGTTTTCAGGAGAAGCTCTGGGCTTTCCCGGTTTATGAATAGGAATCACGATTGCTCTCAACCAAGCTTTTGGGAATTTAGAATTAGTCCAAAGGTGATTATAATATTCTAATAGAATGGACTTGAAGTTATTGGGTAAATTCTGGATCATTAGGAGTAGTATTTCATCAGGACCAGGGGCTGAATTTCTTCAAGCGCCATCCCACTCAAGCAAACCTTATTGAATTCAAAAGGAGAAGAGCAGTATCCAAGAGAGTTCTCAGAGAAGCTAAAACGGCCTCTTGGAGAAATCTTGTTACCTCATTAAACCACCCCATCTCATCTGGTACAGCATGGAAGCTTATCAGGAAAATGAAAGGCGCTGACACTAACTCAATCCCGACTCTCATAGTAAATCACGAATATATCACTGACCCGCTAGGAAAAATCAACGCCATTGCAGATCATTATCAAAAGAAATCGTCCCTAAATCAACCACTCTCTCAACCTGAAACAAACCCAATAATTTTTGACTCAGACGACTCTCTTCATTATAATCAACCTTTCACTACTCAAGAACTAAATCAAGCGAAATTAGTGTTCCGTACGATGATTGCTTTTAAAATAATAATTTTTGTTACGGAGGTGTAAAATGATCAGTGATTTCACAAAATACACCCCAAATATTACATTATATATATTTTTGAACTCGTGTTTTACAAGCTTTCATTTGACACCCCACTCAATGACCTAAGTCAAGTTTCAACTTTCAAAACTACCTTTAAGTCAAGCTCTGTTAGATCTATGTTGGCAAAAAACCTGTAATGTGTAACTAGGTTAAATAAAAAATATGTGTTCCCATCTTAATTTCGATGATATTGATCATTATTTAAAGAGAAAATTCTGCAACTGAATGTAAAGCATAAAATTTTGTAGTAGCCACTTAGACTCGCGAAAATGGCACGATAAATGAATAGTCTTAAATTCTTTCAAAAGTGAGATAAAACGAACAAAAACAATTGCTAGTATATCCGCCATGGCCGCCTAAGTCTAAGAGTTTAAATCAGTCACGGTCACCTTTCAAACAAATGTCAACTTGTGATACATCGTTGGAAAGAGAATTTCAAAGCAAATTGAAATTGATAAAAAAATATACAGGGTTCGATTAAAAATAAGAAAGTTGCAGTCAATTCCGGTCGAACCGGAAGTAGTTAAAAATATTTCTTAAGTGATAAAAAGCCTAATAATGTCCCATTCTGGTATCTAAAAATGCAAATATGTAACTTTCAAAATAAAAAATGACAGGGTGTTACATGTTGGCTGTGTCACCCGGTATATATCGATTATCCCAAAAACCAACGTATTCCCTTCGAGAGTTGATAGGCTAGCTCATTACTCACCAGAATATGTAAATATGACCTTAGTGAAAAATCGTTAGATTTCGAGATATTGACACTTTTATGAATTTCGTGAGAATCTACACCTTAGATCTGTTTATCTAATGCCACAACGGATACGGAATCCTGAATAACCCTGCTGTTGATCACAGTTCAAAATAGAACTAGTTGTGCTAAGTGTGTGGGGAAAAAAACAAGTATCATAAAAAAAACATGTTAATTAGCTGTCATTATCTCAAAACTATTATGCCATAATTGCAGGACAAACATCTCCTCTAACCTTTCCCCCCAACAAATAGCAATAGCGATCGTTCTTAAGTCTAGAAATACTCGCTCGTTTAAATATTTTCTGCAACGTAGATAAAGAGCCTTTATAATATAGAAGTGAGACGAAAATTACAACTATGACAAGTTATAATAATATCAACTTTACTACTACAGACCAATTTACCATACAAATAACAGAGAGCCTCTGACAAAAATAACCCTAGGTATAAGGGAAGCCAAATGAATAGTAAACCTCTAGCTTAGGTTGGCTTAAACCTAAGAGAAGTGTTACGTGGTCGTATTTCCTGGTATTGTAACAACATTTTCAACAAGAATTTTTAAATTCGTGCAAACTACTTTTTTCGCGTAAAGTAATTGAAGGTCATTACGCAATATCAAAATAAGAAGCTAAAGATTAAATAAAGATAAACTAGCCTACAGCTTTAACGTCAAATCATAAAAGAATATAAATAAAGAAAAAAAATTAGATTAATTAATAATGGTGTTGTTACGTTATAGAATTGTTAATAGCGTAGTGACGGGGACAAATATTCTTTATTTTTAACTCAAAGGCTCTGGAAGTATTCTAATAAAAAAAAAATAATTCTAATAAATGTATCTAACGTGGTATCGGAACTCATTTTTCGGTGAACCACCATTTCATTATAATTTCAATTCAAAAAACGGGTCAAGTGCAACATGAACTTGCGCAATTAGTGTTCCGTACGTTGATTGCTTTTAAAATAAAAAATTTTGTTGCGAAGGTATAAAATGATCAGTGACTTCACAAAACACCCCCAGTTTTCAACAAAGTTTGTTTCCAATCTTTACTGAAAACTGATGACCTTGAAATTTTTTTTTTATATACCAGATAAATAATTAAAGGTAATGCACATGTGATAATTTTGATTCAATCTACTCCCCGTGGAGAATATTCCAGAATTTTTTCTAAATTTTTTGTTCAGTACTTTTCGAGATAAGGTACAGACAGACAGCAATTTTTCACGATTTTTTAAAAATAATACAAAGAAAAGTGTGCTCAAGTATTACATTTCACCTCCCAAAACTAACCCCTTAAGTCGATATTTAACTTTCATGAGGCCATCAATTCCTATGTTAGTACCAAATTTCAACTTTCTATGACAAAAGTGATCTTTATAAGTGTTCCGTACGGAACACTAAAAACCGGCTAAGTGCATGTCAGACTTGTGCAATTTATCTTCCGTACGGTAATTGCTTTTAAAATAAAATAAAATCTCTACCTACGTTAAGTTAATATTAAGTCCCTGACATGTATATATCTTGAGATCCAATATCTATTTTCATGTTTTTTTCCGAGTCAATAATATATAATAGTTTTAGCATCTTAGCTAGCTAATTGCCAATAAATCAATCTAGCTCAATCTAGAATCTACTAATAAAAGTGTTAAACAAACATTTGCTACCTAAATATTTATTTAATTATATATTACTAGCCGTGCCCGCGGCTCCGCTCGCGTGGACTTGATTCACTACTATCGTCACTGCTTATTCCTTATGTTACCTAACGTAATAAAATATCTGCCATTATTTCCCCCTATCTCCCATTATTTCTCCTTATCTCTCATTATCTCTACATAATTTCCATTATCTAAGCTTATCTCTGCTCATCTCCCATTATTTCTCCCTATCTCCCATTATCTCACCTTATCTCCCATTATCTAGACTTATCTCGACTTATCTCGCAATATTTCTCCTTATCTCCCATTATTTCTTCTTATCTCCCATTATCTCACCATAACTCCCTTTACCTAGACTTATCTCTGCTTATTTCCCATTATTTCTCCTTATCTCCCATTATTTATACTTATCTCCAATTATCTCACCTTATCTCCCATTATCTAGGCTTATCTCGACTTATCTCGCAATATTTTTCCTTATCTCCCATTATTTCTCCTTATCTCCCTGTATCTCACCATAACTCCCATTACTTAGACTTATCTCTGCTTATCTGCCATTATTTCTCCTTATCTTCCATTATCTGTACATAATTTCCATTATCTAGGCTTATCTCTGCTCATCTTCCATTATTTCTCCTTATCTCCCATTATCTCACCATAACTCCCATTACCTAGACTTATCTCTACTTATCTCCCATTATTTATACTTATCTCCCATTATTTATACTTATCTCCCATTATCTCACCTTATCTCCCATTATCTAGGCTTATATCGAATTATATAGAACATATCATATGTATAAATTTATAAAAACACGTAAATCGGATAAGTGGTTCTCAAGTCATAAGCGCATTAACGGGCAGACAGAGAGACGTTGCATTTTATATATATTATCTTCTTTGCAACATGATATTGTTCCATATTTAATGGTTTAGGCAGTATATTGCAAGAGAACGCGCTAACGGTAGCCTTTTTTCCGACTTGATTCACTATTATCGTCACTACTTATTCTTTATGTTACCTAACGCAATAAAATATATCCTATAACCTGGCCAGAGAACATATGTATGTTTTAAAAAAAAAGTACGTAACGCACTAACGAACAGACAGAGAGACGTTGCTTTTTATATATATTATAGATAGATAACCTAGCCAAAGAACATATGAATGTTTTAAAAAAAAGCACGTAAATCGGATAAGTGGTTATCCAGCGATAAGCGCACTAACGGACAGACAGACAGACAGAGAGATGCTGCATTTTATATATATTATAGATATAGATTATTATTATTATATAACCTGGCCAAAGAATATATGTATGAATTTAAAAAAGACACGTAAATTGGATAAGTGGTTCTCGCGTGATAAACGCACTAATGGACAGACAGGCAGACAGAAAGACATTGTATTTTATATATATATTATAGATTATAGATTATAGATATTCTCTGCAACATAATATTATTCCATATTTAATGGTTTAGGCTGTGTATTGCAAGGGAACGCGCTAGCGGCAAACTTTTTTCCGTCTTCATTCACTATTATCGTCACTGCTCATTCCCTATGCTACCTATCGTAATAAAATATGGGCTATAACCTGGCCAGAGAACATATGTATGTTTTAAAAAAAAAATACGTAAATCGGATAAGTGGTTCTCCAGTGATAAGCGCACTAACGGACAGACAGACAGACAGACAGAGAGTATATATATATTATAGATAAAACATAAAATTGTTTTGCCTTGGTACAGGAGCGATGCGCGACTGGGTATCAGTAATGTACCGAAAATTATATTAAAATAACCTCCAACGTATTGTTGTACATAGATTTTATACCAAATAAATTATCAAACGTAATGCTCTAGTGATAACTTTCAATCAATCTACACTTTATGTAGAATATTCTAAAATTTTTTCAAAAATTTTTGGTTAGTACTTTCGAGATACAACGATTTTTGGCCTTTTTTTTAAATAATACAAAGAAAAGTGTGCGCAAGTATTACATCATATATATTTTTGAACTCGTGTTTTCATAAGCTTTCATTTGACACCCTACTCGATGACCTGGTAATTTTTTTTTTCACTTCCGAAACTAACCCTTTAAGTCAAAATTTAACTTTCAAAACTACACGGCTTTGATTGGGCCATCACTTCCTACACTAATGCCAAATTTCAACTTTATACGTCAAGTAGTTTCGAGGAAAATAGGGTGTGATAGACAGGCGGACAGACGCCAAAGTGATCCCATAAGTGTTCCTTATGGAACACTAAAAATCACACACTTTGTGTAATTATGCGCAATTTTACTTCCCTCGTTAAGGAAAATATTGTATTCGAGATACTTACATTAAGAAAAACATAACCCTCTTTCCATCGGTCTATTTGTCAGTGTGTTGGTGCGATACTTCCCGAAAGAAATAAGATATCCATTTCAAAATTTGTTCACATGTAATATTTGAAGTAAGATTGGAGCCAATTTTTAATCGATATCTCTTCAAGGAAGGCATTGAAAAGGGTAAACTGTTTTGGTTAAGTTAGTGAATAAATTTAAAGCATTATAGTCAAACGTATTATTTAAAATACATCGTGTTATAGATTGTTTTTTGGAGTTCTTACAGTGCTTTCTCTGACCAACTTTTTGATTATTATCCAACCTTAAAGTATGGTAAATCCCAAGATATAAGATCCTGCCTTTTTGCTTTTTCAATGGGGCAATAAACGACCCTATTAAGGTTTTGTGCATAGTTGCCAGGTATTACGATAAATGTATTTTTATTTTACCTGCTTTGTATACTGCCCTCACTTGCACCTGCAATCATACTGGATCTATTTTTACCTATATTTTTACTACCTGGCAACCCGGTTTGGAGCCCTTTAAGTATTTGATAATAGAGGCCTAATGACCACAGGTCCCCATTAAGATTCGAAAGATACTTTTTATTATTTTTATTTTTAGTTTTACTTATAACTTAAAACGTAACGGTTCTATTTTAATTATGTGGCGTCCGTGGGAAAATTGCAATAGTGACTATCGCAAGAGAAAACATTTATCACTTGACGCTAAACAAATAGTGAAAAATATTTACGACAGTATGGTAAAAAGAAATTTGAATAAACAAAGTGCTTTGCAAGAAACCAGTGAACTAACAAAAACTCCAATTTCTACGATTAAGGGTATTGTAGGAAAACCATCACTCAGGAACAGGAAAAAACGGAAAGATTTTCAAATGCATCATGTAGACGATTGCGAAAAAGATGTCATCAGGAGAAAAATATCTTCTATGTATGAAGAGCAGTTGGAGCCGACACTAGACAAAATAAAATTAAGACTGGTGCAGGACGGGACCGATATACATTGTGGCCGATCAACCCTTCACAGAATTCTCTTAAGAATGGGATTCACGTTCCGAAAAATCAACAAAAGGCAAGTAGTGATGAAGTCACAAAGATTACGAATCTTGCAACATACTTATTTACAAGAAATTAAAAAGTATCGATCAAAGAATTGGCCAAAAATTTATCTTGAAGAAACATGGTTCGACACCCATGACACTGTGCAAAAAGGGTAGGTTGACAGCAGTACAAAATGTCAGACTAACGCACCTTCAAATAAAAGTAAGTGAATAACCATTTTGCATGCTGGATCTGAAAAGGGCTGGGTTTCAAATTGTGTACTATTATCTGCAAAAAACATATAAGATTCTAGTTTGGTCTATCACGAAGACACAACCGCAGGACTTTTTGAAAATTGATTTCAAGATTCCCTTTTGCCAAACGTTCCCGAACAGAGTGTTATAGTTATGGACAATGCAAGTTACCATAGTCGCCTACTAAATAAGGTTCCTAATGCAGCCAACACCAAATCGGAAACACAGGAACATATGTTAGAAAATGATATGACAAGTTAAATCAAAAATAAGGGCACAAATTGTTTCTCCTACTTTAAGCGTGTCAGTGGTTGAATTAGTAAAAAAAGTTATAAATGAGATACCTTGTGAAAGCTGGAAGAATTCCATTCAGCACGTTGTTAAAGTTAAAGATTCATATATTTATGTAAATAACATAAAACCACTGATAATTACCTCAGCTGATTACAGTGATAGTGAAACCGAAGTAGGCTTAAGTTAAAATATATTTCTATTTATACAATATGTCCCCTCTTGTAAACCCCATTCATTCAAACTGTATATTTGTACTTCTTATCCATTTGTGTTTACATGCATTTATAAATAAACATTTCCAAAAATACTTATAATTTTATTTATTTGCATTAATTAATAAAATTCTTAAGTCCAGCTCTGCAACCTATCATAAACAAAAGGTCAGAATTTTTATATTGCCCACTTAAAACAGCAAAAATCAAGATCTTATATTTTGGGACAGGCTATAACTATTATATAAAATATCAAGTAGTAATTCATTGATTAAATTAGCTCTTAATATGACAATGTCAAACTCATTATTTATGGCAGAATTGTGTGATTACGAGGATATGACTTGGTAAATTATTTTAACAATTTTTGAAATACATTGATGCTCTAAAAATTATATTTATAGAGTTTAGTATTTGAAATTTTTCCAAGAAATTTATTATCAGATTTATAGAATGTTTACACTATAATCTCAGAATAAATTTAATTATGGCACAGATTGGCAGGGTGGTGACTTATAAAAACTTTAAAGAATGTGTTTTATCTGAAGAAGCATTCTTCTCCTGCTTCTAATCACAATACCACTGTGGACCATGAAATTTTAAAAAGTAACGTAGGTAGACTTTTTTGTAACACGTAGGCTAAAAGGTTTTTGGTCTAGCTATTTAAAACTCATTTTTTTGCAAAATTCGACTTTTATTCATCAACATAGTCTCCTTCAAGGGCAACACAATCAGTTCAACGCTTTTCTAACATTTCTGTACCTCTCTTGTAGTAGGATTTGTTTTTGCCTTCAAAATAGGCCTCAGTTTCGGCAATAACTTCTTTACCGGAGCCAAATCTCTTTCCCCCGAGCATTTTTTTGATGTCTGGGAGCCAAATCTGGAGAATACGATAGATGAGAAAGCAATTTAAACTTTAAGTCATGCAATTTTGCCATCGTAACCTTTGACTTGTGACACGGCGCATTGTCTTAATGAAAGAGCACTTTTTTATTTTTCATTTTGGCCGTTTCTTTCCGATTCCTGCCTTCAAACGCATAGTCGATGAAAATTATTCTATGCGCATCTCAAAATACAGAGGCCAAAACCTGCCCAGCCGAGTGTTATGTCTTTGGTCGCTTCGGACGGCTTTCATCGGCTGCTGTCTACTCAGCTGACTGCCGATTTGATTCCGGTGTGTAGTGGTGGATCCATGTTTCATCCATTGTCACATATCGCATGAAAAAAATCCTTTTTATTGCCCTCAAACAGGTCCAAACAACGCTCAGAATCATCAACACGTTGTTGTTTTTAGTCCACTGTGAGCAAACGCGGTACCCATTTCGAACAGAGCTTTTTTATCCCAAATGGTTATGCAAAATATGACCAATACTTTCTTTTGATATCTTTAGGCTGTCAGCTATCTCACGCAATTTCACTTTACGGTCATCCAAGACAATTTTGTGGATTTGGCATTTGGACGTCCAGAGCGTTCAGCATCATTTATGTCTGTACGACCGCGTTTAAATTCAGCACGCCAGTAAATGCTGAGTGATTTTCTAGGGGCAGAGTCCCCGTAACACTTAAAAAGCCATTGCTTTGCTTGAACGGGATTTTTTCAGGGGAAAAAAAAAAGTGTTTCATCAACACATGACATTTTGACACGTATCGCTTAAAAGTTGGTACTTCCTAAAAATCATACGGATTTTTTGAAAAAAGCGACATCTGTGTGTCAGACCAAAAACTTTTCAGCCTACATGTTACATTTCTGCGAAAAATTATTATTTTGTAAACAATCTTTTGCCATTCTAGCACGAGAAATACAATGTGAATAACCAGCAACAAGCTATATGTGTGTTAATATATCCTTCTTGCTCTGCCCATGACCTTCTCCTAGAAACTTACTCGTCCTGCAAAATATCGCTTTTCAAAATTGATAACGTAAATAACTGGCATCAGACAGCTGATGTACGGTTAGGGCATCAACTATCGGATGAAATTAAAATCAAGCGAAGAGTGTGTCAGGGTTGTGTTCAACCTCTATTCGAAAGTGGTATTCAACGAAGCACGCATTGGTACCACTGAAGGAATCAACATCAACGGCGTTAACATAAATAACATCAGATACTTCAATAATACATTAATTATCACCAATAACGAAAACGATCTACAAAAATTTATGGATAAAATAACTGCCTCAATGCAAATAGAACAAAATATATGATTATAAGTAAAAAATCTAATATTGAAGATGGTGGCGTTACAGTCAGTGGCATAAAGATAGAGAAAGTGGTTAGCAATATCAACGACCACTGAGGCCCGACTGTAGAAGACAAAATTCGAATAGAGAAGGCCCGAGCCGCATTTATGAAGAATAAAAAAATCTTAACTTGTCACGACCTATCATTGACACTACACATGAAAATGGTATGCTGCTTTGTCGTTCCGGTTCTCTTGTTGTTCTTATAGAAGCATGGACGCTAACTGAAGCAATGTTTAAACATCTGGAGGCATTCGAGATGTGAGTGTATCGACGACTGCTGAAAATCAGTTGAACGAACAGAATTACTTACAACAGCGTTCTTACTCGTATGAACAAGGATTTGAAGGTGGTCACGATCATCAAGCGATGCAAATTAGAATATTTTGGCCACATTATGGGACATCCAGAGAAATACGAAATATTGCATCTGATTATAGAAGGAAAGATTCCAGGCAGACGTGGTCCAGGGAGAAGGAAAACATCGTGGTTTTAAAAATTTGAGGCAGTGGTACGGAAAGTCTACGGTTCAACTCTTCAGAGCGGCTGTCAATAAAACGATCATCATCAGCATGATAACTAACGATCGTTGAACGGTCATGGTACCCGAAGAAGAAAAAGAAGAATTAACTCATCATTTTTTCTTGGACTTTGTTGCAAAGTAGTCAAGTTTTCAGCAACTGGATGTTATATGACTACGCCACTGAACTGTAATTACGTATTTCAAATAAACAATTTATTCAAGAAAATTACTTTTACTTCACATTGTTAGTTACGTCTTATTTCTATTTTTTATTTATGTTCAGGGTAATGTAAAATAATAATGAACCGGTAAAACAAATCGGCAAGGTCTCATTATTTTTTCAATTTACTTTATTCCATTATTTTACAAGTACTTCCCTAATTACGTACTGAACTGGTTACATATAAGTGTTTATTTTACAAATTTTGGTATAATACACTAAAATCAATATGTTCATTTCAGTTCATTGTCACTGCTCTGTTTAGGTAATTCAGGGTAATTGTAAACCGTTTTCATTTAATTAAACATTAAAATATTGACAAAATTATGACTACGAAAACTTACTTGTGGATCTCAAATTATTCGAAATTGATATAATTAAATTGGAGTTTATTAATTTAAAAATATATATGGGAGCCAAATTTTAAATTTAGCAGGAAATTAAATAGCAGTTTAACTAAATTATCACTAGTAAAAAAGTGTATTTGAACCAGAAATAAGTATTATTTAAACAATACAAAAAATCGGCAATATAATGTATCTAGTCCTTCTCTCATAAACAGAGACTTCCAAAAGAAATAATGAATTGGACTTTTTTACACCAAACCAATCCTAATCCAATCATATCAATCCGATATCTTAAGTAATATGTACTATATGGTAAAAAATTTATCAGAAAAATTGAGAACCAGAAAAACTTCAGAAATATTTACAACTGAAATTTGGCACTAATTTCCACATACGATTTTTGCTAAAATTGCAAATAAAAAAAAATTATATAATTTTCGGATTCCTTAACTCCATGATCACAGAAAAGGACACATAATACAATATATACGAGCCCACTCCTCTGATCCACTTCCCCTTTTAACCTCATAAAAGTATGTCCTATTATAATTATGCTTAAAACTTGTCCACAACTAAACTCAGGAGAAATTTCCACTAAAACCACATAATATTTAACGATTCCCATCTCTGAAGGGATATCGCTCAAGGATTATTGGCCTCTACCTAGTTCAAAATCATACGTACAACATATTTTAAATCTATTGACAGATAGGCCGACGTATATGTTTTTCGTAATCTGGATATTTTGAGTAATTTTTTCACTGACACAATACTTCCCTTTACCAAGAAAAAGAAAAATCAATGATCACTAAAATTATAGTATGAAAATATCTCCTTTTAGAGATGACAAGAAAATTTAAAATGAGTAGTATATTGAAGGAAGACATTTAAAATAGAGTTGTACTAACTTAGGATCCAAGAAAAACCATTGAAGTTTTGTATTAATGCTTACCCTATTCAACAATACCTAAAATATCCTTAAGTAAGTTAATCTGTCAGTAACTAAGCTAATTTAACTTCGTTAAATTAACAAAGACCAATCTACAACTAGTCTGTGAATTAGTTTAAATTTAAGGGAACCAATTATGTGGAAGGTTCTAGTTTACTTCAGTTTTACTGAAAAAACTAAAAATAACTCTTGGATACTAACATAGTCTTCTAAACATATCAATCAGAAAGTAAAAATTTCAGCAACAGTGGACAAGAAAACTCCGATCCATATTTTTTTAAGAAAGAGAATTTTTGGAAAGGAGCACATAATAAATAAGTTACTTATAATGAGAAGCTGATGTTTGTTAGTTAGGTCAAATTATAATATACTGAACACTAAAGGAGAGTCAATTATTAATTAAATCTGGTGTCCATATAGAATGTAGTGAGTAACAAAATCCAGTATAATTATTATTTAGTAAAAATCTATAGATATTTTTGGTACTGTACTATTAAATATAGAGGGAAAAGCTTAAAATTTTGGATAACACTGCTTTCGGATTAGCAAATTGTTGTGGGAGCCATGTGCCCTAGAGTCTAACTATTTCCAGTATTAATTGAATAATTTTTAAAAAAATAATAAAAGATTTGTTTTTTATGATAGTAGAACTGTTATTGCAATCTGACAAAAACTTTCATGGGATTTGCTTCTCTAAGTTAGAAATAAAAGCGTGTTTTTTTGTGAGCATTTTTTTTTGACGATTTTTTAAAATAAATGAATTTATTGAGCAAAGAATTCTCATTAAATTTTGCCTTAAAAACAAAATTTCTCGCATTGATATATTAAAAACACTAGAAAAATTATATAGTGATGAATAGAGACCGGATTATATGCATTTGCATATTTTCATATGCATTTGCATATTTAGACCATTCTCACCGATTATTGCATATTTTACCCAAAATCTAGTAATGATGCATATTTTCCCTATATTTACAATATTTCTCGGTATTACTAGGTAATTAAATTGCTCAGGATATTGGTAACGTCACTTCTGGAACCGATCTTATCGCCGGGACATTACCTGCAATAATCTAAACATCGATTAGGTTATAGTGTCAAGGGAATACCCAAAATTACGACGGTATTTTATTCCTTTGTTTCTTGGTCGGGATATTAAGTGGTAAGTAGTTAGTTTCTAAGAATATTTGTTTGAGCGTGGATCAAATAAACAATTTTCTCGAAGACGAATTTTTATTTTAAAACAAGATATCAGTTTTAACATTATTGTTGACGCGCTTGCATCAGTGTAGTCTTTTTGCAATTTTTAACGTGTTGTGTTAAAGTTTAACGTGTACCATGCCACCCGCAAAAAAAAATGTCTCTTCGTGGGTAGCTGATTATCCTGGAACGTTTACATACCACGGAAATGTTTTATATTATCGAGTTTGCGAGAAAAATGTTTCGTGCACAGAAAAGTTTCAAATTGACCACCATGTCAAGACAAGTCTTCATATCGCAGGATTGCAAAAAAGGCCCACGACAACACCTTATAACAGCAGCAAGTAGCAGTGATTCCACTTCTACAGACAAACAAAGAAAACCACTTTAGCATGGATTTATGTGAAGCATTGCTTGCAAGTAATATTCCTCTCCACAAACTTACAAATCTTACATTCAAAGATTTTCTGCGAAAATATTGCTTGAATCAAAAAATACCAGACGAATCAACACTGCATAAAAATTACATACCAACAATTTACCAACATGTTCTAGAAGAAATACGTAATGAACTTAAGGATGACATTATTTGGATTTCAGCTGATGAAACTACCGACAGTTTTAGTCGGTATATTGCGAATTTAATTGTGGGTGCATTAAGATTAGAGCCTTCCTCTTCCTATTTGGTGGCCTGCAAAGAACTTGATAAGATAAATCATTCTACGATCGCCAGATTTGTGAATGTGGGTATTAAAAAAATATTTCCTGAATCTTCTGCAGATGAAAGAGTGTTTATATTTCTCTCAGATGCTGCTCCCTATATGATCAAGGCAGCCAAAGTCCTCCAAGTATTTTATCCAAATTTAATTCATGTGACGTGCTTTGCTCACGACTCGCTGAAGAAGTACGATCCACATGTAAATAAACTGATTTCATCAGCAAAGAAAGTATTTCTTAAGGCACCTGCTCGCAATAACGCCTATAAAGAAAAACTGCCAAATGTGCCTTTACCTCCCGAACCAGGGGTAACTCGATGGGGAACATGGATTAAAGCTATACTATTTTACAATGAACATTTCGAGGCCATCAAAGGTGTAGTAAATGACTTCGATAGTGCAGAGGCTATGGCAGTTCGTCAATCCAAGGAAGCATTTAACGATTCTGATATTAAAAAAAAAACATAGCTTTGATTAGCACTCACTTTTCACACCTACCTGCGGGTATTAAGAAGCTTGAAACTCGAGGTTTGGCGTTGACCGAATCAATTCAGTTAAATAAAAAAAATCCGTCAAATAAACTCCACATTGCCAGATGTATTCCCGCGTAGAATTAAAGAAAAGTTTGAAAACATTTTGTGCAATAACCCAGGCTTTGAACCTTTGTGTCAAATTGATAGTTTTATTAATGGGACGGGTGAACTTTTGACAGAAACAATAAGTGCTAACATAGCACCCAAATTCAAATACTGCCCAGTTATCTCAGTGGATGTGGAACGGTCTTTTTCCACTTATAAAAATATTTTAAGTGATCGAAGACACACTCTTACTACCCAACATTTGGAACAGTACCTTATTGTTTACATGTACAAGAATACAAATGTTAAATAATTTTAAAAAATGTTAAATAATTGTTAATTAAATTTAAACATCGTCGATAACTTGTTAATTTTATGCTGATTTTGAAATAAAAAACTAAAAAATTACTACTTTTATTATTATTTGATATTGCATATTTTGACCCTTTTCATGCATATTTTAAGCATTTTTCATGCATATTTCAAGACTTTTATGTTGCATATAATCCGGTCTCTAGTAATGAATATTCAGCAAGGTTAAAAGTTTTCAACTGATATAAATCGTTTAAAGAGGGTCAGTTGAAGACGAATAACATCTTGGAAGACCATCCACCGCAACCACAGAAGCAGAAACCAACAAAATCAGTGATCTTATATCTCTTGTGTTATCTGCTCTCGTTCGAAAATTATTGAATTTCCTTCAAAAACATCGTTATATGGAGGTCTCTAAAGAGTTTCGAGTTACGTCAAAATTAGTAAAAAAAAAGGTCTAGTTAA
This sequence comes from Pachyrhynchus sulphureomaculatus, assembly GCA_019049505.1. Lineage (NCBI taxonomy): Eukaryota > Metazoa > Arthropoda > Insecta > Coleoptera > Curculionidae > Pachyrhynchus > Pachyrhynchus sulphureomaculatus. The sequence goes on along the minus strand of CM032455.1, from coordinate 101,820,849 downwards.
CGGTTTTCTTCCTACTAACTGGCCGAACAGTTAATAATGAGTATCATTTAAGCTTTATTCGTCATTTTCGTGCCTTAATTCATAAAAGAAGATCTGAATTGTGGAAGCCATGCCATTCATCAAATTTGCAGCATCGCACAACACCATAATTATTTGTTTTAAGTAAAAAAGGAACGATAATCGTTCAACAAACACCGCATTTACCAGATATGGCACCTCGTGACTATTTTCTGTTCTTGAAGCTGAAAGTACCACTCGGTAAACATCGTTTTGAATCCGCAGATGCTGTAAAAAAATTCGCTAGTCACCTTGAACGCAATACCGGAAATCGAACGTAACAAGTGTTTTCAAGATTGCAAAAAACTTTGGCGTACGTATGTTACAGGGGAAGGATATTACTTTGAACGGATCAAATAGATTTGGATGAATAAATTAATAGTTTGTATTTTATTTATTTAGTCCACTTGATGTTTGAGCATGAACGCTTTAGTGGATATCACATAAAAACAAGTGACATTTTCAGCAATTTAATTGCAGACATATATTTTTTATGTCTTACAACTGCTTCCTGATTGTTGAAACAAAACTACTTTACAACTCTACATAAAAACGCTACACATTTTAAATTATAGACTTATGAATATTCTTAGCACAATATCCAAGTATTATTAAAAATCAATTAAAAAACTGTATTAATTTTGCATTAATTCAACAATGACGATTTTTTAGTAGTAAATCTATCAGAGAGATTTTGCAAAGCTTATTTTGGCAGACCACTATCTTTATTTAAAGCATGCATAATTATCAAGAGAAGAAATAAAAGCACTCAGCTGTTGTCGTTGTCTGAAGCATACGCCCTCCGTTCGGAGCTGGCGCAGTACTGAAACAAAATAAGAGAAACCTTTATTAAGAATAACGATTTCCCTTATTTGGGAACCTACAGAGAGATTATTCTTATCGCTATTATGTAGTAGTAGTAGGGTCTGTTTTTTTTTTTCCTACTTAGATATATAAACCACAAAAAAATACAGTAAAATTGAAATTATAATCTTTTATTACAAATAACACTGACAATAGTTAATTAGTATCCAGATTATGTTGGGATTTTTGCAATCTTTGGCACAATAGCATTACAAAATAGTTATCACGACTACAACAAATACTTTATTTTTGCACCTGACACGCGTTTTTTCTCTAACCATGTGAGCATCATCACAAGTAATGACTGGCTGTCGACTTACTAATCGCTCCTGATGTTGTTAACATGATTAGTGTAACCCGTGTCGAGTGAAAATATAAACTGGTTGGTGCAGTGGTAATAACGGGTATGTAGTGCTAATTTCAAATAAAATTTTATTTATCACACATTCGTATTACCTTTGAATTGGAATATTCAAGGAAGTGTTAGAACCCTACTAGACATAACTTTAATTTAGAAACTTGTGTTCACCCATCAGATACTAATAATCGGTGTGCGTAACCATGAAATGAATGGAAACTAACTAACTAACCTGAACTAACCTGAAGTTTATAAAAGATGAATACTAACCTAACCATACTTTTAGTTTATTTCGCAATTCTGCGTAGCGTGAAAGTGTTCGCGGTAATACTGCGCATGCTTGAGATAACGATAAGGACAAACACATGTAAAAAATAAGCGTTGCAAAATCTCTCTATTATTTCCTTGATATGATAACGTTTTTTTCTTGATGAAGAAGCTAAACAACTATCTCGATTCATTTTCATTCAATATGTTCATTCAATATTTTCGAACTTTGTCTTGGTTAGATGTTTGTTTTCGATCCGACTGCGCCAGGGAGTTTTCCAATGTTATCTTAGCTGGTATGGAAGCTAACATCCTATTTTCGAAGAAATGTCCGTCCAACGGCAAGCCTTGGTTTGACCGAAAATGCAAAGAAGCTGTTGCTTCTAAACATCTTGCCTACCGACAATGGTGGGAAAATCCTAACACCATAAATCGTGACACTTTTGTTCGTGCCCGGAACAGATGCAAAGAAATTATCAACGAAACCAAGGAGGCACACAATCAGCGAGTTAGAAACAAACTTCTCGCTTGTCCCAACAATTCCAGGTTCTTTTGGTCAGTCGCTAAGGCAGTTGGTCAGAATTTCACCAAATCCACCATACCACCATGTTTCCTCAGAGAGTGTTCTTTACGAGTCGCAGTCGACGGATTTCTTTCTAACACCTTTACTGTTAACGCTGGAGTGCCCCAAGGCTCCATACTGTCTCCTACTCTCTTTCTCATTTACAATAAACGATCTGCTGGAAAAGACCGGGAATCCAATCTACAGCTTTGCAGATGACAGTACGCTTGTCTCTTCATTCACTTTGAACGCTCGGACATCGGCTGCTCAGGCGAATATCCGCAGACAACAGGAAGTCATTCAACTTAACAAAGACCTGGAAGAAATTCTATCTTGGGGTGACAGTAACCAAATGGAATTTAACGCTACAAAAACCCAGGCGGCAGTTTTTTCTAAAAAAGTTAACTTTGCTGAACCCGTCACCGGGGCACTCCATTCCCCTAGCATCGTCACTTAATTTGTTAGGCGTTAATTTGGGAGCAAATATGTCCTGGCATGAACATGTTGCAGGCATAGCAAAGAGAGCTTCTCAAAAGTTGGGAATATTATTTCGAACCAGAAAGCTTTACACTCCACAACAACTGTTAATTTTTTACAAAGCTCAAATTCGACCAACTATGGAATACTGCTCCCATGTTTGGGGCTCCACTCCCAAACATAAACTACAATTGTTGGAGTCAGAGAAGGACTGTTCGTCTGATTGGAGACCCAGAACTGACCGGCGACCTTGATTCGCTGGAACATCGAAAAACGGTGGGGGACTTGAGTCTATTCTACAAGTATTTTTCATGGAGAGTGTTCAAAGGATGTAGCCCGCTTAATTCCTCCCAGAGCGGTGCATGTTAGAAGCACACGTCACGCTGATACTTCACATCCGTATGAGGTTCAGCTTGTTACTCCTCGTACAACGCTTTTCAAGCAGTCTTTTGTATGGAGAACATCATCCCTTTGGAATGGCTTACCCAGGACTGTGTGTAGTGCTTTAGGGACTTCCCTGCAGCACGTGTGCTAGACCCATAAAAAAAAAATATGTATGCATCTTGATATTGAACATAATTGAAATGTCCTTTTTGACGTACTACTGAAGAAGTAATAAAATAAACTTTTAGATAGATGTAGCAGAACTTCTATTATTTCATTTCATTTAAAGAAATTTTTTTTATGATTGTAAATATTTGATTTTGAAAGAGTCTTTATAGAACTCGATGGTCTAAATGATTGTTCTAGTAATAATGTGAAATATATTGAACTTTGTACTTTTTCTTTATTTATTGCTTAAACATAAATATAAAAATGTATAAGGTTTTTTTTTCAATTCTTTCAAAAGAACTGTAGTTTTAGTGTTAGATAGATTTCAGTAAATCCATAAATGACCACTTTGTTAAAGGGTTTGTAAAAATTAACAATATGGTAAATTTAAAGACACTCCAGCTATCATCGATCGATATTCAAACTACTTTACCTTGAAGGCGCTAGTTTTAAATGAGTGTCTAGAGGTGGAACCTCAGTAGTTAGAGAGATCAATTAACAAAATTACACAACAAATATGTTTCACAATTTCCACTTTATTATTTTTTCCGCTACAATTGTTTCAACAGAAAGGTGTCTTCATCAGACGGAAGATAACATAATTTAAACTGTAGTTTAAATTATCTTCCGTCTGATGATCATGTTAAAACAATTGTAACGAAAAAAATAAAAAAGTGGAGATTGTGAAACAGTTTAAATTATCTTCCGTCTGATGAAAACACTGTCGTGTTGAAACAATTGTAACGGAAAAAATATTAAAGTGGAGATTGTAAAGCATATTAGTGTTTAATTGCGTTAATTTACAATCAATTTCCATCAAGTAACGGCTAACTCAGTAAAAGAAAAATCAATACTTAGAGACAGTACTACCAGCGACATCAGAGACTTAAATTGTCAAACCCTATTAGTCATTTTGAAAAAAGAACGTTCGACATATTCAAATCGGGCGAAAACTGATAAAAGGAGTTCAACTGGTATTTTACAGGCAGTCGGGGTTTGAGATTAGTTATCAATAGTTATGTTGGGAGGTAATCAAATACGATGTGTTTTAGGGGACATGGTAAAAACCTATCTGCAGATAATCGATAATGAGAAGTTTTTACAACGACATCTGTTCAAAGGGGAATTTCATAATGCTCTGTCAAGAAGTTTCGTGACGCGATTTCATGTTCTTTCAAATTGATCATTAATTTTCAATTATTTCCTTTTGTCTTGCATAAACCCTTTAGTTCTAAATTTCTTTTCTTACAGTATTTTTAGTGTTCCGTACGGAAGACTTATAAGATCACTTCGGTGTCCGTTCCCCTGTCTGTCTATCTCTCACACCCGATTTTCTCCGAAACTATTTGACATAGAAAGTTGAAATTTGGCGCTAATATAGGAATTTATGGCCTCATCAGAGCCATGTGGTTTTGAAAGTTAAATGTTTACTTTGGGGATGAAATCGGAAATGAAATTTTTTTTTACCAGGTCATCAAGTGGGGTGTCAAATGAAAGCTTGTAAAGACTAGTTCAAAATATATGTAATGTAATACTTGCGCACACTTCTCTACACTACTATATTCGCCCCGATATGGTTAAAATTTGAGTATAATATTAGACACCAAACTAGACTTTTATTTTCATTTTGATTGTGTTATGTATATGATTATGTTAATCACTAAAATTGGCTGTATGTGTAAAGCAAGTAGAAATTGTTCAAATATTGATACTCTTAAAATATTATACCAGTCCGTTGTCAGATATACCATATAATATTTCTCTCCTGTTTGGTTTCCAATTTATGTTTCACATATTTCCTCTTGGAAATCATTCGGAATAACTATTTGAAATTGGTTTCATTAAAATTCATAGCACTATTCTTCAGTAGCCATAAAATATCTCATAAGCTTCAGTACTAAGATCAAATGCTAATCTGCGTATTTTATATAAAAATCAACTCTTTAATTAACTCTTCCATTTCCTTAGCTCAAAGGGACACTTTTGTCTCACCGAGATATATTATAACTCGGTATACCCTGACACAGACTCTTCACAGGTATAACTCCAGAGTGCATAGTTCTATCGCCAGATTTCTCTCTCAGCGCAATAGGGGCTTCAATTGATTTAAATGGTGGTTTAACGTCCTTATGATCAGACGTTCCTAACCTAATTTAAGTCAGTCTTAAAAGGGTCATTCTCTATTTAAGCACATTTAACTCCAAGAAATTTACTAACCAAAATTTCATCGATCATGATGTGCGACTAGTGAGACTAAATTTTAAATCATACTGTATTCAAAATTACGTTCTAATCAAGTTCTAATCTGAACTAACCTGAACTACAAAATATGTTTTAATTAATTATAAATTAAGACTCATAAAAGTGACTATAAGTTCCATAATAGGTACCGTCACATGAAAAAGAAGCACATTTTTAAAGAGCTGAGGAATCAAGGTATACTTAAATCTATAAACTGTGGTAATAAAAAGTATATAGAAATTGTCATTATAAGAAATGTTAATATCATATTCTAGTTTTGTCTCTCAAGCGTTCTCTGTCATGATATGTTTGTTTCTAACTAGAACTTTGTAATTTAATAATTCATTTTTAATATTCTGTTTAACTATAATACATATACAAGCTATTTACAGTATTCTGAACTAGAAGAAAAATGTCACCTGGTGACAAATAAACAACAATGCCTAAAATAAGACGTAATTAAAAATTTAAAGCAAAAATATCAATGCTAGTAAGCGTTATCTAGGAATAACTTAAAAAGAGTACATAACCGTGAACAAAATATAAATCCATATAATAACATATTCCTTGGTTTAAATTTGGCCTTTAGCTTGCAATTAACTGGGTATAAAATGTCGGCATTGTATGTGATATTGTTTAAGTATCGTAATATTTATATATGATAGTCCATACCAAATTTCACGAATTTATATATATTTGTCGTCAAATATCCACAAATCTACTGGAACAATCATTCAAATTGGTTTTATAGCTCAAAAGTAATATTTATAACAGTAATTCTAAGCATAATCTATTGGACAATGTTTTCTAAAAGGGTGACTAAACTTTAGAAAGTTCAAATATCTCGCAAAACTACAAATGATAATCGGCACTGCAAAATAATTTATTGATTTTCAATTGATGCAGAATCCAGGTATGACTCAATTTTCTACCAAATTTAATAATAAAAAAAATCCAATACGTTGCACACTTTCTGCATGTCACTGTATATATATATATATATATATATATATATATATATATATATATATATATATATATATATATATATATATATATATATATATATATATATAATATGTATATATATATATATATATATATATATTATATATATATATATATATATATATATATATATATATATATATATATATGTATATGTATATATATGTATATATATATATACATATATATATATATATATATATATATATATATATATATATATACATATATATATATATATATATATATATATATATATATATATATATATATATATCAAGAATTTTCTACAGCTGACGCTGTCTTCCTTCTCTCAGCCTTTGATTCTATCCGTTTCTATCTTCCCAGTCTCCATCTGTTAGACCCCTGTCCTCCATAGTCTCGTCCACATCGTCTTTCCACGATCGTCTGGCTCTTCCTCTTTTTCTTCTCCCTATAAGGCTCCACTCCGTTATTTTCTTTATCCACCTATTATCTTCGCTCCGTCTTATGTGTCCATACCATTTTAATCGTTTTTCTTCAATGGTGTTTATTGCGTTCTCTTTGATGTTCATTCTGCTTCTTATTTCTTCATTTGTTATTCTCTCCATACGTGTCACTCTACAACATCTTCTCCAATACCCCATCTCTACCGCGTTAATTTTAGATTTATTTCTTTTGTTGATCGTTCATGTTTCTGACCCGTATGTCATTATGCTTTGTATATGCGGGTTTTGTTTCTCTTTGTAATGTGCTTGTCCCACAGAATCGAATTTAATTGTCTTATGCATGTCCGCGTTTGTCCTAATCTAGCTTTAATCTATTCTTCTGATGTTGCGTTTTTTGAAATGATGGTTCCTAAATATTTAAATCTATCTGTTCCTTTGATTATTGTTTCGTTAACGACTTCTAGATTCTCCACGTTTCCCTCCTTTGTTGTTAGATATTTCGTTTTATCAAAGTTTATTGCTAATCCTGCTTTAGTGTATTCTTCTTTCAGTTTTCTTACCATATAACTAAGGTCTTCCTCATCTTGCGCTATGATTACTTGGCCGTCTGCGAAGCTTAGAGTATATAAGTAATCTTCTCGTATTGGGACTTTCCCATTCCACTACATTTTTGCTTCCATTTGTTTAATGTTTGTTCGAGGTATATTTTGAATAGTGTGGGGGATGTAGAGCATCCTTGTAATAGGCCTTTTGATGTTTGGAGTCTCTTCCCTATTTTATGTCCTATTTTTATGTTCACTGTGTTGTTTTCGTAGAGAGCTTTTACTGCGTATATTAGTTCTTTATCAATGCCTATTTCTTTCATTGCGTTCCATAATCTTTGTCTTGGTACTGAGTCATAGGCCTTTCTTATGTCTATGAAGGCTAAATGAACTTTTCTATTCTTTGCCAGTTTTTTCCATTGTTTGTTTTATAGTGTATATGTGGTCTATACTTGATTTTTCCGGCCGTAAAGCCTGCTTGGTCTTCTCCAATTTTTCCTTTTATATTTTCCTCTATGATATTTTTAATAATTTTTCCATACAAACGTCCCATACTCGATATTATGCTTAGGCCTCTATAGTTTGTGCATTTTCTGCGGTCTCCCTTTTTAAATATAGATACTATATAGGCTTTTGACCATTCCTCGGGTATTTTTTCTCCATTTATCGCTCTGTGGAACATGTTTCTCAGCATTCGATGTAATTTATTAGACCCGTACTTAATCATTTCATTTATATATATATATATATATATATATATATATATATATATATATATATATATATATATATACATATATATATATATATAAAGGGTGTCCAAAAATTCACACAAGAAGTAATTTTGATAGAAAACACAGGTTTTTAATTAAAAAATTGTATTTTTTTTATTAATTCATAAAGTATACAGTATACGGTTACGTATGGAATAATATATTGGGTAAATGGCCTCCATAGCTTTGCTAGCACATACGCACTCTTTTGTCGAAATTTTCCATGACCCTTTTGCATAAATGTGGCTGAATTTCGTTGATACTTAATTTCCTCCTTCAAGTCGTGGGTGGTCGTAGGCTTGTTGGTATAAACCTTAGACTTTAAAAAATCCCAAAGATGGGTACGGCCTTAAATCGCATGATGTGGGCGGCCAATTCTGATCATCAAAACGGAATATCACACGACCAGGAAATGACTCATGTAGTAATTGAATTGTTTCTCGGGCTGTATGGTATGTGGCACCGTCTTGTTGAAACCATATGGCGTCCACATCCATATCTTGTAATTTAGGCACAAAAAACTGGATTATCATATCGCGATAACGATCACCATTAACTGTTATTGTCTGGCCAACCGCATTTTCGAAGAAGAATGGTCCGATGATGCCTCCAGCCCAAAATCCGCACCAAACAGTGACACGTTGTGGATGCATTTGTTTCGCAACAATCACGTGTTGATTGTCTGAACCCCAAATGCGACAGTTTTGTCGATTAAGCCATTAAGATGGAAATGAGCGTCATCGCTGAAGATGATTTTCTTCGAAAAATCAGTATCCACTTGTTGTTCCATAATCCATTCAACGAACTCTGTTCGTTGTGAGTGGTCAGTAGGCTTCAGTTCTTGAGTCAATTGAACTTTGTAAGCATGAAGATGCAAATCTTTCGTGAAAATACGCTGTAGAGAGCTTCTCGAAATGTCCAATTCTTGACCACGGTGCCGAATTAATATTCTTAGAGTCTCAGCAACACTTTCACAAACTGCTTCAATATTTTGTATCGAACGACTTGTTGAAGGACTGCCAGAGCGTTTAAGTTCATTAAATGATCCAGTCTTCCTAAAGTTTTCAATTAATCTCTTTACAGTTGATGAGGTTAAATCACTATTCCGACCATATTTTGTACGAAAATTCCGAACTGTAGCTGCCAAACTTTCATTATGAACAACTCAATAATGAAAAAAACTTTGTTCTTTCGTGTAGCGCTCCATTTTTAATAACCCTGAACTGTATAAAATTATATATATATATATATATATATATATATATATATATATATATATATATATATATATATACGAGGGCTATTTTTTTTTATCCTCCAATAGTCCAGGTTTTCTCGAACCACTTGGTCAACTTGTTGAACAATGTCTTCTGTTGCGACAGACTTGCGTCCTTGTCCCCCTTCATCGTGAACATGGGTTCGGCCTTCTTTAAATTTCCTGCACCATTCGCACACAAACCATCCCTCATAAAGTTCTTACCATGTACTCGGCTCATTCTTCGATGAATTTCCGCTGCACTATTCCCTTTTGCTTGAAGAAACAGAATTACACTACGCAACTCGCACTTAGCCGGCAAATCAATCGGAGCACCCATATCTACGTGCATGCAACTCTCAATGGCGTAATATGTTGAAAATGGCAGAAGTTCCAGGGGGGAGAGATGCGCAGTCTCTCTCGGAGCATCCCTGCCTTCTAGCACTCGATAGGTAGTTTATAGAGATTGAAAAAAAATAGCCCTATATATATATATATATATATATATATATATATATATATATATATATATATATATATATATATATATATGTATATATATATATATATATATATATATATATATATATATATATATATATATATATATATATATATATATATGTATATATATATATACAGTAAAATTCCCCTTCACGGACACCCCTCTTACACGGATATCTCCCTTGAACGGACAGTCCCGACCAACTCTCATATAATTGGCATTATGTTAACTCCCTTTTGGACGGACATCCTCTTGAACGGACGCGGACACAAAAAAATGTTCTTTTAACCGTACAAAGAACAATAAAAAATAAACGCCTTGTCTCATTTTTCTATGGCAAGTATCGCTGTTACGTTTCCCAATCGCGCCGCGAGCCAACGTCGCTGTCTGCCTTCACTGAGGGACTTCCCCGAATAAACCGGGGATTTACCGATCTCAATTTTTCGGTACACGCGGGAATTTAATATTAGTCTGACACCTATGCGAAAAAGGGACACAGTGGGCGACACATTCATTGTAGAACTGGCTCCAAATAGAAAAATTCTCACGCTTAAACAAAAAATTGAGATTGTTGAAGTTCACAATAAGGAAAAGTTAAGTGTAAGAGACTTGTTTATAGCAGCTCGCCATAAGGGGATTTCTTTGACAGAGATGCACATGAATTATTTTTTTTTAGATAAGGTTTTCTGGAATTGGTGCGTTGATTTTCTTTTCAGAACAATTCAAAAAATGGATAAAAGAGGTGAGAGTATCAGTAGGCTTGTCGTGACAAAAATGCAAAAAACCTATTGTGAATGGTTTTTTCAGATTCGCTAATACGATGCAAAGCAAAAGAAATAGCCGAGTCTCTGGGACATTCTACATTCAGTGCTTCGTCTGGTTGGCTTAATAAATTTAGAATCCGCCACAACATACGTTTTAAAACCGATTTCGGGAGAAGGAGCTTCGGTTATTACTGAAGATATTTCATCATTCTGGGAAAAGTGCCGACGAAACAGGTCTGCATTTTAGGGCTCTACCCAACACAACACTAACATTAAAAAAAGAAAAATGTGTTGGTGGTAAATATCCCAAAGAGAGGTGTACAATTTTGCATTGTGCAAATATGGCGGGAGAAAAAGAAAAACTCTTAGGCATTGGTAAGGCAGCTACACTCAGAGTATTTAAAAATATTAACATAAACATGCCTGTAACTTGGAAATATAATAAGAAAGTTTAGACGACGGGAGAAATTATGACGGAGTGGTTGCAAGATCTTGATTGGAAAATGACAAAATAAAATAGAAACATTTCGTTATTTTTAGACAATGCAGGATCTCATCCAAAAGACGTCCGCTTAAAAAATATAAAAATCTTGTTTCTGCCCCCTAACTGTACATCAGCTTATTAACCACTGGACCAGGGAATTATAAAAAAAAATTTTAAAATTCATTACCGAAGTCTAATACTAAAACCTTTAAAATTGCTGGTACAGCTTTTGAGTTAATTAAGAAAATTACGCCATTGGCTGCAGTTTATTTTGCAAAAACCGCTTGGGAACAAGTAACCAAGGAAACAGTTGAAAATTGCTTCCGTAAAGCGGGATTTAAGCATGAAAAAATACAAAGTGAAGACCAGTTAACTGAGGCTGTTATATCTGATCCAGAAGATGACTTACCACTTAACACAAAATAAGAATTTGTTGGAGTTGACTGACAATAATTGATTAATAATTTTTTGGTTTATAGATGAAAATTTGTATGTTAAAAATCCAGATTCAGAACAAGAAATTGAAAATCCAGTTGAAATACTAGGACTTTCCGAAGATTCTGATGTCGATGAGGTTCCAGTACCAACAAATGCTATCCCAAATTATTGTGAAGCTATTACCCTAACCAAGCCGCTTAAAAGTTTTGCCGAAGATCACGAAGATGCAGAGTTTTTAGAGTTTCTTTCCAAATTAGAAATACGATTTGTGGGCGCCATTTTAAAGTAATAGAGGAGACAAACAACAATATATGAATTTTTGCGTCATTAAAGTGACTTTTAATTTCATATGTATAACTCTATCCTATTATATTTTATATGTATCTAAGGGTAAAAAATCTTTGTTCTTTCCTTAAGTTTTAAATTTTTTGTTTATTGTAAAAATATGTACATATATAAGATACGTTTTAAATGTCCCAAATTCTTTAATTACAGTTTTCATCAAAAAAACGATTTTTTTTTGTATTTCTTTTAAGCGGATACTCCTCTTGAACGGACACTTTCGGTCGGTCCCGTTGGTGTCCGCCCAATGGAGATATATATATATATATATATATATATATATATATATATATATATATATATATATATATATATATATACCGCACGTGATAAACGCTGAGCTGAATTTTAAGTATCTTTTTTCCATCTGAAGTGCTTTCATATTCACGAATTTTTCTTTTTTTTTTTGTTTAAAAGCATTTCTTGTCAGAGACTTTTTCATTTTCAGCAAACTTTTAGCCATTTTACTTATAGTAACCGGTCAAGTGCAAGTTGAACTTGCACAATTAGTGTTCCGTAATTGCTTTAAAACACACACCCCAAATGAGTATTCAACAAAGTTAGTTTCCGATCTTTACTGGAAACTTGAAATGTGTTGTTTCTTATATACCATATAAATTATTAAAGATAATGCACTCGTGATAATTTTCGTTCAATCTACACCCTGTGGAGAATATTCCAGAATTTTTTCAAAATTTTTTAATCAATACTTTTCGAGATAAGGGGGGACAGCTCTTTTTTACGATTTTTTAAGAATAATACAAAGAAAAGTGTGCGCAAGTATTACATTATATGTATTTTTGAACTCGTCTTCTCACAAGCTTTCATTTAATAGCCCACTCGACGACCTGGTATTTTTTCCCCCCAGAACTCACCCTTTAAATCAAACTTTAACTTTCAAAACTACACAGCTCTGCTAGGGCCATCAATTCCTATAATAATGCCAAATTTCAACTTTCGATATCAAATAGTTTCGGAGAAAATCGGGTGTGACATACAGACAGACGGATAGACACCGAAGTGATCTTATAAGTGTTCCGTATGGAACAATAAAAATATTTTACTTACTGTCCTACTACTAACTATAGGTTACTTTCCTACTTTGAGTATTATCTATATTTATATTTATATTATAAAACCCAACGTCTCTGTCTGTCTGTTGGTAAGTGCGCTTATCACTCGAGAACCACTTATCCGACTTACGTTTTTTTTTAAATTCATACATATGTTCTCTGACCAGGTTTTCGTATATATTTTGTTAGGTTAGGTAACATAAGAAATAAACATTGACGGTAATAAAGAATCAAGTCGGAAAAAAGTTTGCCGCCAGTGCGCTCTCTTGCAAGAAAATCTAAACAATAATTCTGTAGTCCAAGCAAACGCAGCTGTGGCACATATAATTTGTATATAAAATTTGAAATAGAAATCTAATCTCGAGAATAATCTGGCCTACACGTAGACAGAGAAACAAACAGACCGACGTGAATTTGGAAACTACGTTTTTCGTGATCTAAAAACAAGAAGAAATATTCAAATTTTAGAATGCGATGATATGCTTCCCTTTATAAAAAGAAATTTTTTCATTTTTAGGAAAGAATTATTTATTTAACTTAATGCAGAGTTATTTTAGTGGCCAAGTGGTATTAAACCAGACTGTCGGCTGCTAACCAGAATCGTGCTGACGAATGACACAAAAGAAGCCAAGCCAAAGAACCAACGAGAACAACTTAATGCAGGGGCAGGGTCACATTCACTAATTGGCAAGAAGTTTATTTAAAACAAATTCGTTCCTCGAATACCAAAAAAAAATAATTAGCAAAATATTTCTTAGAAGGTGTGATCCAATATAAAAATATTTTTAATGGGGAAACCCCGGTTGAATATGTAGATATATGCCAACGTACGAACGTATGTTTATCTCAGTGATTGGAAAAAACACGTATATTTTGGTATTTTATACTAAATATACCAAATAATTACCTTTTGTTAATAGTAGAAGTACAAACAGTATTATCCTTCGATTAAATGTTTGGCAAAATAAAAATTATTGTTTTTTTTTATTTTGGCAAACATTTAAACGAAGGATAATACTGTTTGTACTTTTTTTTATTTATTTACCAAAATAATTCAGTTATTTATCATTTTCTTATCGTTAGTATTTGCTATACACTAAATCAACTTTGTCTGTTTACCGATTTACATTGAAATATAGCTTATATGAGGATGTACACTCTGTCAAGTAAGAACGTGACCGCTCGTATTCTTGAAAAAATGTGTTTCGAGAACATTTTTTGCCATCAATGTATTCTTTGATGTGCTAACAACGGCGCAATTACCTTAGTAAGTTGTCTAATCGCCTCCTGCATCAATAATCGCCTGACATCTTCTAGGCATACTATTGACGAGATTTTCTGCATATTACGGCAATAATCTCCAAATTTTTTCGAATCTCGCGAGACAACTGAGTTAAACTCCTCAGAGTCTTTCCCCTGAGCTTTGTCTTTACAAGGGACCAAACGTTTTCAACTGGCGCCCGGCGATTGTGAGGTCCACTCTAGTATGTTATCGTGGGCCCAAGTGAGCCGCATCCTTGCGTGATCTTCGCCCAGCAAAGGTTTCTCCAATGTGCTTCGGAATTTGACATGAAGAGTACGATGATATCGTCGAATGGTCTGATAGGACAATTTCAAACCCGATTTTCTTAATTTTGCCGCTCCTTGGCGTAGCGTCAATTTCGGAGTCACGTTTGGCCAGTTGTCGACATTTTTCGTCTCGTTAAAACGATTAACCCACTCCTTCGCAAACGATATTGACATTTTAATATATTTAGCGGCCGCGAATGGATGGGAACAAAGAAAGACTACCTCGAACCGTCGCGCAAAGAAATGACTAATTTTGTATTTTACGTAATTTCGACGAAAGTTCGAAATCGACTGATGCTTTAACTAACTACATTTCTCTCTTTAGTGAAAAATTTTATTTCTGCGCAATGTTCCAAATTACTGGCAATCGTGAAAACTGCACCGGGCAACGACCTTGTATACAACGTAGTCAAAGTACTTAGAACAACGATAGTAATTTTAAAACCAAACAATTTTTTTCTGTGACGTCATTTTTGTAGCTTGGTAAATAAGTGAAAAACACACTCATTGTACGAGGAGTAGAATTTTAAGATTTTTTATATTATTTCTTGATATTTTTAAGTGTTCCATAAGGAACACTTATAGAATGACTTCGGTCTACGTCGGTCACATTCGATTTTCTCCGAAACTATTTGACAAAGAAAGTTGAAATTTGGTACAAATATGGCACCAACATAGCCGTGTAGTTTTAAAAATTAAATTTAGACTTATTTTCAAAAGGTGAAATCGGAAGTGAAAAAAAAAAATTACCATGTCATCGAGTGTAGTGTCAAATGAAAGCTTGTAAAAACATGAGTTCAAAAATATATATGGTATTATACTTGCGCACACTTTTCTTTGTATTATTTAACAAAAAATGGCCAAAAATCGGTCCTCCCGAAAAGTACTCATTTTCATAAAGTGTAGATTGAGCGAAAATTATCACTGGTGCATTACGTTTAATAATTTATCTGATACAAAAAAAACTACAAACTATATTTCTCAACAGTACGGTGGAAGTTATTATATTCTTAGTACCGCATGTCTCTGCTTTAGAGACAAAATAGATTGACCAAGACTGATTTATTGGCTGTTAGGTAGCTAAGATGCTATAACTATTATACATTACTGAAAATTCATTTAGGGTGTGTTTTGTGAAGTCTCTGATCATTTTATAACTCCGTAACAAAATTTTTTATTTTAGAGACAATCACGGATCCGAACACTAACTGCTCAACTCCAACTCACACTTGACCATTTTTTTTATTTATTGTATATTTGTGTTTCATCGACATGACTTAAGCCTTCGATAGAGTGCAATTAACAGATATTACAAAATTATTACAGGAAAAGCAGACAAACTAGAAGCTAATAAAAATCATACATAACATTAACACGGAATGTAGAACAAATATAAAAGTGGGACATCTACTGAGCAAGGAAGTAAAAAATAAACGCCGGAATAAGACAAGATTCACTTAGTCCCTTTGTCTTCAACCTCGTCATGGTCAGAATAGTGGAGAACCTTACAAAAACTAGAGGATACAAAATGGGCAACACACACTTCCACACAATCTGCTACGCCGATGATGTCCTCATGTCCGATTCTGAGGACAACCTTCAGAAGATCTTTCATGCCTTCAATTTGGAAGCGAGAAAACTAAACATGATTATCGACAGAACCAAGAGAAAATGTATGGTAAATTATTAAGATGCAAGCTGGAGATCCAAGCAAGTATTATTGAACAGGTTAATAATTGTAAATACCTGGGAACAATGATAACAAGCTACGGAGACTTAAACAGGCAAGTAAAACAAGAGTCTGTGAAGCCATCACTAATAGCAAGTTGTTTGGCGGATATAATGTGGAAAAATAAATATGTGGAAAGTAAAATAAGAATATACAACAGTGAGACCGATCCTCACATATGCTGTAGAAACAAGAGCTGACACACGTAAAACAGCACAAACGATGAGAACAACAGAAATAAAGGTAATTAGGGACATACATGGAAAAACTATCTACGACAAAATCTGCAACAAAGATCTACAAGAACTAAGTAAAATCCAAGAAATATACAAATGGACCAGAACTAGAAGAAAACAATGGAATAAACACGTAGATCGGATGGACAACAACAGACTGGTAAAAAGAGCCCTGCGGTAGAAGAACTAGGGGCAGACCTTCGAAAAGGTGGAAGGAATGCTGGAAGTCCAGATCGGAAGAGGCCTAATGGGAATAAAACAGGCAGTATGCCTTCTTATATGACACACCATATAAAAAAGAATTAGAAGAAGTATATTTGGCCACAAACGTTATGGTAGGATATAATATTTTAATTCAATAATTGAGGATTAATTTTGGGTTACTAATAGAATTTTGTCAAAATGCAACTTCGTAGTGTATTTTTTATTAAAGTTCAAATATCTTTAATTTTTTGCAGACTAAATAATATAATTCTCTTAAAAAATTACAGAGAGTTGTTTTTGACAACAAATAAAACTTAATTGTATTTAAGAATCATAAATCAATGTCTGTAGTTAAATGTTGACCTGAAATTGTAATTTTGGATTTAACTAATATATTTAAAAATACCTTACCCACAAGCACTTGTACTGGAATTATTTTAAAAAAATTACCTGTTAGAGCAGCCCAATGTAGAAACCAAGAAGCTCTTTCCTTTCTGCTCTCCTCATTAGAAAGTAAATGATCCCGATTTCCATTTTTTTGTATAACAGTTGGTTTATACACTATTTCCACTAATTTTTTATCTTCGGTATTATCATCACCAATATTATCACCAGTATTATCAGAAAAATTTTCAATCCTAGTAGGCATTGTGCTACTATTAACATTCACTTTAAACACAATTGTTCATGTAAGCAATTTGCCTGTCACAATCATAATAAGTCAGTTTGTTCGGTTGTTATATGTAGAAGCTCAAGCTTTTGTTGTGGTGGTATGAAATTAAAAATAAACAGAGGACAAAACTAATAATTTAGTTTAGCACTGAGAACTCGAAAATCGCTGAAGTGTAAAACATGCTACGCCTTTATTCCTTTAGACCTATTATCAATACATCCATCACTGCCGGTATATCTCTGTGTGTTTCTTTTTTTATAGAAATAAAAATTAAATAATTGTAATAGTTAAATACCAATCATTCTAAACCACTTTTTAATCATGATTATTTACTTGACTTGAATTGTTAAGGTTGGCTCTACTTTAATTCTATAATTTTCAGTTTAAATGTTATTGAAATGGATAAAGTAAATATCCCAACATTTAAATTTAAAAGGACTTCTCTGAATTCAATGCTTTCAGTCGGATTCATTTAGGTGCGATCTAGTTGTTATGGAATTTAAAACTTCTAGTTGTCCAGTTGACGTTTTTAGTGTTCCGTACGGAACACTTATAAGATCACTTCGGTGTCTGTCTGTCTGTCTGTCTGTCTGTCTGTCACACCCGATTTTCTTCGAAACTATTTATCAGAGAAACTTGAAATGTGGTAATAATATAGGAATTGATGGCCTCATCAGAGCCATGTAGTTTTGAAAGTTAAATTTTGACTTAAGGGGTTAATTTTGGGGGGTGAAATCGGAAGTGAAAAAAAAATTTTTTTACTGGGTCATCGAGTGTGGTGTCAAATGAAAGGTTGTGAAAACACGAGTAAAATATATATATATATATATATATATATATATATATATATATATATATATATATATATATATATATATAATGTAATATTTGCGCGCACTTTTCTTTGTATTATTTTCAAAAAATCGCGAAAAATTGCTGTCCCGCGCCTTATCTCGAAAAGTACTTATCAAAAAATTTTGAAAAAATCCTGGAATATTCTCCACGGAGGGTGGATTGAACGAAAATTATCACGAGTGCATTACCTTTAATAATTTATCTGGTATTTAAAAAAAAAAAAAAAAATTTCAAGGTCATCAGATTTCAGTAAAGATTGGAAACAAACTTTATTGAAAACTCATTTGGGGTGTGTTTTGTGAAGTCACTGATCATATTATACCACCGTAACATAAATTTGGACTTAAGGGGTTCGTTTTTGAGGGGTGAAAAGTGAAAAAAAATTTTTTTTTACTAGGTCATCGACTGTGGTGTCAAATGAAAGCTTGTGAAAACACGAGTAAAAATATATATATTACTTGCTCACACTTTTCTTCGTATTACTTTTAAAAAATCGCGAAAAATCGCTGTCCCTTACCTTATCTCGAAAAGTACTGATCAAAAAATTTTGAAAAAATTCTGGAATATTCTCCACGGGGTATAAATTGAACGAAAATTATCACGAGTGCATTACCTTTAATAATTTATTTGGTATATAAAAAAAAAAAACAAAATTTCAAGGTCACCAGTTTTCAGTAAAGATTGGAAATAAACTTTGTTGAAAACTCATTTGGGGTGTGTTTTGTGAAGTCACTGATCATTTTATACCACCCTAACAAAAATTTTTATTTTAAAAACAATCAACGTACGGAACACTAATTGTGCAAGTTCAACTTGCACTTGACCGGTTTTTTTATTGACAGTATTATATTTTTTATGATACCTAGGCTGTCTGAAAAGTTCTCGACCTGTCACATAGATGGCGTTAGAAACTATGAAACCATAATTGCATTGGAAAGTTTCGTTCTTTATATAAACACATGTAAAATTTTATTTCGATCTGTCAATTCCTTCAAATGGTAGCAGCCGTTTAATATTGACGTGTCATTGATTTTTTAAAATGGAAAAAATTGAATATCGTGCAGTTATTAAATTCTTTGTTTTGAATAGTTTAACACCCACAGAAATTCATTCGAAATTGTTAAAGTGTTCACTTTCCACTGTGAAAAAATGGATTGCTCTTTTTAAATTTGGTCGTACAAGCCTCGAAGATGATCCACGTGAAGGTCGTCCAAAAACTACTACAACACCACAAATCATTCAACAAGTCCATGATGTGGTGTTAGATGATCGACGAGTGATAGTGCGTGAAAGCATCTTTAAAGAAGGAGTTGGAAATATTTTACATTAAAAATTACATATAAAAAAGCTTTGAGCAAGATGGGTGCCACATTTACTGACAAGTGACGCACGCATTCGAATGCGTATTTCTCAAACGTGTTTGGATCGTTTTAAGTAAAATAAAATGAATTTCAAGCGTCGTTTCATAAATGTTGATGAAACTTGGTTCCACCACTATACCAAAGTGAAATGAACACTCGGAACAATGGATTGAAGCCGATGGAAGTGCACCAAAGCAGGCAAATATTGTTCCATCAGCAAGGAAGGTTATGGCAACAGGTTTTTTGGGATTACAGGTGTTTTGTTGATCGATTATCTTCAGAAAGGTAAAACAATTAACTATAAATATTCTTTAAAGAAGAAAAGGATAGTTTTTCATCAAAACAATGCACGCGTTCAGACAAGTGTTTTGACCATTGCAAAATTCAACGAATTAAAGTACAAATTGCTTAAACATCCAGCGTGTTCACCAGATTTGGCTCCCTCTGACTCTTATCTGTTTCCAAATCGGAAAAAATTCCTGGCTGAAAAACGGAATACTCCACACACATGCCGCTCCTGGAGCGCTTTAGGGACTTCCCTGTAGCATGTGTGCTAGACCCGTAAAAAAAATAACGAAGCTATTGCAGCCGTGGATGGATATTTTGGACACATTCCGAAATCACACTTGAATGATGGTATTGAATTATAGCAAAAACATTGAAACAAATGTATTGAAGTTTCAGGATATTATATTGAAAAATGAAACATATTTCAATTAAAAAAAAAAGTTTCTTTTATTGTGACATGACACGAAAACTTATGGATGAATATGAAAAATGGGGCCTAGAAGTCAATATTAAAAAGTCCGAGTACATGTGCGTCGGAGGACAACAGCAGGACTTGAAACTGGCCACAGGACACACCATCAAACACTGTGCCAGTTATAAGTATTTGGGAACGAGAATATCTAGGGACGGAACACTGGAAGAAGCAATATTCGAGAGGAATATCCAAGGAAGAAACGCGATTGCAATGCTTAATAGTATACTATGGGACAAAAACATAACCATTGAAAATAAGAAGAGAATTTACAACTCAATAGTGAAAAGTATAATAACACAGCTCTCAGGTGTGGCCATTAAAGGAAAGAACAGAAAAAATACCAAAAGCTACAGAAATAGATTTCTGGAGACGAGCAGCCAGAAAATCCAGAAAAGACCGCATACCAAATGACACGATAAGGCGAGCTTTAGAAATAAAGCACGATATAGTGGACGAAATCAGAACCCAACAGTTGGTATGGTACGGACATGTACAGAGAATGTCACAAGACCGACTACCTAAAAAGATTTTAAATTGGAACCCTCATGGAAAAAGAAAGCGATGAAGACCACGCCAAAGCTGGAGAGCAGGAATCAACAAGGAAGTACTAGAGAGAGATCTGGAGGAGGAGGGATGGAGAAACCGGGAGGAGTGGAAATTAGGCATCGGAAGACGGAAGACGTTATAAAACCGATTGATATATATATTCTTTTATTGTTAGGTCGAGAACTTTTCAGACACCCACGTATATATAAGAGCAAAGAAACGTTTTGCGAAAAAAATTAAAATAGAGATTGGAAATAGGGTCTTGGAACAGGTAGAAAAGTTAATGATTTATAGAATTTTAATATAGTTCTTCATTATTAACGGTTTAATCATAGATAAAAGCAAATTTTCTGAATCTGAGGTGTTTCTTAAGGTGTTTGAATAACACGAACTCAGTTGTAATGCAACTGCGAAGTTTTGGTTCTCCATCAATTGAAACGTTTTCCTTTAATGGCCTTCTTGAGATTTTAAATTGTCCTTCGGTAAACCTCTCCATTAATTGTGGACTCTTTTTCCAAATACAATAAGCAAATCCCCTTTTTCCTTTCTTCCTAAATTTCTATATATAAGAAGCAAAAATCCTAAACTCCATCCATAAGCGTCCAAAAGTTCTATGCCAATTATTTGCATTTTTAGTTTTAATCACCTTTATTTTCTATCTCTATACAACAGTGCAACCTTTTTCTAAAAAATATTTTATTACATGACTTCTAAACTTTACAATAAGCTATATAAATCAACGCATTTCAAAGTTTATTTTAATGGGTAAATAATGAAACTAAAAATCTTATTTGTATGATAAAGGCCTAAACGAGTAACAATTCTTAAGAACTAGAAATCTACGGTGTTATAAAGCTTAATGATAATAGGTACAATAAAATTATTTTTGATTTTAGCAGTTATCTATAATATATATAAAATGCAACGTCTCTCTGTCTGTCTGTCTGTCTGTCTGTCTGTCTGTCCGTTAGTGCGCTTATCACTGGAGAACCACTTATCCGATTTACGTACTTTTTTTTTTAAAACATACATATATTCTCTGGCCAGGTTATAGGCTGTATTTTATTACGATAGGTAGCATAGGGAATGAGCAGTGACGATAATAGTGAATGAAGTCGGAAAAAAGTTTGCCACTAGCGCGTTCCCTTGCAGTACACAGCCTAAACCATTAAATTTGGAACAATATTATGAAGCTGAGAATATCTATAATCTATAATCTATAATATATACAAAATGCAATGTCTCTCTGTCTGTCTGTTTGTCCATTAGTGCGTTTATCAGGGGAGAACCACTTATCCGATTTACGTGTCTTTTTTTAAATTCATACATATATTCTTTGGCCAGGTTATATAGTAATAATAATAATCTATATCTATAATATATGTAAAATGCAACGTCTCTCTGTCTGTCCGTTAGTGCGCTTATCCCTCGAGAACCACTTATCCGATTTACGTGATTTTTTAAATTCATACGTATGTTCTCTGACCAGGTTATATAATAATAATAATAATCTATATAATATATAAAACGCAACGTCTCTCTGTCTGTCTGTCCGTTAGTGTGCTTATCATTTGAGAACCACTCATCCGATTTACGTGATTTTTTTTAAATTCCTAATTTAATATATGTCGAAGAAAATCTATAATATATATAAAACGTAACCTCTCTCTGTCTGTCTGTCTATCCATTACTGCGCCTAGCATTCAAGAACCACTTATCCGATTTACGTGTTTTTTTTTTATAAAATACAAAGGGAATAAACAGAGACAAAATGCTAATATGTAGGAAAAAAGATGGAAGTTTAGCAGTAAGCTTCGCAGAAAGACTGAATAGATGGGGGGAATACTTTAAAGAAACACTAAATGGAGATGAAAATGAGTTGAATGAGAAATAGGAAGCAAAATTAACTGAAGGGCAGGAGGGGACAAATAAACCCTGCAAAAAAGAACTAAGAGAAATACTCAGAACCCAAAAAAAAATAAGGCCCCGGGTGGAAATTGTAGAACTGATAAAAGCTGGAGGAGTAGATCTGGAAAATGAAAATGCCGGTTGGTGCAAGAAATATGGGAAACAGAAAAGATGCCAGTGAGCTGGAGAGAGTCGCTCATTTGTCCAATATACAAAAAAGGAGAAAAAACTATATGTGCTAATTATAGACCAATAGCCTTACTGGATGTCGTGTACAAGATAGTAGTGTTGACTATCAAAAACAGACTAGCAGAGAAAGCCGAGTCTATTCTGGAAGAGTACCAGTGTGGATCGGTTACAGACCAGATATTTTCGATTAAGCAAATCCAAGATAATAGCTTAGAACAAAATTTGGCACTACACTTGGTCTTTGTGGATTTCAGAGAAGCATATGACTCTGTAAATAGAGAAGGACTCTACAAGATAATGGAAGAACTAAAAATTCCAAGTAAATTGATTCGCATGGTGAGAATGACCCTGAATGACACAGAAAATAAAGTGTTGGTTGAAGGCAAAGTATCAGACAAGTTTAAGGTGAAGAGAGGATTAAGACAGAGGGAACCAGTATCGACATGTCTTTTTTTTTTTTTTTTTTTTTTTTTTATTGGTCTAGCACACGTGCTGCAGGGAAGTCCCTAAAGCGCTCCAGGAGCGGCGCGAGTGCGGAAAAAGCGATTCACGTTGTTCTTGAATCGCTGTAAATTGTACTCGGTGGGAAACACAGCGCTGGGCAAATTATTCCAAAGGGACGACGTTCTCCATATAAAAGATTGCTTGAAAAGCGTCGTACGCGAAGTAACAAGTTGAACCTCATACGGATGCGAAGCACCAGCGCGACGTGTATTTCTAACATGCACCGCTTTGGGAGGAATTAAGCGGGCTACATCCTTCGAACACTTTCCATGAAAATACTTGTAGAACAGACTCAAGTCGCCAACCGTTCTTCGATGTTCCAGCGAATCAAGGCCGCCGGTCAATTCCGGGTCCCCAATCAGACGGACCGCTCTTTTCTGAACAGAATCCAACAAATGCAGTGTATGTTTGGGAGCAGAGCCCCAAACGTGGGAGCAGTATTCCATAGTTGGTCGAATTTGGGCTTTGTAAAGAATTAACAGTTGCTGTGGGGTGTAAAGCTTTCTGGTTCTAAATAATATTCCCAATTTTTGAGAAGCTCTCCTTGCTATGCCTGCAACATGTTCATGCCAAGACATATTTGCTCCCAAACTAACGCCCAACAAATTGAGCGACGATGCTAGGGGAATGGAGTGCCCCGACATAACTATGTCGGGTTCAGCAACGTTAACTTTTTTAGAAAAAACTGCCGCTTGGATTTTTGTAGCGTTAAATTCCACTTGGTTTACTGTCACCCCAAGATAGAAGCGTACTGTCATCTGCAAAGCTATAGATTGGATTCCCGGTCTTTCCCAGCAGATCGTTAATGTAAATGAGAAAGAGAGTAGGAGACAGTATGGAGCCCTGGGGCACACCGGCGTTGATAGTGAGGGTGTTAGAAAGAAATCCGTCGACCGCCACTCGTAAAGAACGCTCTCTGAGGAAACATGAGAGCCACAAACAGAACCTTTCAGACATACCATAAGAGCGCAACTTAGCCAACAGTCCATCGTGCCAAACACGGTCGAATGCCTTGGATATGTTAAGAGCAACCGCTCGAGATTCTCCAAAGTGTTCAATTGCGTTGTTCCAAACATATGTTACATAAGTCAGAAGATCTCCTGTTGATCTATGTTTACGAAAACCATATTGGTGATCGCTAATAATATTGAATCGTTCAAGATATTTTAGAAGATGCTCATTGATAACCTTTTCCATGACTTTCGATATTATTGAAAGCAGTCGGTAGTTATTTGGCAAGGTCTTCTTACCTTTTTTTAGGTACCGGCTGAACTGTAGCACATTTCCAGCAGGAAGGAAATATTCCCTTTCTGTAGGATAGGTTGAAAAGTCTACAGAAAACTGGTGTTAGTTCCCTTGCACAGTTTTTGAGAACTATGGCAGGTATTCCGTCAGCTCCAGAAGCCTTCTTGGTGTCTAGCTTCATTTGGTCTATTTAATTTGGTACTAAAGAAGATAATCCGATATACCAACAAACCTGCCAACGCTTGGCCTATGCGGATGATGTAGCAGTGATTGCAAGAGCAAAATAAAACCTCAAAAAAGCTATAAGTAGGATAGAAGAAAGGGGAAGGATCAGAGGACTAAAGATAAATGAGGAAAAAACAAAATACATGAATTACAAAGAAGAAGGATAATAAAAACAACAAAAGTTTAGATATAATAAACAACTTAGGGAAAAGATATATGTTTGAAAAAGTAGACAGATTTAATTATCTGGGAGTAACAATAACAGAGAGTGGACAAGAAAGGGCGGAGATACAAGAAAGAATAGCGAAAGGACGGAGATGTTTGGGGGCAACGAATCCAATATTGAAATCAAAAAATGTTTCAATAAAAGCAAAAGAAAGAATATATATGACAGTTGTCAGACCCACGGTGACATATAGATGCGAAACGTGGAAACTGAATGCAAGAGAAAAGGAGACGTTGGAGGTGTGGGAAAGGAAAGTGGTTGGAAGAAGAGGCAAGGGTAGACCTCGATCTACATGGATTCAGGCAGTAAAGCAAGATCCGGAGTTGATGGGAATCTCGCACTGGGAAAAGCTCACAGGAGACAAAAAGAAGTGGCGACAAGTATGCAACCAAGTCATGGGCCTCTAAGGCCCCTTGAACTATATAATAATATAAACGTAACGAATAAACAGTGATGATAAAGGTGAATCAAGACCACGCGAGCGGAGCCGCGGGCACGGCTAGTTGGAATATAATTAACCAAAGTACTTATCGATAGGTAGATGCCTAAGTACCTAAGTATGCAATAAAAATATTCTGTGTAAGATCTTTGATTGTGTTAGCCGATACTTGTTGGAAATTCATGATAAAATTATATAAAAACAACACTATGTTTTAATTTCCAATATATTTAAAGTCACTTGACAATTGTTTCACCATATAATGGCTTCTTCAGAAGTAAATAAAAATCATTTTTATTTACTTCTGAAAAAGCCATTATATGGTGAAACAATTGTCAAGTGACTTTAAATATATTGGAAATTAAAACATAGTGTTGTTTTTATATAATTCATAAATCATTTTTATTTACTTCTGAAAAAGCCATTATATGGTGAAACAATTGTCAAGTGACTTTAAATATATTGGAAATTAAAACATAGTGTTGTTTTTATATAATTCTGTGTAAGTATAAAAATAAAGCAAAAACCTATAATATGCTTAGTTCAAATCAGAAAAGCGATGGCTTCAACTTTCAGTTTTGCCCCGGTCAAACTTCGCCGAATCTGCAAATCTGCATTTTCCGAGAAAAAACAATGATACTTAACGTCCACGATGTCTTAGTGCATCAACAAGCGAAGTCCGTAAAATTGTGGAAACCTGTGCCAACATGACGAGAGTTGGATCAACAACTATTTCTCTCTCTCTATTCTGTTCACCATTTCTCTCCATTTCTCTCGATCCTCTGCCAAGTGCAACGATACATGGAGTGGTTGATCCATAACTTGTTTTATTTGATCTGACCATCTTGTTGGCGAACGGCCTCTACTCCTTTTACCCTGGACCTCTCCCATTATTATTAGCCGGTCTACATTATTGCCTGGCCTTCTAGCTACATGTCCAAAATACTGAAGAATTCTTTTCATGCATAGTGATGATAACCTTACAGTTACATTTAGTTCATTCAGTATAGATTGATTAGTTCTTCTGGCGGTCCAGGATATTCTCAACATCCTTCTATAGCACCACATTTCAAAGGAATCAATAGATTTACGTTCCTTTACTCTAAGTGTCCAGGATTCTACACCATATGAAAATATTGGAAATACTAAGATCTGTACGAGATTTAATTTCGTTCTTTTAGTTATGTACGGACTTTTCCATATCTTAGTAAGTCTCGTCATAGCATTTCTTGCTAGGGATATTCTTCTTTTTATTTCATTCTCGCATCCTCCCATACTACTTACGGATTATCCTAGATATACAAAGGTTGTTACTCTCTCAATGCCATTGAGTAAGTCGGATCTTACTATTTGGTCAGACTTATCGACTATCATCAGCTTCGTTTTGTTCTTATTTATGGTCAGACCTAGTTTCTCACTTTCTTGCTCTATCCGATTTAAAAGTGTAGCCATCTCTTCCTCGGTCGCTGCAAATATGGTGGTATCATCAGCGTAACGTAAGTTGTTTATTCGCTCACCTCCTATTAGGATTCCACCATCCCATTCATTCAACGCATTTCTCATTATAAATTCACCATAAACATTAAATAATGTAGGAGACAGAACACAGCCCTGTCTTACACCTCGGCGAGGATGAAACTGATCGGATATTGTATTGTCTATTCTCACCACTGCAGTGCTGTCCAAGTAGAGGTTTTTAATCAGTTTAATCAGATGATAAGGAACACCCATTTGCTCTAGTACCTCCCAAGCCTTATTATAGTCTATGAAGCACATTACCATAGACACATTATACTCTCTACATTTCTCTATCAATTGTCTTATGTTAACAATCTGATTTCTTGTGCCTCGTCCTTTAACGAATCCCGCTTGTTCTCTAGAGATTTGTTGGTCAACATAATATCTTAAACGATTATTTATGATATGTAGCATTACCTTACTTGGATGTGATAATAGAGATAATGTACGATAATGACTACATTTACGGGTAGAGCCTTTGTTATGTAGTGGTATTATTATAGAGGTCGTCCAATCTTTCGGCCATATTCCAGTTTTCCAGATGTTTACTACATATTTTATAGATCATCCCCACTGTGTCATGATCTAGTTCCTTAAGAATATCTCCCGTGATGTCATCGTAGCCAGGTGCCTTATTGCTTTTCAGTTTCTTAACAGCATCCTCTACTTCACTCCTCATTATTTCAGGTTCTTGTTTCGTGGTATTGATCTGTTGGTGTATGTCTTGTTCTTGTGCATCATAATAAAGATCTTCACAATATTCTCTCCATCTGTCTATTATTCTTTCTTTCTCTGTAAGCAGTGTTCCATTTTTATCCTCGATTGCCCAAGTTTTAGGTTTGAAATCCTTATCTATATCTTTAAATTTTTTAAAAAGATCTTTAACTTGATTTTTCTCTGCATATGCTTGTACTTCTTTACATTGGTTATTGAGATATGTATTCTTATCTTGTCTGCAGTTCTTCTGTATAAGTCGGTTTAAATCTTGGTACTCTTTTATCTGCTGATCTTCGTTTAGTCCAGTTTTCTTTACGTTTTTCCTATCCTCTATAAGTTGCCATGTTTCTGCAGACATCCAAGATTTTTTAATACATTTTCTTACTCTTCGGGATGCTATTTCTTCGTGGGCATCTTTTATCGATGTTTTCACTTTGTTCCACATCTCTTCATTATTTCCAGGATCTTCATTATATTGGATATTTCGGATATTTTTTATTTACTAGTTCCGTAAATTGTTGTTTTTCTGGAGGATATATCTTCATTCGTTGCACCTTTATATTTTTTTTGAGAAGCTTTGAGTTTAATACGAAGAACTGTAACTAGAAGTTGATGGTTAGAATTACAGTCTGCTCCTGGGCAAGTTCTCGTGTCCAGTATAGATGATTTCCACCTTTGGCTTATCATTATATAATCTATTTGATTTCTGTATCGATCTCCTGGAGATTTCCAAGTATAAAGACGGCGGACATGATGTTTGAACAGGGTATTGGTGATAGCCAGTTTATTTTGTATACAAAAGTTGATCAATTTCTCACCTCTAACATTTCTCTTCCCCATTCCATACAGCCCAATAACATGTCCTAGATGGTCATCATTCTTTGTTTCCCCAATTTTCGCATTTAGATCTCCTACAAGCAAGGTAATTTCTCTTGTGTAAGTATAAAAATACGCATTGTTTCTTGCAGTTTTAGATAAAATTCATCTATTTATACATTTCTAAAAGAAAGAAAATGCGGTCCCTGCAACGAACCTCAGAATCACAAAGAAAAGGAGCCCTTAGAGGTCGATGGAGACTTTAAAAACGCAACAAAAATGGAAACTATGGAAAATGCTTCATCATTCAGTCAACTAAAGATTACCATGAGGAGATGCTGGCCAATGTTCTTGAGGAGTACTTCCAACGAATGATTGAATGTATACCAGCAGAATCAGTTATAGTATTAGTCAATGCCCCATACCATTCTCGATTATTAGAACGACTCCCGACAAATTCATGGAAGAAAGCGGATATTCTTCAAGGGATAAGAGACAAAAAGATGGTATGTTAAAAGCGGAACTTCTCAAAATTGCACAATTCAAGAAATACCCAGTCGATGAGATAGCAAAGGAACGGAATATCACAGTGCTTAGATTACCTCCATATCATTGCGAATTGAATCCCATAGAGCTAATTTGGACACAAATGAAAGGTTTCGTTGCAAGGGAAAACACCACGTTCGATCTTCAAGACGTAAGGTAATTATTACTCGCCGGAATAGAGATGACCAAAGAGGATAATTGGAAAATGCCATTCGATATGTTATAGAAGGAGAAAATAAAATGTGGAAACTTGAATACAACGAAGAAACTGTGGAAATTGAACCCTTAATTATCAATTTAAGAGAAGTCGAATCTTCAGATTTTGAAAATGATGATTGTTTTTGATTGTAATTAAAGTACTTATATATCGTGAATTGTGAATTTGTATATATACATAGATCTATAAATTAACAAATTTTTGGTAATAAATCTTATATTTCTATAACTTTATTTTTAAGATAATTTTGTTTATTAAATACTAAAAGCAGGTTACGCTCGGACGGCTATGCTACCGATGAACCTTCATTTACATTTTATGACTCTATTGTATAGCAAAGGTTTTCTGCCTAAAATAGGTAGCAAAATCCAGTAAAACGCATAAAATTTTTTTTTTTTTGGGCTCACCCCAACATGTATTTGCATCTACAATAAAAGAATTCTGCTATCAAGTCCAAACAAATACACTTTACAGAAAGATAATATTTTCCTTCTGTTGGAAGTGCGATATAGTTCAGCCAATACCAAAAAAAGTCAAGATCTTCGAAAAAAAACAACTACCAACCAGTCACACTGCTTTCAATAATATCGGAAGTCATGGAAAAGGCTATCAATCAGCGTCTTCTAAAATATCTTGAAGGATTCAATATTATTAGCGACCATCAATATGACTTTCGTAAACAACAGAAGATCTCCTAACTTATATAACACTTGTTTGGAACAACGCAATTAAACATTTTGAAGAACCTCGAGCGGTAACACTTAATATACCCAAGGCATTCGACAATGTTCGGTATGACTAACTGTTGAATTAGCTACTCTTTTATGGTATGTCTGAAAGATTTTGTTTATGGCTTTCGTGCTTCCTCAGAGAGCGTTTCTTACCAGTGGCAGTCGACAGATTTTTTTCTAATACCTTCACTATCAACGCCGATGTGCCCCAATACTCCAAAGTGTCTCCTGCTCTCTTTCTAATTTACATTAAGGACTTGCTGAAAAAGACCCACAATCTAATCTACAGCTTCGCAGATGACAGTACACTTATTTATTCATTCGCTTTAAACGCTCGAACATCGGCTACTAACAGCAGGAAGTCATTCAACTTAACCAAGACCTGGAAGAATTCTATCTTGGGATGACAGTAACAAAGTAGAATTTAACGCAACAAAAAAAATGTCTTGGCTTGAATATATCGTATGCATAGCAAAGAGGGCTTCTCCAAAATTGGGAATATTATCTCGAACTAGAAGGCTTTATACTCCACAACAACTGTTAATTCTGTACAAAGCTCAAAATCGACCAACGATGGAATATTGTTAAAGATAATAAAGTCCATATTGAGATTTGTCGCCAACACCATTAGAAATTTTGAAGGCACTGTCCTAAAAATGTAATCTGAGTCAAGAGTTATAGATATAATTTTTTCACTCCGTATTGTTAAAATTTTAAATTTTGAGAGTTTTGTTACTCTTCCTTAATATTTATAAAAATTATCACGAAATCTTGTTCAAATATCAACGTTCCACGCTCTGAGTTATCTAGACTTAGTTTATAAATTCTTATACCAATTGATAAAAACCCAACTGAGAAACTATCTGCAAGGATATTTTTTTAAGTGTCTCACCTAATCTACTATTTTCCTATTTAGCATATCGAAAAATGTCTTTCACTACTAAACTTAGTTTTTTATGAAGAAGCTAAATATGACAAGAAATATACAACTTGTAAAACTAGAATTCTTGTAAATGGCAACCTCTACATTGAGCACACCATTAAATAGCATTTTTCAGTCCGTTTACAAAAATATATATTGATATTTATTTTCAGTTGTTACCGATATACAGAGCATTCAAGTTATTAAACCGAATCTTAACTTTTAAATGGCTCACTCAATTTACTCTTTTCCTATTTGCAGTATCAAAAAAATTCTTTGGCAATTAAAATGAATTCTTAGTAAAGAAGCGAAATATGATAACAAAAAAATTATCACTTGTCAAATTTGACAGATTACAAAGCCAATTAGGTTTTTTTAAAAAAATTACACTCTCTACATATTACAACCCAATTACATAGAATTTTTGAATCCGTTTTTACAAAAATATAAACTCTTAATATATGTTTTAAATCGTTATCAGGTTATTGAAAGGAGTTTTAACTTCTAAGTGGCTCACCGATTAAGTATATTCCTATTTGTCATATCAAAAAATTTCTTTTACTAGTAAACTTAGTTTTTTGAGACAACCAAATATGATAACAGAAAATTTGTCGCTTGTCAAATTTAACAGTTTACAAAGCCAAATAGGATTTTTGAAATAACACCCTCTACATATTACGATACCATTAAATAGCATTTTCAAGCCCATTTACAAAAATTTTGAACCAAATTTCAACTTTTCTTTTCTGTTCGATAACTTGAATGCCCTGTATATCCTTAACGACGTGAAATACATATCAAGACTTAGATATTTTTATAAATGGACTAAAAAATACTATTTAATGGTATGATCATATATAGAGGGTGTCATTTAAAAAAAAAATAAATGTCTTTGTAATCTGTCATAGTTGACAAGTGATAAATTTTTTATCATATTTGACATCCTTACAAAAAAAACAGTTTATAGGCAAAAAAAATTTTATAATATCGAAAATAAGAAAAGATAAATTGAGCGAGTCCCTTGAAAGTTAAAATTCAGTTTAATAATTTGAAGGCCTCGTGTATCGGTAAGAATATAAAATAAATATCAAGAATTATATATTTTTATAAAGGGACTAATGGTGCGTTCATACAAAGAGAGTTCCATTTAAAAATATTCTAGTTGGCTTTGTAAACTGCCAAATTTGACAAGTGACAAATTTTGTGTTATATTTAACTTTTGCTTGGAAAAATTTTCTGGGAAGATGTTCCTGTACATTAGGTTGAAAACCGGCATTTTGAAATCAAACAAAATTGTTAATGATTTACCGGACTAAACTTCCTTCCTTATCCATCTCTGTTTCCTTCTCGGCTGCCTTGATACTTTCCTGCACCAAGTTACAAGTCTACCACTACAAATCGATATTTTAAATGATAGGTATTTTATGGTAAGGTATCGATTCGAAAAAGCTGAACATAGAAAGGTTTGTACTATGGACTATTCCAGTTATAAATGAAAATAATGAAAAAATTTTCTCATATACATATATATATATATATATATATATATATATATATATATATATATATATATATATATATATATATACATATATATATACATATATATATATATATATATATATATATATATATATATATATATATATATATATATATATACAGTGACTCACAGCTTAAATGATGCAGTCGCTATAAGAAAAGACTAACTGGTCTCAGTGCCTCTTTATTTATTTGGAAAAAACAACTTATTGAAATTAAATTAGTAAAGAGTCTTCTAAAAAAGTATGAATTACTTTTTGTCTTAAATATGCCTTACTTAATTAACAATAAATAATTAATCAAATCATATGCAATTTTAACGTCACAGCTTAAATGATACAAAATAACAACAGGGGTCAAAACTTATCGCATTTTGAAATTTACGAAGACAGCGTTGATTTGATTTCTTAGTGCAATTGTTTTTTGTTTAGTTTGACATTTTTTCATTCAATAAAACGAAATTGTTTAAGAATGGGTGGTCGAACTACAATTTCTGAGAGAAATTTAATTATTACTCATTACAGGAATGGATAGAGCCAAAGAGACATAGCCAAAATGGTAAATCAATGTCCGTCAACTGTTCAGCATATCATTGAAGGTTACCGGAATGAAAATAGAGTCGAGAATAAGTCAAGGTTGGCTCCAAATAAGATCTTCAATGAACGTGAAGAAAGATGGATTTTAAGAGAGGTATCAAATAATCCAAAAAAAAGTGCGCCAAAGTTGTGCGCCGAGGTGGAAAAACAGGTTGGAAAAAAGTGTAACCCCGAAACAGTTCGACGGATCTTGCGAAATAATAATTTACATGGTCGAACTGCTAGAAATAAGCCTTTCATTAGCCAAAGAAATAGACGCGTGAGATTGGAATTTGCCAGAGAGCATATCAATAAAGACTTGAACTTCTGGAATTCAGTAATATTTGCTGATGAGACCAAAATAAACTTATTTGGGTCCGATGGAAAAATATCAGTGTGGAGAAAGCCTAACAAAGAATTAAAATTGAAAAATATGAAAGCTACGGTAAAGCACGGTAGAGGTGGAGTGATGTTATGGGGCTGTATGTCATCTGCAGGAGTAGGTAACATGCATTTCGTCGAAGGGAATATGAACCAACATGTGTACTTGGATATACTAAGGCAGCATCTCGTCGCTAGTGCCCAAAAATTTGATATTGAAAACAATTATCGGTTTTATCACGACAATGATCCAAAGCACACGTCATTTCGAGCCCGCAGTTGGTTGGTTTATAACTGTCCAAATGTTATTAAAACACCAGCCCAGTCACCAGACTTAAATGTAATTGAAAATTTGTGGCTGACATTAAAAAATAAAGTAAATAGTGCCCCAATATCAAATAAAACTGAATTAAAAGTAAAAATTACTGAAGCATGGAACACTATTTCCCCGGAGTATACTAGAAAGTTAGTTGAATCAATGTCCAGAAGATTACAAGCCGTTATTGATAATGAGGGAGGCCCGACCAAATATTAGCAGGCTTATTTCAAATTCTACAGTTTGTTTTCTCTAATAATTTTGGTATATTGAATTTTGCATCATTTAAGCTGTGACGTTAAAATCGCATATAATTTAATTAATTATTTATTGTTAATTACGTAAGGTATATTTAAGACAAAAAGTAATTCATACTTTTTTAGAAGACTCTTTACTAATTTAATTTCAATAAGTTGTTTTTTCCAAATAAATAAAAAGAGGCACTGAGACCAGTTAGTCTTTTCTTATAGCGACTGCATCATTTAAGCTGTGAGTCACTGTATATATATATATATATATATATATATATATATATATATATATATATATACACATATAATATATATATATATATATATATATATATGAAACAACTATGTTGGCCTCCCCCACCTCTTTAATTATGTTTATTATGTTTAAAATTTGTTCATTATGGAGACTAAAAAAGAGGAAAAATTCTCGTAACACTATGGAAATTTAATAAAATTTTTCAACCCTTTTTCCTAAAGCGCTATATCTATAGAAAGAAAGGTACTTAACTTAAACCTTAAAATAAATTTAATACACCGTCACGCTATCACTTAGTTAATAAATATTTAGCATAAAACTCCAACAAGTTGACACTGTTTTAAGTTTTTTTTGGCAACACCAATTTCCAAATCTCAATTTTCGAGTTTGAGGCTTTCAGAACTAAAATTTGAATTCTTTTAATGAAGGAATAAACTTGTAAAAAGAAACTTGATGGATTTCGTACACATTTGTATTGTAATATGTTGATTCAATAAATACTTTTTTGTTACTTGTTAGTAACATTTTTATTTTTCATTAGATATTGTATTATTTATAACTTTAATATTTTTGAATACTGACATTTTCTACAAGTACTAACGTCTTGAAATATCAATATCAAAAGTTTTTCTATTTGCTCAGGCGTTGAATAATGACAGGAATAATTTTTATTCCTTTCTTCTTTGGATATTAACGCAGCTTTTCTTCGGAGACAGTTGCGTGCATTTAAACGCATCTAGTTTACGCTTTATTTTTTTTTTCCAATATTTTGCGGGTTGTGTACCCGCTGTCAATATGTGTAGTGTTGATTTGTCTGTTCGTACAAAATTCTAAAAGTGACAATTGTTGCTATGACAAAATCGTACATAGAAAGGTATTTTGATTGCTCTTTTTAGTACTTTATTCGTGTATAAAAGTGAGAAAAAGGTTTCGGCAACTACGTGCTGTAATTAATCGCGTCGGGTTACATTAATGCTCTTGGAGTATTAGTTAACCTGAGATAACCTGAATTCACTTAAAATTTCTATGAAAATTCATTATAAAACAATATTTTTCGAATGCCTAAAGTCGCTATTAGTTCTAACGGGACATTAGTCTACTCATCCCAATTTTTTTTTAGGATTGTGTTCAGTTTTAGAGCTTTCTGCTGTCGGCAAATATATGCATTAGCAATTGGTATTTGAGTAACTAAGTCAAGAAGAAACAAGCATGCTGTCTTCAGCGACGTTAAAGATGTGTTTCCAGCAGATCGGTAATGTAAAAAAGGAAGGAGTAGAAAATTGTATGCAGCCTTGGGGTACACCGATGTTGTTAGTGAAGGTGTCGGATAGAAATTTATCAATTGCCATTTGCCAACAATGATCTTTGGGAAAACTCGAGAGCCCTCACCAAGTAGAAATACCATGGGAGCGACGCCTAGCCAACCCCCCATCATTTCCAGTACCATCTAACGCCTTGAATATATCTTGTTTAAACACTCTAAGCCCTTTATAATATTCAGTTGCGTTTTTCCAAGGATATATCTCCCGTATAACGCTAAAACTCACCAATTCGATTTCAGATTTTTGCTGAACCCTGCTATTCTTTTGCCCGCGTACGAGTAGTATGATATTGCATTTTGAATCTAATTTTCTCAGATATTTACAATCATTGTCATATAACGTAAATATTCATAAGACAAAACTACAGCAAGCATAAACCAACCCTTTTAATATTTAAAACTCTATTATTTCTCTTTTACGCAGTACCATGCTAGTATGGAAGGACCAGGTCGCCACCTCCGCCAAGAAAGTAAGCCAACTCCTCGGCCAGCTTTACATACTCCTCAACAAGTCCAGTAAATTGTCAACTCGCCATAAGTTGACAATTTACAAGATGATCATCCGAGCCGGATTTACCTACTCCATCCCAGCATGGCGCCAAATGTCACATTCCGGCAGATCCACCCTCCACACTATCCAAAACAAGGCCCTCCACATCATCGCTAAAGCCCCATGATTCATACTCAACACCCAGATGTTAGATGTTAGACTCAGTACCAGTTTGACTATGTACTGCGTCAGTCTTCATAAAGGACGGAAGGCTCAGTACAAGATTCCCATTTCGCATTCTTAATTATATTAATAAATATATTAATGCAGAAAACAAAATTAAAGCACTTGCCTTATGTACCAGTGTAAATGTTTCTGTAAACTCACTTAAATGGAAAATGCATCTTTCTTTTACATTTTTGGTATAAATATAAGTTACACATTTATCATCAAAATACTGATTTATTTCGAGCATTCTGTAGTTTATCATCAGTGAAATTTCTTCTTGTATGTACAGAGTGATCTTTTTAAGACTTACAGCCCCCATTTATGGAAAATTGTTGGATATTTATGTTTTTTAAAATGTAGAATGGTGTAATGCATGTCAAGGACTTTTGTCATCGCGGTTGCCATAGATCGAATGCCACGTTTGGTGATTTTCAAAACAATTTACCTACTAACAGTAATTATAATAATATTAGTTACTATGCTGTAGAGGGTCTTCCTAATAAAATATCTTTGAACAATAAAAAACAAGAATACATTATTTTTGTTAAAACCACAAAAAAACTGTATAACTTTTGACATTACATAATTTATTACGTATTTATGAAATTAAATATTTGAAACATAAAAAACAAAAAAAATATCAAAGGAAATTTTCTTCTATCATGCAATTTTCCATTATTTTCATTAACACTTGATGAGTCGCTTTGTATTTCATTTCTCCAGATATACTATTGCTGGCATCTGATATTTTTACTTTTAAATGCTGAATATCATTTGTCGCAATTTTGTATACAATATCTTTAAGAGTCTCCCGCAAGAAAAAATCTAACGGCGTCAGGTCTGGTGACTTAGATGTCCATTGAATAACGGGGCTGCGAACCCCTGTCCATCTTCGTTGAAACCGTTCATTCAAATACTCTCTAACAGCAGCAGTTATTATGGTGCTCCGTAGTGTTGATACCACATATGCCTTCTTAAAATAAGAAAAACATTTTCTAATAAAACTGGCAGAGTATTAACTAAGAAATTAAGGTATCTATTTCCAGTTAATTTTCCCTTAAAAAAGTATGGTCCAACCAAATGTCTCCCAATTATCCCACACCATACATTAACGCCATAATGGCCTTAGTTCTGAATTTGATTGACCTTGTATGGATTCTCGTCAGCCCAGTAATGATAATTTTTTCTGATAGGTTTGTCGTTGCTGACAAAATGACTTCCATCTGTCCATAATATATGATTCAGAAAATAACGTTCTTCGTTATATTTAATCATCATTTCTGGTATAAAACTCATCGTCGTTCCGAATCAAATTGTGTTAATAACTGAAAATTATGCATTTTATAGTCATGGTATTTGTTAGTTTTAAGAGATTTTTGAATAGCCCATAAGATACATTCAATTGTCGGCTTGCTTGTCTGATGTTATTGATGGTTTTGAAAATATTGCATAATCTCGCCTACTTTTTCATTTGTTAAAACAGTTTTTTGTTTAAAAATA
The DNA here is from genome assembly GCA_019049505.1 of Pachyrhynchus sulphureomaculatus. Classification (NCBI taxonomy): domain Eukaryota; kingdom Metazoa; phylum Arthropoda; class Insecta; order Coleoptera; family Curculionidae; genus Pachyrhynchus; species Pachyrhynchus sulphureomaculatus. The sequence goes on along the minus strand of CM032455.1, from coordinate 101,782,860 downwards.
CCTTTCTGCCCAGAAAATACATCCATATTGCTCCTCAAATTTCGTTCTAGTCGACAAAACATAGTGTGATCCAGGATATACCTGCCAGGATCTCGACTTCCCGAGAATATTTTCTTACTTCTCCAGAAATAAGAATAATATCTACTTTTTTATTGTGGGCAACCACTTCAACCAGAACCTATTAATACACTGTTTACTTAGTTTAATTCTATTGAATTGTACAAACAAGAGCTGTCAGATTAAAGTATGACAGCGGACTACTAGACAAATTGTTTGAAAATGCCAAACATGGCATACGATTCATGGCAACGGCGATGACCAAAAAATAATATTTTAGAGGATTTTGCTGCATAACTTTTTGCAAAACAAATTAGAAAAAAACAGTTTAAGGAAATATTTTTTAAAAAAAATTAAGGCTTTCCAATGCCTTTTATAAAAGGTATGTCGATGGAAAAAAAAGTTGCTAGGCGACGCGGCGCCCAGCGTCGTTTTCACTACCAAATGTCAAATACGTCAGTATACTGCTTGACATGCCCTATGCCATTCTACATTAAAAAAAATATATATCCCACAATTTTCCATAAATCGAGGCCTGGCGCCTAAAAATGATCACCCTGTACGTATCCATCATGATCATCTTAATGTTGCTTATACGAGGCTGGTTTGAAAAAGTCCGTGCAAAGTCCGAGAGATGGCACCACCGGCGCGTATCGAGGTCATGTTTAGTTAGTAGCATCTCTTGAATGAACGCACACCAAGTTTCAGCCATATTGGTCTATTTCTTTGTGTTTGGCATTCGTGTGAATCAAGGAAGTCGAGTGATTTTCAAGAAATGGACGAAAAAGAATTTCGTGTGGTGATTAAACATTACTTTATGAAAGGCAAAACGCCTCAGGAGACTAAAGAGAAGCTTGATAAACATTATGGTGACTCTGCACCTTCGATTAGAACAGTTTATAAGTGGTTTCAAAATTTTCGGACTGGCCATATGGGCACAAGTGACGCTGAACGTTCTGGACGGCCTGTGGAGGTTACGACTCCAGAAATCATTGATCAAATCCATGATATGGTGATGGATGACAGAAGAGTTAAGGTGCGTGAGATTGCTAGTGCTGTGGGCATCTCGACTGAATGGGTACATAATATTTTTGCATAAACATTTGGACATGAGAAAGCCATCCGCAAGATGGGTGCCGCGATTGCTCACGCTTGACCAAAAACGGAATCGTGTTTGTGAAGTGTAGCAAGGATGGTTTGCAGCTGTTCCAGAAGAATCCGGAGGACTTTAAGCGTCGTTTCGTCACTGTGGATGAAACATGGATACATTACTATACTCCTGAGACCAAACAACAATCTAAACAATGGGTTACCAAGGGGGAATCTGCACCAAAAAAGGCGAAGACCGTTCCTTCGGCCGGAAAGGTTATCGCGACTGTCTTTTGGGATTCGCAAGGGATAATCCTCATCGACTATCTGGAAAAAAGGGTTATTTAAAAACTATTACAGGTGAATATTATTCATCGTTATTGGACCGTTTGAAAACCGAGCTGCAAGAAAAACGCCCGCGATTGGCCCACAAGAAAGTCCTTTTCCAACTCGTTTCACATCCCCCCTATTCTCCAGACTTGGCTCCCTCGGACTACTATTTGTTCCTCAATTTGAAGAAATGGCTGGCGGGACAAAGATTTTATTTAAACGAGGAGGTGATTGCAGACACTAATGGATATTTTGCAGACTTGGACAAATCCTATTATTCGGAAGGGATCAACAAACTAGAACATCGTTGGACGAAGTGTATAAGCCTAAAAGGAGACTATGTCGAAAAAATAAAAAAAGGTTTACCCCAAAACACATAAGTAGTTTTTATTTTTGCACGGACTTTTCAAACCAGCCTCGTATGTCTCACATTTGCCACTTTCATCTTGAGGCGTCATACCAAACGATACTCGATGATGTTTTTTTTATTTTGCTTACAAAAATCAGACCACAGTTTTGTATGTGTGTGTGTACAGGGTGACTCAACGATAAATACAATAGTTTTAGAGAATATTAAGGTGCACAGTTTAAAATTATTTTTGAGTATACAGGGTATTTCAAAAAAGTGTGGCCGATATAAAGTATGTTTTTTTAAATAGAACATCCTATTTTCTAATTTATTTTTAAATTCTGCGTAAAATTTTATAACTTTTTTATTAATAATGTTATATACCTAAACCTAGTAGTTTTTCTAATATTTCAATTTTTTTAAAAACATACTAGTTTTCAGTTTGGTAAAAATTGCTAATAGCGCCATTGCTTCTGAAGGTGGAATACTCATAACTGATACGAGCGTTCTATAGAGATGAAAAAAAAAAGAAATATATAAAGAAATTTGAGTTAGATACTACAGGGTGTTCAAAAATAATTTTATGCATTTCGACTATTTTCAATTGAAAAAATCTCCAATTTTTTAAATGGCACATCCTGTATATTATTATTTTTTCTGATAGCTTTTACAAAACCCTCCAACTTTTATTAAGTATGTCATATACCTATTTCTAATAGTTTTCGATTTATTTTTAATTTTTCAATTTTTACCCTTATTTTTAATACACTTACGCTATTGTGAAAACATAATCAAATAGTTAATAACAAGTTTGATATAGTTTAACTTATCTAATGAACATTTATTATGTCTTAATAAATGTTCAAAAATATGCCCGTCTACGTGAATACACATGTTTAGTCGTTTTACTATATTTTCCTTCACTTTCCTTAGCATAAAGGGCGTTATTGTCCTGCACGCATCCCGTATCCAATTTTCCATATCTACTGATGTTGTAGGGGGATTCACATAAACACGATCTTTAATGTAGCCCACAAAAAAGGTGTTAAGTCACATGATCGAGGGGGCCACTGAATGAATCCATCCTACCGATCCATTTTTGTGGGTAACGATCATATAAAAATTCCCGAACTTTCCGGTGGTAATGGGCAGGAGCTCCGTCTTGTTGAATCCACATTTGTTCCCTTTCAAAGTTATCAACTTCTTCAAGGAGCTGGGCCACACTTTTTTGAAGTACCCTGTATACTCAACAATAATTTTAAACTGTGCACCTTAATATTCCCTAAAACTATTGTATTTAACATTATTTCGTCATTCCCGAAACAAATGAGATAATTAACTTTACTCTAACGTTGACTCACCCTGTACAAGGTAAAAATCAACAGTCGGGTGATTATATTAATTTGTAATGTAGGACAGTTTTTCAGTATGAGTTTTAATTTTATCAACAATATGCAACATTGTCTAACATGTTCACCCTTCACACTAGTTAGTCCCGATCCTTCCAAATTTTGCTTTTTAGACCGAAGATAATACATAATTGCTCCATCTCGTTCATTCTCCAGGTTTTGAGAAACATAAACTTTCAAATCACATTTTGTCACCATCAATCCGAATCTGTTGCAAAGAATATTCTTTTGTTTCTCAAAAATACACCTGGTGTTCTATTTCTAGTATGACTGAGGAAAACATTTGGGGAAGAGTTTTACTCAACTCTTCTCTCACTTATTTGATTGCTGTGTCGCATTTCTTGTAACAAATTTTTTTACAAAGTGAATTCATAATTTGTGTTTCGTTATGATTCATATTCTCTTTAATGCCTGTTCTCTTTCTTTATTTATTATCTCCTTGAACTACTCTGCCTACCAAATGTTTTAATATCTTTCACTACATCATACGTATTTTATATAAACGAAACTACATTTAGAAAAACATAAAAACTAAGATCGCTAGATTTCATGTGTTTGTGAACCTCTCCTAAAATGAAAGATTTTTTTTTAATTAACTACTTTGAAGCACGCAATTGGAAAAATTCTTCTATTAACTCATTAATATGTTAATTGTAGTTATGAAACTCCTAATAAAGCATCTAACAAAATAGGATAAGCTGGACAAGTACAAATAATTATACTTAAAATTGGGACCTTCTGTTACTACTAAATACTTTCGTATATCTGTTGAAACTGAAAACGATGTTGTACAGAATTGGTTATTACTATTAAAAAAGTTTACATTTATTTATATACCTTTAGTATTGCTAAAATTATTGTCAAGAGTTCCAATAATAATAAAAAAAAAACGGTCAAGTGCAAGTTGGACTTGCGCAATTAGTGTTCTGTGTACTGTGATTGCTACGGGGGTAGAAAATGATCAACGACTTCACAAAATAAACACAAACAATAAGTTTTCAGCAAAGTTTATTTCCGATCTTTATTGAAAACTGATGACCTTAAAATTTTTGTTTTTTTTATATACCAGACAATATCAAAGGTAATTCACTCGTGATAATTTGCGTTCAATCTACTATACACTTTATGCAGAATATTCCAGAATTTTTTTCAAAATTTTTGATAGGGTGGGTGGGGCTTTTTGACCATTTTTTTAAAATAATACAAAGAAAAGTGTGCAAAAGTATTACATCATAGATATTTTTGATCTCGTGTTTTAACAAGCTTTCACTTGACACCCCACTCAATAACCCAAGATATTTTTTTTCACTTCTGATTTCATCCCCCCCCAAAACTAACCCCTTAAGTAAAAATTTAACTTCAAAAACTACACGGCTCTCGTTAGGCCTTCAATTTTTACATTTGTGCCAAATTTCAACTTTCTATGTCAAACAGTTTCGGAGAAAATTAGGTGTGGCAGACAGACAGACACCGAAGTGATCCCATAAGTTTTCCGTAGGGAACACTAAAAATGAATAAAATTGATAACTCTTTTAGGCCAAGATTTTACTGCCTCAGGAGTATATTAAGGAGCAATGTGTCATTAAATGAGACAGATTTTCAGTTATGTATTAGAAAAAACTAAAATAAGTGACGTGACTGGCTTAAAACCTAGTAACTAAGAGAGGCTAAGTACTAATAATGTTTAAAGCATCAACAATTTAGAAATAGCAGTCACAAAACAAAGAAACGTTAATTAATATCCTTGAATATTACTGAAAGCAAATCAACATATCAAGAATTGTTTGGCATGGCGCTTTCATCTTACTTAGGTATCGGCTAAGTTGAAACTGAAAACGGCATCAGACATTTTTGACACATTTAGCTTAATTGGTTATATTTTCTCTGAAAATACGAAGACAAAAGTTCAGCATACAAATTGGTTTTTTTAACAGATGTTGTAATAGTACCGTCTGAGCGTGTAGTAGTAGTATAGTTATATATTATTTAAACATACAGGTAGACAAGAAATTTATTACTATGGTTTTTTTTTTTTTATCATCTAGCACACGTGCTGTAGGGAAGTCCCTAAAGCGCTCCAGGAGCGGCATGTGTGCGGAAAAAAAAAAGCGATTCACGTTGTTTTTTAATCGCTGTAAATTGTACTAGGTGGGAAACACAGCGCTAGGTAAATTATTCCAAAGGGATGATGTTCTCCATATAAAAGACTGCTTGAAAAGCGTTGTACGCGGAGTAACAAGCTGAACCTCATACGGATGTGAAGCGCCAGCGCGACGTGTATTTCTAACATGCACCGCTTTGGGAGGAATTAAGCGGGCTACATCCCTCAAACACTTTCCATGAAAATACTTGTAGAACAGACTCAAGTCGCCAACCGTTCTTCGATGTTCCAGCGAATCAAGACCGCCAGTCAATTCCGGGTCTCCAATCAGACGGACAGCTCTTCTCTCAACAGAATCCAACAAATGCAATGTATGTTTGCGAGCGGAGCCCCAAACGTGGGAGCAGTATTCCATAGTTGATCGAATTTGAACTTTGTAAAGAATTAACAGTTGTTGTGGGGGTGTAAAGCTTTCTGGTTCGAAATTCTGAGAACTTCTGAGAAGCTCTCCTTGCTATGCCTGCAACATGTTCATGCCAGGACATATTTGCTCCCAAACTAACGCCCAACAAATTGACCGACGATGCTAGGGGAATGTAGTGCCCCGACATAACTATGTCGGGTCCAGCAACGTTAACTTTTTTAGAAAAAACTGCCGCCTGGATTTTTGTAGCGTTAAATTCCACTTGGTTACTGGTACCCAAGATAGAATTTCTTCCAGGTCTTTGTTAAGTTGAACGACCTCCTGCTGTCTGCGGATATTCACCTGAGCAGCCGATGTCCGAGTATTCAAGGCGAATGAAGAGACAAGCGTACTGTCATCTGCAAACCTGTAGATTGGATTCCCGGTCTTTTCCAGCAGATCGTTAATGTAAATGACAAAGAGAGTAGGAGACAGTATGGAGCCCTGGGGCACACCGGCGTTGATAGTGAAGGTATTAGAAAGAAATCCGTCGACCGCCACTCGTAAAGAACGCTCTCTGAGGAAACATGAGAGCCACAAACAGAACTTTTCAGACATACCATAAGAGCGTAACTTAGCCAACAGTCCATCGTGCCAAACACGGTCGAATATCTTGGATATGTCAAGAGAGCAACCGCTCAGGATTCTCCAAAGTGTTCAATTGCGTTGTTCCAAACATGTGTTACATAAGTCAGAAGATCTCCTGTTGATCTATGTTTACGAAAACCATATTGGTGATCGCTAATAATATTGAATCGTTCAAGATATTTTAGAGGATGCTCATCGATAACCTTTTCCATGACTTTCGATATTATTAAAAGCAGTGCGACTGGTCGGTAGTTATTTAGCAAGGTCTTCTTGCCTTTTGTAGGTATCGGCTGAACCGTTGCACATTTCCAGCAGGACGGAAATATTCCCTTTCTGTAGGATAGGTTAAAAAGTCTACAGAAAACTGGTGTTAGTTCCCTTACAACCTTGAGAAACTAATCAATTGTTAAGCCCTATTACCCCAAGAAACTTAGTAATTGTATTGTAATCTTAACTTTGCCAATAAAGCAGTTTTGTTTTATGTCGTTCCGTTTGCATCTTCAAGATTTCCAAACAAGAAATTACTATCTTAAGTTATCCTATTGTAACTCTTAAAATAAAAAATAACCAACCTTAAGTCTTTAAGTTATACAACAACTTGTCCTTCAATAACAAGCCCGGAAGCGTATTTTGAACTTGTACAATAATCATAACACTCGCCGGTTCTGGTCATAAAAGACGGATTTTTTGGGACAAATCCATTAAAAATAAGAATAAATAAAATAAGGACGTCACCCAAGCCTGACAAAATTATTTACATATTGTTTTCGTGGTAATTGGATAAGGGGAATTTTAATGTAAAATCCCGAAAACAAGTTAAACTTCTGTATCGTTATACAGAGTGTTGAAAAAAATAAAATAACCGGTCAAGTGCAAGTTGGAGTTGCTTAATTGGCATTCGGTACATTGATTGCTTTTAAAATAAAAATGTTCGTTACGAAAATATAAAATGATCAGTAAGGTGTGGGGACAGCGATTTTTCGCACTTTTTTAAAAATAATACAAAGATAATTGTGCGTAAGTATTTCATTATATATTTTTTTGAGCTCGTCTTTTTACAAGCTTTCATTTGACATCCCACTCGATGATGGTAAAAAAAATGTTTTTTCACTTCCGATTTCACCTTCCAAAACTAACCCTTTAAGTCAAAATTTAACTTTCAAAACTACACATCTCTGATGAGGCCATCCATTCCTATATTAGTGCCAAATTTCAACTTTCTATGTCAAATAGTTTCAAAGAAAATCAGGTGTGACAGACAGACAAACAGACAGATAGACGGACAACGAAATGATCTTATAAGTGTTCGGTACGGAACACTAAAAACTATGCAGTACACAATGCAAATATTTGAAGATTTAAAAGGCCTAGTTGTTTAAAGAGATTTTTAATTCTATTCGCGAAAGTGAGTTATTGGCGACAAACCATGTCAGTAAGTGCTCTCGTTGGTATGCTCAATACACAGCCCCACAAAAAAAAAAAGTGGGGTATACTTTTGATGCGATATATCAGATCCGTAGTATTTTTGCCCGCTGATCACGAATCTGACGTCAGAATATCGCCATCACATCTCAATTTTTTTCTAACCTCAAAAAATAGGTAAAAATTAGTAAAAATTAAAAAAAATATACTCCTAAAAAATTGATTCAAGCTTTTTCATGAATCCAAAGATGTATTATTATGTATTCGGACACGCTTAGCTAATATTCATCGATTGGATTAAGCCATACAGTTCTGTTTTCTTTCTAACCTCAATAAATCAGACAGATATAGTGCTTCTCGAATGCAAAAACGAATTCAAATTAAAATTCAACCGATTCTTACCAAATTTGGTACACGAGGGTTTTTTGGGTTGCTGATCATGAATCTGAGGTCGGATTTTCAAAATTCAAAATGGCGGATCCCAGATGGCGGACAAAATTTTTGAAAACCTTTCCATTCCTACCAAATTTGGTATACAGTTGGGGAATCCTCAAACCTGATACTCTTAAACCCTAAACCCTGAAACCTTAGACTCCCACACCCTGTAACCTCAAAAAATAGACCTCAATAACCCTGTAACTTTAAAAATGAGACCCAATAAACTCAAAACCAGGACTTTTAAACCATATACTCTCAAATAGTAGATCCTTAAGCCCTAGAATTGCGAAGGTTAGACCCGCGTCTAACTTTCCTTTTTTTGGCTGTATCTTGTTCTTTTTTCCGCGAATGACCTATTCAAAGGCTTTCTGCCCAAACGCTTTTGAGGACTTGTTTCTCTTTTTAGCGACCAGCAATAGTCCGCTAGCATATGGTCATCCCATCGTCCTTGATACCGATTTTCTATGATTTTCAGATCTTGGTGAAAACGTTCCCCTTGCTCCTCACTGTAGTCACCAAGATTATAATCTTGGGTACGATGGGATGACCATATGCTAGCGGACTATTGCTGGTCGCTAAAAAGAGAAACAAGTCCTCAAAAGCGTTTGGGCAGAAAGCCTTTGAATAGGTCATTCGCGGAAAAAAGAACAAGATACAGCCAAAAAAAGGAAAGTTAGGCGCGGGTCTAACCTTCGCAATTCTAGGGCTTAAGGGTTTACTATTTGAGAGTATATGGTTTAAAAGTCCTGGTTTTGAGTTTATTGGGTCTCATTTTTAAAGTTACAGGGTTATTGAGGTCTATTTTTTGAGGTTACAGGGTGTGGGAGTCTAAGGTTTCAGGGTTTAGGGTTTAAGAGTATCAGGTTTGAGGATTCCCCAACTGTATACCAAATTTGGTAGGAATCGGTTGGTTTTCAAAAATTTTGTCCGCCATCTTGGATCCGCCATTTTGAATTTTGCAAATCCGACCTCAGATTCATGATCAGCAACCCAAAAAACCCCCGTGTACCAAATTTGGTAAGAATCGGTTGAATTTTAATTTGAATTCGTTTTTGCATTCGAGAAGCACTATATCTGTCTGATTTATTGAGGTTAGAAAGAAAACAGAACTGTATGGCTTAATCCAACCGATGAATATTAGCTTAGCGTGTCCGAATACATATTAATACATCTTTGGATTCATGAAAAAGCTTGAATCAATTTTTAGGAGTATATTTTTCTTAATTTTTACTAATTTTTACCTATTTTTTGAGGTTAGAAAAAAATTGAGATGTGATGGCGATATTCTGACGTCAGATTCGTGATCAGCGGGCAAAAATACTACGGATCTGATATATCGCATCAAAAGTATACCCCACTTTTTTTTTGTGGGGCTGTGATATCATCAAAGAATTATATTATATAATATGACACTTCTAAAGATTTTCTGAATTTCAAAATCAAATTCTCGAAAACCAATTTTAAATAAACCAAAATTTTGCTTTAGAAGGATGGAGGTTTAAGCTGTTTGGTGAATTTTATCTAGTGATGATTAGATAAAATAATAATAAATTAATTAAACTGGAGATTAATTTATCTGTACCAACCTGAACTAACTTCTTCCTAAGACGGGTCAAAATTCACCTAATGAAACTAGTCACCAACAGGAAGTTTAGTTCAAGTTAGTTTCAGTAAGAATTAAACTACATTTGAAATAAATTAATTACTTTAATTTACATTTATTTAAAGTAAGTGGAGTTCTGTTTTTTCTTTATATCCTTGATGGGGAAGGAGCAGGTTAATCCAGGCGAGTCTACACTTAACTAATTACACGAATAATTCAGTTATAGTTTAATTTAGATCTAACTGGACCTTAACTTTAAGCTGATTTTTTTAGTGTGGTTAAGTCGAAATTGGATAGTCATAGACATACATTACCTGAGACTGGTTCAGGTTCAATGTGGAGTTTAATTTAAGATAGTCTGAACTCCAACGAATTAACTTCTTCACCAAACCAAATTAGACACGCACGAAGTTTATTTGATGTTCTGATAAATATAAATTAAACTACGCTTAAATTAATTAATTAGTTTAATTTGTACTTGCCTGTCTACATTGTTTAAAAGTTAGATTTTTAAAATAAGTTTTAGTGTTCCCTACGAAATACTTATGAGATCATATCAGTGTCTGTGTATTTGTCTGTCACACCCGACTTTCTCCGAAACTATGTGACACAGAAAGTTGAAATTTAGCACAAGTATAGGAAGTGATAGTCCAATCAGAGCGTGTAGTTTTGAAAGTTAAATTTTGAGTTAAGGAGTCAAGTGAGGTGTCAAACGTAAGCTGCGCAAACTTTTCTTTATATTATCTTTAAAAAATGTTGTATAACGATATTAACTTTATTTTTGATTAGAAGTGTTTTTATGATTTTTACTATTTCATCTGGGGGTATGCTAGGGAAAAGGTTTTGGGCGTCAAATGATATATACTAAATTTATTAAACACGATCTTCAATCAAAATTATTTTTAGTTTAATAATATGTTTTATAATACTTTAGAGGGTCTCATAATGGGAGTCCACTGAGCCCACTTTTAGCAGAAATATTCATTGACAACCTAGAAAAGCAAATACATCGACCAGAGTTTAGTAAATCATTTTTATAGTGGTACCGACATGTAGATGACATTTTTGCTTATTTCAACAGTACAGAGCGTCAACTTATAATTTTTGTTAATTATATAAACTCAATACTTAAAAATATTAAATTCACTATGGAACTAGAAGACGACAATAAAATTGATTTTCTTGATTTAACGATAACCAGACATTACAATAAAGACAAATTTTCTATTTTTCACAAACCTTCGTATACAGATACTACAATAAATATAAATTTAGTTCACCCTCTACAAGAAAAATTGGCAGCTTACCACAATATGTTGCATAGACTTGTAAGTGTCCCCTTATCTGTAGACGATGTTAATAAAGAATTAAATGTAGAAAAACAAATTGCTGTTAACAACGGATATTCTCCTGATACCATAGATTTGATACTGAACCAAAAATAAATAAAGCTATTTCTTTAGTATACCCAAAGTAAAAGAATACGAATAAAAAAATATAAAGTTTTAACATATTTTGGTAACACATCAGAAAAAATTAAGAACCACTTAAATAAATACCAGGTGTACACGTATGAAATGCGGATTTCAGACAGCAGATGGTGCACCAATGCAGTTGGTGCTATAAAGATTTGACACTGCGCCATTTTGTTGTGTCATCAACAAGTGTCAGACGCGCACGAGTGATAAATTGGAGAAGTGTGTGTTGTTGTGTTCAATATGTAAAAATTTATACCGAACTAAGAGCATTCGCGGACAGCATTAATTTTTTGTTTTCATTTGAAGAAAACTGCTGTTGAATCATACCGATTACTTCGAGAAGCTTATGATGAACATACTCTATCGCAAGATACGTGTGAACGATGATTTCGGCGTTTCAAAAGTGGTGACTTCGATGTTGCAGACAAGGAACGTGGAAAACCGCCAAAAAAATACGAAGATGTGGAATTGCAAGCATTGTTGGACGAAGATGATTGGTAAACACAAAAACAACTCGCCGAGCAATTGGGCGTGAGTCAACAAGCTGTTTCCAATCGGCTACGAGAGATGGGAAAGATTCAGAAGCCGGTAGATGGGTACCACATGAGTTGAACGACAGGCAAATGGAAAAGCGCAAAAGCACGTGTGACATTTTGCTCGCTCGGTACAAAAGGAAGTCGTTTTTGCATCGTATAGTTACAGGGGATGAAAAGTGGATTTATTTTGAGAATCCCAAGAGCAAAAAATCATGGGTCGACCCAGGCGCACCATCCACATCGACCACAAGACCGAATCGCTTTGGTAGAAAGACGATGCTCTGTGTTTGGTGGGACCAGAGGGGCGTGGTCTATTATAAGTTGTTAAAACCTGGGGAAACGGTTAATACTAAACGTTACCAACAACAATTAACCGATTTGAACCGTTCACTGCTTGAAAAAAGGCCAAAATACCGAAAGAGGCAACACAAAGTCATTTTTCTTCATGACAATGCTTTTTTGCATCGATGGGTCACGCACTTGCTGAGCAGCGCTTTGATTCGTACGAAGATGTGAAAAAAATGGCTCGATGAATGGTTCGCAGCAAAAGGGGAAGATTTTTACTGGCGTGGTATTCACAAATTGTCCGAAAGATGAGTAAAATGTATAACAAGCGATGGAGCATACTTTGAATAAAGCATTTTTTATCATTTTTCCGAATTTAACATGTTTTTTTTAGAAAAAAAATCCTCATTTCATACTCGTACACCTGATATAATATTAACATAGCTTTTAGAACAAACAACTCGTTTGGAAAATTTATTAAATTTATTAAAAATACAAAAAGAAAACAAAATAGAACAAAAAAATCTAAAATGTACCAGTTAAATTGTGGTTCTTGTCCTAAAAGTTACATAGGTCAGACAGGTCGTTCTTTCGAAGTTCGGATTTCAAAGCATAAAAAACTTAGTTAAAAAACAAAACCGATTCAGCTTACAGTAATCATTTAATAGAATCCAATCATCGTTTTGACGACAAATTCTTAAATTCTACACGTACAGAACAAATGAGTCACACCTGTTGGAAAATTTAGAAATAAATAGAATTAAAAATTCAGATATCATCTTAAATGAACATAAAGATAACACGTAAGCTAAAAAGTTTTTAGTCTAGCTACTTAAAATACACTACTTAAATTTCTACTAATTTTTTTATTCTTAACACCACGACATGTTTCGCTGTACGACAGCTTCTTCAGATGGTTTGTTACAAAAATCATTTTTGTAGGAAACCATCTGAAGAAGCTGTCGTACAGCGAAACATGTCAGGGTGTTAAAAATAAAAAATTTAGTGGAAATTTAAGTAGTGTTTTACTTCTTGCAAAACTTCTAGTTATGGATCTCCACCAAGTATCGGCTGAATCAATTCAAGAACTTAAAATACATTTTTTTGAAAAATTCGACTTTATTTATCAATATAGTCTCCTTCAAAAGCGCTACAATCAGTACAACGCTTTTTTAACATTTCTATACCTTTCTTCTAGAAGGATTTATCTTTGCCTTCAAAATAGGCCTCAGCTTCAGCGATAACTTCTTTATTGGAGCCAAATCTCTCAGCTGATTGCCGATTTGATTCCAGTGTATAGTGGTGGATCCATGTTTCATCCATTGTCACATATCACATGAAAAAATAATTTTTATTGCGCTTAAACAGGTCCAAACAGCGCTTAGAATCATCACCACATTATTGTTTTTGGTCCACTGTGAGCAAACACGATAGCCATTTCGAACAGAGCTCTATCATGCCCAAATGTTCATGCAAAATATGACTAACACGTTCTTTTGATATCTTTAGTGTATCAGCTATCTCACGCAATTTCACTTTACGGTCATCTAAAACAATTTTCTGGATTTTTTGGTGTAACCACCTCATTTGGGCATCCAGAGCGTTCAGCATCATTTGTATCTATACGAAGGCGTTTAAATTCAGCATACCAGTAAATGATGAGTAATTTTCCAGGAGCAAAGTCCCCGGAACACTTGTCAAATCATTGCTTTACTTGAACGGTATTTTTTCCCATCAAAAAACAGTGTTTAATCAACATACGAAATTCGATTTTTTCCATTATTTTGAAAACATCAAAAGTAGCGTCACTAAAACCACCGTAACTTGTAAACTAATCGTCGAAATGTCATGAAATTTTGATACGTATCGTTTGATGATTGATACTTCCTAAAAATCATATGGATTTTTTGAAAAGGGCGACATCTATGTGTCAGACCAAAAACTTTTTAGCCTACGTGTTACCTACCTAACCCATGGACTCACCTTTACTTAATTTATACCATATAATAAAAGTTCAGAGTGGATTTCCCGTCAATATTCATTAGTACGTAGTTAAAATTTTTATTACCTACTCACCTTAGGGTATTTATTAAAATGTAATTATTTAGATATTTTATTTTGTATCAGACGAAGCTACGGTGATAGCGAAACGCTACAGGTTTTGTAAAACAAAAATAAAGTGGAAATTGACAAAATCCGTCTTTCATTAAAAACAGTTTGAAAATGAAACGAATCGCACTCCTACTGACGAAACCAGTATAGAGGTTATGAATAGAAAATGGCTGCATATTTTTAAAGTGATCAAAAAAATAATTACATTACCGAATATTTTATGACGATTTTAAATCATAATGGGGAGAAAATAAATATGACTTTTCATTATTTTTGTTATAGTGATAAACCTTGCAACGCCATATTACAGTTTTTTTCCAAACTTTCAATTTAACCGACCCTTCAAAATGTTTTCAAAATTGAAAAATCATTCTGAATTTAAAACTTAGACATATGGTATATCATATAGAATATCTGTGTAGATAAGAAGAAGTAAAAATAGTCTTAAAATTTCAAAGTTGTCTCTTTTAATAAAGTGGGTAAAATTTGTACTTAGAAACTAAGTCACTTTTGTTAATTTAGTTTTTTGGTACACATGATTGGGATGAGGGATTTGAATTCCTTATAACTTTTTTATTATAATTTTGTTTTTTATTTCTTTTCAGTATTTTGTAAAGAAGACTTAGGGAATTTAAAATGGAACAGTACACAATTGAACAACGTGCCCAAATCGTTGAACTTTATTTCTCAAATCAACGGTCCAAACATCAACCAGGAGACGTTCGACACAACTTGGCCTCTCAGGAGGGTCGCGCTGCAGAGAATTTTGCATACAATAAGAATGTTTCCATACAAAATTCAGCTTGTCCAAGAATTGAAACCGACAGATTACCAGCAACGACTTGATTATGCAATTTATTTCCGGCAAAAAGCAGAAGAAAATCATGATTTTATTCATAATTTAATTATGAGCGACGAAGCCCATTTCCAATTAAATGGGTTCGTTAATAGGCAAAACTGCAGGATATGGGCTACGGAAAATCCAAGAGTAGTTCAACAGCGACAATTACACCCACTTAAGTGTACTGTTTGGTGCGGTGTTTCGTCGGAAAGGATAATTGGCCCATATTTTTTTGAAAATGAACACGGTGTCGCCGTTTCCATCACTAGTGTTTGATATCGGACAATGTTGAAAAATTTTTTAAGGCCAGCTGTGGAAAACCATCCGCAAGTATAGTTCCAACAGGATGGAGCCACAGCGCACACTGCGAGGGACACAATGGCTCTTTTACGCGACATCTTTGGTGAACGAATTATTTCGCGTACAACCGATTTTAATTGGCCTCCACGTTCACCGGATTTAACCGCTCCAGACTTTTTCCTTTGGGGTTATTTGAAAGGAAAAGTCTATATTAATAAGCCTAGAACCATCCAGCAATTAAAAAACAATATACGCGACGAAATCAACAACATAACACCTGAAGTTTTGCGAAAGGTTATGAAAAATGTTTTGGGAAGAGCAGGAATATGCGAAGCAGAAAATGGCCACCACTTGCGAGATATAATTTTTCATAATTAAATTAAAAATATTTTCCATTAATATACTGTATTTAAAAAAAAAATTATAATTATGTCTTAAATAAAAAGTTATAATGAACTCAAACCCTTTCGGTAATTTTAGGCCACCCTGTATATATATATATATATATATATATATATATATATATATATATATATATATATATATATATATATATACATATATATTAAAGATGTAACAATTCTATTAAAAAGATTAAAAGATAATATTTTATTGACTATTTATTACTGCTTTGAACTCGCAATAGTTTATATATAATCGACAAAATGGTGATAATATTTTATTCAGTATTTATTATTGCTTTTAAATCTTAACAGTTTACCTGTTTTTTGGAATTCCATGTTTTAATCATTAAACGAGTTCACCTGATGCTATAAAATCAACATAAAACCAAAAGTTTTGTTTTATTTTATCATGATTCGTATTTATTGCCTATAAAGGCTTGTTTCATGTCTGGGTAAGAAAAATTAATGGCCGTTTTAAATTTCGCAACTGACGATAAGCACTTGTATGAAGCAATTTATTAACTTTGATTTTAACACATAGTCGTTTCTATTATTAAGTACATATGCTTATTAAATGCTTGAATTTTACTAAAATAGAGGTAGTTATGTTAGGGACTGCGTCGTATGGTCGTTTATAATTAAGGGAAAGACAGCTTTACAATACTGTAAACACAATAGCACAGTATAGAGCAGAGGTTCCCAAACTTTTTTGTCTCGTAGACCACTTTCAAAATTTTACTGGTTTCGGTGGACCCCCTGCTGCTACATTTCTACCATATTCCCAAAACTCGTCAAAAAATGTGAAGATTAGATCTAACGATGGAAATTTGCGTCGTGGGTGAGTTCCAACCCTAAATTCGGAGTGGTAAAAATAAAAAGAAAAATAATATATTTTCTTGTGTTCTATTTATTAAAATAATATGATTACAGACTTAATAGAATTAAAATTAAACATTAATAACGTACCGTAACTTCAACAATGCAAATCAACAATTAAAAAAAATAGTCATAATTTTAATGGGAGGGATGTACTTGATGGATTGACAGCAAATTATCAATATTTGGCTTCAGTTTTGTAAGGAATAACCGCAAATCTTCTCGTTCTGTGATGTTCAATCTGCTCCTTTTTTTTGTTAATAGGTTTGTAACGACACTAAAACTTTTTTCGACAAGGTATGACTAGGGAAACACTATCAAAAGTTTACTCGCAATTTCCGACAGCCCAGGATATTTTTCGGGTATTTCTGCCTGCAGCCAAAATGTTTGATAGCCTTTTTAAAATTTCACCTTCAGCTCCTCATTGGTGCTAAGCTCGAGTGGCTCCTCTTGTAACACCACCCACATTCGCCACTTCCGTTTCATCAAATGGATTTATGATCCATGGTGGTATTTCCATCGTCAGAATATCTTCAAATCTATTTTTGAAGTCATCATGCAGGGCATTTAAATGTTGAACGTTTGTTTGAATATCCTCATCAAGACATTCCGCCTGTGATAAGTTTGGAAACTGGGAGAATTCGCGCCGACTAATATTTTGCTTCATAAATTTCAATTTTCCAAGAAAAGCCGAAATTACACCCTTTGTTTTTATTAAATTTAGGCTGTCCCCTTGTAACTGTAAGTTAATGTCATTAAATTTTTAGAACAAATCTGTCAAATACGCTATGTCTGCTTTCAATTTGATCAGGTTTTCTTTTAAATCTGGATCTTTACTTTCCAGAAACTCTAAAACTGATTCAAAAGGTGAGTAAAATCTTGTTAAACATGCACCTTTCGACAACCAGCGTACTTCAGTATGTAAGAGCAATCGTTGGAAGTCTTCATCATTTTCGTCGCACAATTGTGCAAATAAACGGGTATTCAACGCATTGCTTCTTATTTTGTTAACTGCTTTAATCACAAATTGAAGCGATTGGTGCAATCTATCACTCAAATTTTTCGCTACCAGGTGTTGTCGGTGGATGACACAGTGAATTGCAGTTACTCCTGGTATAATTCTTTTAACATGGCTTATAAACCCACGATATCGCCCGAAGATGGCAGGAGCTCCATCTGCTGCCACCGAAATAATGTTTGTAAATGAAATCGATTTTTCCTTAAAAAAATCACTCAGGACATTAAATATTGATTCGTCTTTAGTGCCCGTCTCCAAAGTTTTCGCGAATAACAGCTCTTCATGGATTTCTTCGTCTATAACAAATCGAACATATGCCAATAATAATGCTTCATTACCAGGTAAAGTTGACTCGTCCAGTTGAATAGAAAAATGAGTTGTTTGCAGATAATTACATAAGAAGCTTACAGTGTTGTTACTCAAAGGAATTCTTTTGAGTACGTCAAATGGAGGTTTGTGCAGAACAGTTTTTAAAACCTCTTCAACAGCGGGTAAAATTAACTGTTCTCTGATGGTGTGCGGTTTTCCAGATTTCGCTATAAGCAATGAAATATTGTAAGATGCCCGCAAGCCATCATCGTTACTTTGAGTCGTTGAAGCGAACATACTGTGCACGGTGGGTCTCTTTTCATATTGTTTGTCTGCCTTTGATGGAAGAAAACCAAATTTCAAATAATCAACACCGTACTGTCGACATTTCCTCTTAGATTCAGTCAGGTTTCGTATCAGTTACCTACCTGTAAAGAAAAAAATGTTTGTTTTAGTAATCATAAGGCGACTTTAACAGGATATAGCTATTTTAACAGAATAAAATAGGATTAATTAATTATTGCAATGAAAAAACCAAAATGCCGACGGCAAAACTGATTTTAATTATAAAAAGCAATAAACTGCTAAGACCCATATAGAGGTTTTCACAAAACGGCGGAACCTATTTTAATGAAATATAAAATATTTTTTGATTAATTATATTTTGATACATTTCTGTAAATTCGAGAGAAAATACTTTTAAAGAATATTTTGACATCAAAACTCCGCGATTTTAATGATTTATTTATTACTTTGATGTACGGTACGAGTGGTACATAAAGACACGTACAATTTATGAAAATATTTTTAGTCATTTAGCATTAGCAACTGCGAGGGCACTGAAATATGTACAAACATGCAGGTCAATTATATATCTCTCCTTTAGTGAATCACCACAGTCGGGTAAATAAATAATTTTATAATAAAAAGTACTAAAAGTTCAATCTTTCTCGGCTTTCTGTTCTTTTATAGAAGTATCGAATAATGGCCCTGTTCAGTATTTAATTTTTATTACGTACCTACTACACGCAAACATAACAATTATAATATTATTACAATATAACATAAAAGTATGAATAACAAATAGGCAGGTACTTACTTTTTCCGGCACTGGCAAACACTGACATCGATTCACTCACACTTTTCTTTTCAAAATTCCGCAAACAAATGAGTAACGTTTGTCCTTGGCATTCGTATTTATATTGGTGAAGAATCAAACAAGTTCATGCAAGATTGCAAGCACAGCACAAGTCGTATTTCGTTCCTTTACACGTCTGAACGGGTTGCGTTGCGGGCGGACGGGCGGCGCTTTGCAAGTCTCGACGCGCGTTGTACTGAATATCAAATATGCAAGTTTTTACAAGTAACAGTCGCTGACCTTCTTAAACCACACTACTCAAAAAAATTAAGGGATGTTTTAAAACAAGGAAATTAATGCTAAATAAACAGGCTATCTGATCCATATGCCGGCCTAACTGAAAAATTTTTTTTCAAACCCGTGGACTAAAAAAAAAGCAAAATATTTGCAATATTATTTTTTCGCGCTATCTGTTAGGATTGCATGAGAACCGTAGCTCCTAAAAAATTTTAGCCAAAAAATCTGAAAATTAGAATCTTAACGTTTCAAAATGCTTTTTTTTAAAGTCTCAATACGACCATTTTTCACCGAAATACAGCCTGTCAAAAATCACCGAAAAATTTGGATTTTTTTTTGATCCCTTAATTTTTTTGAGTAGTGTATTATCTGCCTACATTGATAGGTAAAGCCAAGCCAACATTTTTGTTCTTTACTATCGACACCAGATAAATTTTCGTGGACTCCCACTTACAACTTGTGAACCCCCATTTTTTTTCACGTCAACGTAGACCCCCGTCGAATCTCTCGTGGACCCCTGGGGGTCCACCTGAACCACTTTGGGAATCACTGGTATAGAGGCTTGTAATAACTATAAATTGGCAGGATTAAGAATTCCAAATAAACCGCCAAATTCTGATTTCCACAAACATCCTCTCTGTCTCCTTTCGTGTACAGTGTTGTAAAATTGTAACTTACATTACAATCGCCTAAAATTATAATCTCATAAATCCTGTTTCATCACTTTCCAAGTGTGATGCGTAATCCGAATCTCTATTAATGTTTTTTATTTATGGGTCTAGCAGACATGCTGCAGAGAAATCCCTAAAGCGCTACAGGAGCGATACGTTTGCGAAAAAAGCGATTCACGTTGATCTTGAATCGCTGTAAGTTGAACTCGGTGGGAAACACAGTCCTTGGCAAATTATTCCAAAGGGATGAGGTTCTCCATATCACGGATGTGAAGTATTAGCATAACGTGTATTTCTTGCATGCACCGGTCTGAGAGAAATTAAGCGGACTACATCCATGAAAACACTTGTAGAATAGAGTCAAGTGTTCTTCGACGTTCTAACGAATCAAGGCCACCGGCCAGTTCCAGGTCTACAATTAGGCGAACGGCTCTTCTCTGAGTAGAACCCAACAAATGCAGTGTATGTTTGGGAACAGAGCCCCAAATATGGGAGCAGTATTCCATAGTTGGTCGAATTTGAGCCTTGTACAGAATTAACAGTTGTTGTGGAGTGTAAAGCTTTCTAGTTCGAAGTAATACTCCCAGCTTTCGAAAAGCTCTCTTTGCTATGCTTGCAAGCGGAATAGAATGTCCCGACGTAACTATGTCGGATTCAGCAATGTTAACTTTTTTAGAAAAAACTGCCGCCTGGGTTTTTGTAGCGTTAAATTCCACTTGGTTACTGTCACCCCAAGATAGAATTTCTTCTAGGTCTTAACAAAGACTTCCTGCTGTCTGTGGATATTTGTCTGAGCAGCCGATGTTCGAGCGTTCAAAATGAATAAAGAGATAAGCGTACTATCATCTGCAAAGCTGTAACGGTCTTTGCCAGCAGATCGTTAATGTGACAGATAGGAGAAGACAGTATGGAGCGTTGGGACACACCGGCGTTGATAGTGAAGGTGTTAGAAATCCGTCGACTGCCACTCGTAAAGAACGCTCTTTGAGGAAACATGAGAGCTACAAACAGAACTTTTCAGACATACCAGAAGAGCGTAGCTTAGCCAATAATCTATCGTGCCAAACACGGTTTAATGCCTTGGATATATCAAGAGCAACCGCTCGAGATTCTCCAAACTGTTCAATTGCGTTGTTACAAACGTGTGTTACATAAGTCAGAAGATCCCGTGTTGAATCCTTCAAAATATTTTAAAAAATGCTGAAAGATGACTTTCGATATTATTAAAAGCAGTGTGACTGGTCGGTAGTTATTTGACAAGGTCTTCTTGCCTTTTTTAGGTAACAGCTGAACTGTGGCGCATTTCTAGTAGGAAGGAAATATTCCTTTTCTGTAGGATAGGTTGGAAAGTCTACAGAAAACTTGTGTTTTTTCCCTCGTACAGTTTTTGAGTACTATGGCAGGTATTTCATCAGCGCTTTTTTGGTGTTTAGCTTCATTAAAATCATGTTTATGATACGTTGTGTGTATTTACAAATTTCGATTAACTTCCTAATTTTTTTTTTAAGGTAATTGTAAGCAGAAACAAGAACTTTAGTTGCTCTTACATTGGTGGTATGACCTGTAGAATGTTGGTATTCAGCTAATTCTACATTTTGTGTTTTTTTAATTCATCTTTCCTGTTAATTGTAGTTAATATTGATCTTCCAGTTTCTTGTACATAAACCGAACATACACACGTATACGAACAGAGAGACTTATGGACATCTTATGTTTGTAAACGAACTGTATTTTATGCTGATCTGAAGCATTGTCCAATTTTCTTGTATTGAAAGTAGTGCTAATTTGATAAGAACATTTCCAGGGTATAGTTTTCAATCTCTTAATAAAATGTTACGAATTTTTAATATATATATATATATATATATATATATATATATATATATATATATATATATATATATATATATACATATATATATATATATATATATATATATATATATATATATATACATATATATATATATATATATATATATATATATATATATATATATATATATATATATATATATATTTATGGGTCTAGCAGACGTGCTAGAGGGAAGTCTCTAAAGCGCTCCAGAAACGGCATGTGTGCGGAAGGAGCAGCATGTGTGCGGAATATGCATATACATGGAGGTCAAATGGTTGGTACTAGATCCTAGAGGTAACAGGAATAGCCGATATTTCTGTTACAGCAAAACTATGAGAAATACCTACGCTATAATAACACACCAAGTAACCCTACTTCCACGTCCTCGTCATGATCTCTGGGCAATGCATAGCATAAAATGGATGTACGTTATGTAGCTAACGGGAGAGGGTGAAAGGCGAGCGTGTAATAAAATAAACATAAAACATAATGGATACAGCTTGACAGTAATTGGTATTTATGCTCCAAATGAAGATGCGACAGTTCAAGAAAAAGACCAACATTACGAGACACTCATTGATGTATTCGCTGAAATCGGAAACAACAGAGATATAATAAACAGTTATTGGTGACCTGAACGCGGGAATTGGAAACAATAATATAAAATATGGGATAGGATAGTACGGAGAAGAAGCCAAAAATAATAATGGAGAAAGATTAATCAATTTCTGTGATCAGAATAATCTAAAAATATGAAATAGTTTCTTTAAATATAGGGCCATTCCTAAGTACACGTGGTAACAAAAATCTAGACGACACAAATCGATAATTTTATTGCAAGAAACAACAAGAGATGCTGAATGTATCAGTGATCATTATCTACTGATTGCTAATTACTACTTGAACTTACAAAAGAATAAGCAAAAAAGAAAATCAAGATACCGCAATCAAAAAGAAAGAAAAGAGATATATTTTCGAGAGTTTAGAGGATGACAGTACAAAATACTTGTATCAAAGAAGATTGGATCAAAAGCTTATACAAGAATACTGTAATAAAATAAAAGAAGAACTGTATGAACATATCAAATATGGAAAGCTGCAGACGAAGCAGTAGGTAAAAATCTAAATAACACACAACATAAAAGAAATTTCTAATGGAACAAAGAGGTGGAAAACGATAAAGTAACAAACAAAACCTATACAACAAATGCTTACAAAACAAATCAGAAAGATACTTACAAAACTATAGAAATGTTAGGAGGGCTTTCAAGAATAAGATCAGAAATAGGAAAAAAATGAGAGAGAAAATGCCAAGAATTAGAAGCACATATGGGTAGAAGCAAGACAACACAAACGTAGAAATTCTTAAGCACCCTAGGAACAAATAAAAGTCATGTTAAAATTAACCCAATAAATATTAACTGATGAAAAACTTACGTTGAGAATGTGTTCACAGAAACAAAACCAGAGTTCAAAATTAAAGAAAATAAATATGTCCAAATAACAGGGGACCTAGTACGATTAGAAGAAGACATCTTAAAGCCATAATCATAAGCCAAACTTAAAGATAACTTCAAGAAACCACAAGGAATATGGTCCTCAGTGTCACAGCTGCCGAATAAAACTGAAGAATATTTTTTTTATTTTATTACGGGGTTCCACCACCTTGAGATTTTCAAAAAATCGAATTTTTTATTATTTTTTTTTTTGGCTAGATAAATTGTTTATACTTTTAAGGATATTTTAAACGTTTAACCATTTCAAAATTCAAATTACTTCCGAAGTTATAGCAATTAGAAGTGAGCGCGACAGAGAGTCGGCCTGAAACTCAGGTAGCGATCGGACCGGCACGAGCGGTCAAAGCCTTGACAAAGGGTATTGTTCTTTTAGCCAGTCCTTTATAAGAACGCTGTTTAGAAGGATACACTGAGAATAACAACGAAAGTCTAAACGCTGTCATTTGATCTATGGCTCCAAAAGTGCATTACGGTGGCACAAAAATTGTTGAGATTGCAGCTAGGATGGATATACTAGTGTATTACAAATGATGCAATTATTAAACCTTGTAATTGGCCCAAGCGCGCTGCAATTACGAATGAATATCTATAGCCAACATGAGAGCCCAACAGGAGACTAAAGAAGCCAGGAAATTGAAAAGAGCTGCTCAAAAGGAGTCGGCGGACATCGCGGTAACAATGGAAGACCTCATGTACGGTCCAGGAATCGCAGATTGAAGGTAATTTAGAAAATATTTGGTTTTAAGACGCTGACGCCGTACTGTTGTTTTCTTTTGTGTTTTTTTCGAAACTACTTTTTTCAAACTGGTGTACAAGATATCTTAAGATCTACTTAACCGTAGATGTAGCATAGGATTTTTTAAGTTATAAATTTTTTTAACTCAATATTTCGATAAAAATCAGAGTTTTTTTTCCTATGCTACATCTTAGCTATTTTTTTTTATAAGAACACCATCAGCAAGGATTTTCAAAAGAGGGTCCTACTTGATGGCTTATATCTCCGTCATTTTTTTTTTATTCGTTATTATTTCAAATAATTCATAAAACTACTATGTATATCTTTGATTGTGTTAGCCGATACTTGTTGGAAATTCATAATAAAATTATATAAAAAACACTATGTTTTAATTTCCAATATATTTAAAGTCACTTGACAATTATTTTACCATACAATGACTTCTTCAGAAGTAAATAAGAAAGAAAAAAAAACTATGTGTATGTGTAAAAGAAAAATTATTTTATATATTTAATAGCTGCGTCAAAAAAAAATATTTTTATACCTATTTTTCCGAGCACCAAGGTGTAAATATTTATTGACATTGGTATGACCTGACATTTATCAATATATATCAAAATTACGCTTGAAGCTATTAATTTTACATTGCTCAGCAAGCCTGTTTAGTTGGCCTGAATTATTAGATTTTAGTTCAAAAATATGTTTAAAAATAATAACTGTGGATTATTTTTATTTCATATTTTTTAATTATTTTAGTTTATACCCCAGACACAAAACATAATAGACAGAGTATGTCATTCATAACATCGTTTTCTGCCAAAGCAATGATCCATTAGAAATTGCAATGAGCTCGGTAATGACAAGTAGAAAACACTGCACAGAATTCCAACGCTATCTTATGGAAAAAAAATTATCGTCCGTGCAGCACCGCTAAAAACCTGCCTAATCACATATGATCTGATAGTAAAAGTTGTTGGAATTGCACACAGATGTTGCCACTTATATTTGTTAATTTTAATAGCAGGTTGTATATAACTTGAGCCATAAGAAGCTTCGGGTGAAATTCTTTCTGAGTTAATCAAATATGGTTCACAAAAATTAATATCAATGAAAAGAATACTTATGGAAAGATGCTTAAATGGAGAAGATGTACCATCGGAATGGAAAGTAGCATAGATTAACCCACTACATAAGAAAGGACGAAGGCTCTAAGAGGTTTATCTGTAAGCTGCTCAGTTAACCGTTTTTATGGAATAATATTGAATCACCTGGTACTAAATGATTATCAACATTACCGATCAGAAGAGCAATCAGGGTTTCGAGGACCGGGAAAATCCACCATAGATAATGCTTCCGTATTATCCAACTACTTGAAAAAAGAACATCAGTTAATAGGGAAACACGTACAGTACAGTACCAATTAATAGATTATTTGAAGTACTGCAGCAAACCAACATCAATACCACTGTAGTAAAAGTTATAGAAGAGTTATGTAAAGTAGCAGAATCTCAAGTAAAGTTGGGTAAAAATCTCAGTCATACCTTTAAAATTTCAAAGCGTTTAACACAAGGATGCTGCATGTCCCCCTTACTCTTCAATATCTATTTAGATACCGTACTTGAGCACTGAAAAAAGAGTTGTAAATTCATGGGAATACCCCTTAACAATGAAATTTTATTCACACTGCACTACACAGATGATCAGGTCACACAAGATGATGAAGACGTAGAATTTACGTTAAAAAGCTATACCAAAAATATCAGAAGTGGGGACGAGAAATTAATCTACAAGAGCAGAATATCTGTGTATAGCTGGAGAAGCTCAAGAATTAGATACAGAGGCAGGCAGCGCAATAAAACCATGCGAGGAGTATATATATATATATATATATATATATATATATATATATATATATATATATATATATATATATATACATATTTATATATATTTTATATATATATATATATATATATATATATATATATATATATATATATATACCTAGGCGTTAACGTAGCACAATACGATAGGCATGATAAAACAATCCAAAGCACAGTAACTAGTGCAAAGAAGATAATTGTGAACCATTCTATGGCAAAATAATATCTTAAAGAAAACAAAATTGAGAATATATGATACCATTGTAAAAAGTAATTTAGCTTACGGAAGTAAAGTCTGGCAGATGAACAAAAATATGGCTAAAAAAACTTTTGTTTACAGAAGTGGACTACCTTCGAAGAGCAGCTAGAGTTTCTAGACGGGAAAAAATACAGAATGAGGAAATAAGATGACGTATTAACGGAGATAATACCATTCTAGAGCACATACAACAAAAACAATTAATATGGTACGGTCACATTAATAGAATAAATGAGAATAGAATACCAATGAAAATTATGCAGTGTATACCAGCAGAGAGAAAACGTAGAGGCAGATCCCGTAATATTTGGATGATGGGAGTGAAAAGAGCTATGTCCGAAAGAAACCTTATTTGGTAGGATGCACTGGTCGAACACACTACTTTTCAAGTATTGTGGCATTCGGGGACCTTTCAGCACCCGACTCAGCTTTCAGATTCCTGCCAACTCTAGTCATGTTCGTCTTACTACCTTAGCTGCCTAGTAGTCTTTGCTTAGCTGCAGAATCTGTCCCAGATACATGTATTCGTTGACCATGTCTAGTGTATAGCCTGTCTGAGTTTTTACCATTGATATCTATGCCCATTTTTGTCCAGTTCAACGATCTGAAGACATTTAAGGCCAGGGTGAAAAGCTTTCGAGAGATTATATCACCCTGTCGAACTCCTATTTTTTTATCGTTCACCTCCCCGGCTGCCGAAACATACATTTTTGTATTTCACAGATACAGATATGTACCATATGTGGCCAGTCCAAATATACCTAAATAAATTTATAAATAAGTATACCGACCATTAGGGATTAAAACCCGCACCGCAAGCAAGTACTACGCCACGGATCCACGGGCCACCACACATGTGCACTTTTCTATGAGTACAGGAGTTGTTTTCTGTTCTATCAGCTTGTTGTACGGCCCATAGTCCAATGTTGTCAAACACCTTTTCATAATCAACAAAAGCTGTTTATAGCAGCAAATTGTATTCACTGTGAGAAGATGATCAGATGTACTGTACCTTAATTCAGCCTGCTCGCGGTTAGCATGTATCCATTTTTTTGTAAATCGGTTATTATGAACAGTTAATTTGTAGATCTGATAGAGCCGAGAATATATATATATATATATATATATATATATATATATATATATATATATATATATATATATATATATATGTACTATGGGTCTAGCACACGTGTACTTCTAACATGCACCGCTCTGGGAGGAATTAAGCGGACTACATCCTTCGAACACTTTCCATGAAAACACTTGTAGAATAGACTCAAGTCGTCAACCGTTCTTCGATGTTCCAGCGAATCAAGGCCGCCGGTCAGTTCCGGGTCTCCAATCAGACGAATAGCTCTCCTCTGAACAGAATCCAACAAATACAGTGTATGTTAGTGAGCAGAGCCCCAAACATGGGAGCAGTATTCCATAGTTGGTCGAATTTGAGCTTTGTAAAGAACTAAGTTGTTGTGGAGTGTAAAGCTTTCTGGTTCGAAATAATATTCCCAACTTTTGAGAAGCTCTCCTTGCTATGCCTGCAACATGTTTATGCCAGGACATATTTGCTCCCAAATTGACGCCCAACAAATTTAGTGCCAATGCTAAGGAAATGGAGTGCCCCGACATGACTATGTCGGGTTCAACAACGTTAACTTTTTTAGAAAAAACTGCCGAAAGAATTTTTGTTCCTTTGGTTGCTCTCACCCTAAGATAGAATTTCTTCCAGGTCTTTGTTAAGTTGAACGATCTTCTGCTGTCTACGGATATTAGTAGCCGATGTCCGAGCGTTCAACGTGAATGAAGAGATAAGCGTACTGTCATCTGCAAAGCTGTAGATTGGATTCCCGGTCTTTTCCAGCAGATTGTTAATGTAAATGAGAAAAAGAGTAGGAGACAGTATGGAGCCTTGGGGCACACCGGCGTTGATAGTGAAGGTGTTAGAAAGAAATCCGTCGACTGCCACTCTCTGAGGAAACATGAGAGCCACAGAGAGAACTTTTCAGACATACCACAAGAGCGTAGCTTAGCCAACAGTCCATCATGCCAAACACGGTCGAGTGCCTTGGATATGTCGAGAGCAACCGCTCGAGATTCTCCGAAGTGTTCAATTGCGTTGTTCCAAACATGTGTTACATAAGTCAGAAGATCTCCTGTTGATCTATGTTTACGAAAGCCATATTGGTGATCGCTAATAATGTTGAATCTTTCAAGATATTTTAGAAGATGCTAATTGATAGCCTTTTCCATGACTTTCAATATTATTGAAAGCGGTGCAACTGGTCGGTAGTTATTTGGCAAGGTCTTCTTGCCTTTTTTAGGTATCGGCTGAACTGTGTCACATTTCCAGCAGGAAGGAAATATTCCCTTTCTGTAGGAGAGGTTGAAATGTCTACAGAAAACTGGTGTTAGTTCCCTCGCACAGTTTTTGAGAACTATGGCAGGTATTGCGTCAGCGCCAGAAGCTTTTTTGGTGTCTAGCTTCATTAAGATACGCTTTATGATACGTTGTCTGAAGACAATATCGGGCATCTTTGACTGAACTATGGGAATAGTAGGTGGTGTTTTTCCTTGGAAATCGACAGTGGAATGTGAAGCAAAGAGTTCAGCCAACAAGTTAGCTTTCTCAACAGGTGTCGTTGCAATAGAATTATCTGGCCGTGTGAATGGTGGTATGGTGGATTTGGTGAAACCACCAAAAGGGCCTTGATATATATATATATATATATATATATATATATATATATATATATATATATATATATATATATATGTATATATATATATATATATATATATATATATATATATATATATATATATATACATATGTATATATATATATATATATATATATATATATATATATATATATATATATATATATATATATATATAAAGTCCTGGACAAAATTAACGCAACAATCTGAAAATTATTTTTTCTTTTTAAAGTTTATCGAGTATTTGAAAAGTAGGCTATGCATATTTTGTTTCGTTGTTCATGACAGAAATCAAAACAATTCGTTTAGATTTGCAGTTTTAAAGAATTTTTTAAAAGATAAACAATTTTCTGTAATAATGCGATAGATTTTCTTTAAAAGTAAGCTTATAAATTGTTCCCTTTTTCAAAGTATTTTTGACCCCGAAGAATTAGAAAAATGAATCGGACAAGGAATTTAACTGAACACGAGGTAGTGCGAACGTCAGTTTTATTGGACGAGGGATATTGTCAGAGTTATGTTGCCAATTTGTTAGGCAAACATCGTTCCACAATAAATCGTATGGTAAGACGCTTGAATGAAGTAGGAACTTATTCTAGAAGGCTAGGGCAAGGGCGAAAACGATGCATTAGCGACCTAGATGAACGTTTTATAAGACAACATGCTTTAAGAAACAGGACTGTCACTAGTTCTATAATAAGAAACGAACTCGAAGCTGTTCGCAATGTCACAATTTCTTCTAAAACAGTTAGAAGACGGTTAAATGAAGCTGGATTAAACAGTAGGAGACCAGCCACTGCGCCCTTGCTTACTAGAGAGAACAGAGTTACCAGGTTACGTTTTGCTCAAAATCACGAAAACTAGTCTGTGGATGATTGGAAACAAGTTTTCTTCACAGATGAAACTAGGGTTAGTCTAAAACATCCAGATGGTCGTGAGCGAGTATGGCGAAGACCAGGAGAGAGTTTTGCTCCTTGCAATATCTCTACAAGGATTCCATTCAGCGGTGGCTATGTTATGTTCTGGGGTGGCATCTGCTTTGATGCTCGCACAGAGTTAGTTCCTGTCCGTACGAAATCCATGAATGCTGACTATTATCTTGAGAATATTGTAATAGAACATGTGATGCCTTTCGGTTATTTTGTGGGGCCCAATTTCCTGTTTATGCAAGACAACGCTCGACCTCATGTGGCTAGGGAGATGCTCGATTATCTTAATCAAGTTGATATACCGATTATGCAATGGGCACCAAAAAGCCCGGATCTGAATCCGATACAACATGTATGGGATCACCTTAAGAAAAATGTGAAACGTCATATACCTGCACCTAGAAACCTGAGGGAACTTGAAAATGCAGTTATCACAGAATGAAAATTTAATTAGAAGCATGCCTAGGCGCATAAACGCTGTCATCCGAAGTAGAGGAGGCAACACACGCTACTAGTGTCCCATTTACACCATTAATTTTGCTACTAGTGTCCCAGTTTATTTTTTTTTCATTATTACATAATTTTAACGATTTTGTTATTAAGTCTTAAGAATAATTTTAATTCGAATCTTATAGAGAAATTTGGTAGTTAATTCACTTTTAAAGTATCCGAATAAGTTTTTTCTAACATTTAGTGTAACCAATGTTCATAAAAAATTATTAAAATTAATTCATTAAAGAGATTTGTATGATTTAATATATTGTTGCGTTAATTTTGTCCAGGAGTGTACGAGGCTGGTTTGAAAAGTCCGTGCAAAAATAAATACTACTTATGTGTTTGGGGTAAATCTTTTTTATTTTTCGACATAGTCTCCTTTTAGGCTTATACACTTCGTCCAACGATGTTCTAGTTTGTTGATCCCTTCCGAATAATATGATTTGTCCAAGTCTGCAAAATATCCATTAGTGTCTGCAATCACCTCCTCGTTTGAATAAAATCTTTGTCCCGCCAGCCATGTCTTCAAATTGGGGAACAAATAATAGTCCAAGGGAGCCAAGTCTGGAGAATAGGGGGGATGTGAAACGAGTTGGAATCCTATTTCCAATAATTTTGCGACCACAACTGCTGAGGTGTGTGCTGGTGCGTTGTCGTGATGGAAAAGGACTTTCTTGCGGGCCAATCGCGGGCGTTTTTTTTGCAGCTCGGTTTTCAAACGGTCCAATAACGATGAATAATATTCACCTGTAATAGTTTTACCCTTTTCCAGATAGTCGATGAGGATTATCCCTTGCGAATCCCAAAAGACAGTCGCCATAACCTTTCCTGCCGAAGGAACGGTCTTCGCCTTTTTTGGTGCAGATTCCCCCTTGGTAACCCATTGTTTAGATTGTTGTTTGGTCTCAGGAGTATAGTAATGTATCCATGTTTCATCCGCAGTGACGAAACGACGCTTTAAGTCCTCCGGATTCTTCTGGAACAGCTGCAAACCATCCTTGCAACACTTCACACGATTCCGTTTTTGGTCAAGCGTGAGCAATTGCGGCACCAATCTTGCGGATAGCTTTCTCATGTCCAAATGTTTATGCAAAATATTATGTACCCGTTCAGTCGAGATGCCCACGGCACTAGCAATCTCACGCACCTTAACTCTTCTGTCATCCATCACCATATCATGGATTTGATCAATGATTTCTGGAGTCGTAACCACCACAGGCCACCCAGAACGTTCAGCGTCACTTGTGCCCATATGGCCAGTCCGAAAATTTTGAAACCACTTATAAACTGTTCTAATCGAAGGTGCAGAGTCACCATAATGTTTATCAAGCTTCTCTTTAGTCTCCTGAGGCGTTTTGCCTTTCATAAAGTAATGTTTAATCATCACACGAAATTCTTTTTCGTCCATTTCTTGAAAATCACTCGACTTCCTTGATTCACACGAATGCCAAACACAAAGAAATAGACCAATATGGCTGAAACTTGGTGTGCGTTCATTTAAGAGATGCTACTAACTAAACATGACCTCGATACGCGCCGGTGGTGCCATCTCTCTCGGACTTTGCACGGAGTTTTCAAACCAGCCTCGTATATATATATATATATATATATATATATATATATATATATATATATATATATATATATGTATATTACAGTTAGAAAATTTTTTGAGGACTTCATTTAATATTATAAATAATTAGAAAATCACTTAATCCACTTATTTAAAAAAAAATCCCCAACTTAGAGTGATAACCCTGTATACAAAAAATGATTTATTAAAAAAAATCGACGTTTTTTAAAATATATTTGTATTTAATTTAATAAATTAATTCTTAAGTTTTATAATTAATAAAATGTAATATGGGTAAGAGAATTTTAATTGCAATACATTCATAAGATAATTAAGACTATCCACACATAACGTAACCGGATAAATTATAATTTTATTATTTTTAACTAACTTTTAATTGTAAAAAAATCAAATTTTAATTGTATATAGTATTTATTTTCCATTCTTATATTTGCATATTGCAAGGTTATTGATTAACAATGGACCACCTTTGTAACTCGCTTATTTGAAAAGTTAGTCAAAAATGATAAATACAGAGGTTGTAGTGTTTTAAAAGATTTTTTTGTGGAATTAAGAAAGAAACAATTGTGCATGGCGTTTTTACCATGTTACACAAATTTTCTATTTTTGATTGAAACACCCTGTATAGTAAATTTTAATTTTATATTTTAAAGTTGGCTATGTACGTTTGATAAATAACTCATATTGACAATGACATTTGTCCATGTTAAGCACTTTGATAATTAATGAATTAAAACTGTGTTAGTATTAAATAGTTTTTCGGACAGTTAAAAACGGAATTTATGTTAGATATTTATTTAAAATACGAGGGCTGATCGTAAAGTAAGGTTCCTAAAGCGCTGGGGCCGCAGGAAGAGGCTTTAGGCGAAATCCGCCTGCCGCGTGCAGTAGTTCCCCTACTCTCGATTCCACCTTGTTCGGCTTCCCTACGCTGCGTTAGTTCAGCAACCGTCCCTGATGGAGGTCCTGATCGCCACTACGCCAAGCGAAATTCGTTTTTTAAACGCAAAAGGGGTTCCCCTTATAGACATTCATCAACAATTGATGTAAGTGTATGGCCGTTCAACACATCCGCAAATGGTGTACGGACATTCATGATGAAGAACTGATCGAAAAGGTTGAGGGAATATTGCTCGAAAATGATAAGATCACTGTCCGCGAACTCCCCTCTTCGGGTTACTGAGGTTCCTTCTACGACAATTCAGAAGATATTGACTGAAAAGTTGTGATATCGTACGGTGTGTGCGCGGTGAGTCCCGCGAATACTCACAGAAAATCACAAGCAGCAACACGTCGACTGTTCCCACCATTTTCTTCAACAATGTGGAGACAAGACGGAGGAGTTGTTCGAATTCCGTTGTTACCGACGACGAATCGTGGGCGTTCCATTCCACTCCGGAAACAAAACAACAATTACGGGAGTGCCGCCATTCAACTTCGCCCAAGCTAAAAAAGTTTAAACAAACGCAGTCTGCTGGCAAAGTCATGGCACCTGTGTTTTGGGACCGAAAGATAGTATTGTTAATTTGACTTCATGCCTCCTGGGACGACAATAAACTCGGACAGCTATTGCGACTCACTAAGAAGGCTCAGACGGGCGATCCAGGACCGCCGGAGAGGAAGGCTCCCGTCAAACCCTGCTAAAATAGTTTGGATGGACTGTAATGTCTCACCTCCCTTACAGTCCGGACCTAGCACCTAGTGATTACCACTTGTTTCCAAAATTGAAGGAACACTTGGGTGAACAACGCTTCAGCACCGACGACGAAGTTAATGAAGAGGTGAATCGCTATCTCAACGGGTTGGCGGCGGAATTTTTTGATACGGGCATACGAAAAAATGCTTGGATCGAATTAGCGATTACGTTGAAAAATAGAACGATGTTTAAGCTTTCAAATGATGTATTTGGTTTTGAAAATAAACGTTAACGCCTACTTTTAAGAAATAAGGAAACTTTACTTTACGATCAGCCCTCGTATTTACAACAAACGGTTAGCCCAACGAGAATATACAGTATGAAAGACAAAGAAGAACCCTAGGTTACCAGGTGTACAAGTATGAAATGCGGATTTTTTTTTTCTAAAAAAAACATGTTAAATTCGGAAGAATGGTAAAAAATGCTTTATTCAAAGTATGCTCCATCGCTTGTTATACATTTTTCCCATCTTTCGGACAATTTGTGAATACCACGCCAGTAAAAATCTTCCTCTTTTGCTGCGAACCATTCATCGAGCCATTTTTTCACATCTTCGTACGAACCAAAGCGCTGCTCAGCAAGTGCGTAACCCATCGATGCAAACAAGTGGTAATCGGAAGGAGCCAAGTCTAGAACTTCCCAGCTGAGTGCTTCCAACGTGTCGCGAACTGGTTTTGCCGTATGTGATGGAGCATTGTCATGAAGAAAAATAACTTTGTGTTGCCTCTTTCGGTATTCTGGCTTTTTTTCAAACAGCGAACGGTTTAAATAGGTCAATTATTGTTGGTAACGTTTAGTATTAACCGTTTCCCCAGGTTTTAACAGCTCATAATAGACCACGCCCCTCTGGTCTCACAAAACACAGAGCATCGTTTTTCTACCAAAGCGATTCGGTCTTGCGGTCGATGTGGATGGTGCGCCTGGGTCTACCCATGATTTTTTGCGCTTGAGATTCTCAAAATAAATCCACTTTTCATCCCCTATAACTATACGAAGCAAAAACGACTTGCTTTGGAACCGAGCGAGCAAAATGTCACACGTGTTTTTGCGCTTTTCCATTTGCCTGTTGGTCAACTCATGTGGTACCCATCTACCAGTCTTCTGAATCTTTCCCATCTCTCGTAGCCGATTGGAAACAGCTTGTTAACTAACGCCCAATTGCTCGGCGAGTTGTTTTTGTGCTTTCGAATCTCTATGCACAAACTGCATGGGTGCACCATCTGTTGTCCGAAATCCGCATTTCATACTTGTACACCTGGTAAGTATATTTTCAAGAATATGTAACATCCTAACTCAACATTTAAACAAGAAAAAAAACTGCAACAGGAGAAACTACTAAAATGAATAAGTTTAAATTCTTCTGCATTTTCAAGGTACTATTATAAAAACTCAAACTCAATTCAAAAATCAATATTTATTATTTTTTAATTTTAGAAAATCCAGAAGGTTCTAGAACACTTACTGTTATCATCCATACAGAGTTTTGTCAGTGCAGCATTTAACTTAGGAAAGCAAAGAATTACCTTTAGACTTTTGTCAGGAGATAATACAGTGTATGCAACAAAATGCACAACTGCTTAATAAAATTGTTTGGAACCGCGAGGCAGTTAACTGAACAGCCGAAATTTTTGGCAGACAAAATGTTCATTTTTCAGCTAACAAATATCGTCGAGCAATACAAGACATAAAACACTTTCGTCGTCAATCTATTCGGGGGTATGTTGCAGTATATTGAACAGTAGTACAGTGACACCACAGCAAAGGAGGTGGAAACAATAATAATATTATTGAAAATTTAGTGCCACATACTTATAGGGAAATAATCTAACAGCATGCTTACACTCCGTCACACATCATTCTCTCAGTGACCAACTTTTCAAATGAAACTTTCCCTTTATGGATGGAAATTTGAAAGGTTAAGATGGCAACCAAAGAGTCCAAATTATAAAAAATATTTAAAAGACACTGCATCGTTTAATAAACAAAATTGCACAGGACGTCACAATTTGAAGTTATCAAGATCAAGGAATCATTTTGGCTGTCATAAAGGGAAAGACGAAGCGTTAAACCTAAACAATTTTTACCTATTTATTATAGTAATAATAGCATAACTAGCTTCAAATGAACAAACTTCTTTTTATATTGTTTCTTCTCAGTTTCTGGTAGTTTTCACTTCTACTTCGGCAAAGTTAGAAAAAGGGTTATTCACAGTTCCAGAGGGTTCTATTAAAAAACTTTGTGTCATATGTCAAAAACGCGATGCTCGATTGTTTCTGTTCCGAACCAGTAAACATTTGTTCAACACGCTATAACTTCTGCATTACCATTTTTAATTGACTCTACAAATAAACGAGTTATAGACCTAGTCAATTTATAATCAATAATCCTGTTAATATGTACCGTCAAACGAGGTGACTTCGGACAGTTTTTAGAGTTTTCTTCATATTTCTTCCAAACTAAAATAATACCCAGACTATGTTTTTTACCAAGTGTAGTTCAATTATCGTAGAATCCAAATACTAGCACAGATTTTATTTTACGCCATTGGAAATTTTTATTTTTTTATTTTAAAAGTGTCCGAAATCACCTCGTAGGGTGACTTTGGACACATGTGTAAATCGTATAGGTTTCGATGTTTCCGCACCGCTGGGATGACTTCGAACACATCTTTTTATAGACATAACACATATTTTTATATACATAACAAATGCGTTTAATAAGAACTATAGTTATTCAATATTAATATTCATAGGTAAATTTTCAAAAGTATAACGGTCTCTGCGTTTCTCGAGTATGATTAATTTTTGAAAAATATCTTCTGCTACAATGTCGCTTTCATCTTCTATGATTGGAAATACAAAAACACAACCTTCTCCATGTATATGATTTCCTTGTTTACTAATAATTTTTCCTACATAATATTTTTTCTTCGTGGAGTCATTTACAGGAATAGCAGTGATCCCAAATTCGTTAACTTATAGTTCTGCAGTTTCTGTTGTCTTCGCCTTCTTTTGACTTCGTAGTGTTTTCAATGGCACTGACTCCGAATCCGAATCACATGAAGGATCACTCTCGAAAGCAATAGATTGGGAAGATTTTGTAGTTTTTTGACAACCTGAAGTTGAAGGTCTTGCTAGAGCTGCCTTTATATCCTCTTTACTAATTTCTTGACCAGGTGGTACATTTATCCGCTCTCGTTTTCCTTTTTTGTTATTTTCCTGAGGATTTCTGTTTTCTTTTAAGAAATCCAATAAAGATTGATCAAGCATAGTAGTACCTGCTTCTTCATCACTCCTCATATGATTTGGTAAACGTTTGATGACTTCTTGCGGATTGAACGGAACTATTCCACATCCTCGAAATCCAGAAAGAATATTTGCTTCGGACTTAGCTTGAAAGAACTGTAGTGTTCTTTGCAACAGCTGTGGAAAGTCTGATTTCTGAAAAGCACCTTTCTTCTGGTATTTCCATTCCGTCAATATTTTTCGCCAACCCTTCTTTAAAGGCCCAAAAAACGACACATCAAGGGGTTGACACAGATGTGTCGAGTTTGGTGGCAACGAAATGAATTTTATATCATTTTTTATGACATTCCTCTATAACTTTTATGGTTAAATGGCTAGAAAGGTTATCTCCAATCAGTAGCTTGGTTCCTTCCTTGTTTCGAAAATATGACAATAGTATTTTACTCAACCACTCGTAAAACGTTGCTGCCTCGAACCAGCCCGACTTACTAATGCTATATTCACATCCAGGAGGACCATTTTCCTCCCATTCTTGATATCGATGCTTAGCCTTGTATACAACAAAAGGTGGTAAAAGTTTTCCATTTGCTGAAGCAGACATCATCACACTTATGCTTGTCTTTGTTGAATCCATAATTCTGCCGTAGTGTTTTACACCGCGTTTACAAACGACCTTAGCTTTACCAGTATCATCGCTAAAGTGGGTCTCGTCAGAGTTAACAATGTTTGCTGCATCAATATTCTCTAATGCTTTTTCTAGTTCCGTAAAATATTCAGTTATAGTTTGGACAGAAACATGCGCACGAAGCCGTTTTATATTTTGGCTTAATCTTACAGTTAATTCTTTATGAGACAGAAAGGATTTTGTCCAATCGCGCCCGGGCATATTGTCATGGAATTTTTCAATATTAACACCTTTCCTATTCAAGTATTGTTTTACTATTTCTCTGATATCATACTCAGTTAGTGGAAATCCCCATTCACGGGCACTTTGTATTAACAAAACTAGACGATTTTCTTCGATAACATTAAGAACACTTTGACCTCTTGCTTTTTTTGTATGTTTTTCATTGACACCGTTGCTTATGGTCGATTTTGGAACACCATAGAATTCTGACGCTTTTCTTAAAGACTTTGTTCGGTTTTTAACTTCTTGTATAGCTTTTTTTAGGTTATCTTGATTGTAGTTCTGATAACTACGGCCGCCTAACACTTTTCTATACTTTCTTGGCATTGTCCAAAGTCACCCCCTAAAAGACAATTTTTTTATTACGGGTCTGTATAAAAAAAACTATTCTAGAAAAAAAACTAATTTCGTTGTCAAATGATTTTTAAATAGTTGTAATAATAAGCAAAATAGTCGGAAATCGTGCAGATTTTAAGTAGTTCTGGGCAGAATACTTACTTTTTCACTATTTTTGTAATCACTAAAGTCAGTTTTCCAGTAAAAGCGTAGCACGTGGCGAAGTTTAGCTTGCAGCGCGACCCACCGCCATCATGGTTGAAAGAATACTGGCACGTATAGGCTTGCATTAAAACAGTGACGATAAAATGCATACATTCGGTAAAATACGAATAAGAAGTAGCGAACTACCGATTGTCCAAAGTCACCTCCACTGTCCGAAGTCACCCCATTTGACGGTACGTAAATATACTTATAAACAGATTTAAGTATACAGATTTATAATCCAGACGGAAGTAAATTATTAGAAATTGACGATAAAATTTTAGAGTTTATAATATAACATTAAACAATCCATTTGATAAAAACATGTCTTTTTCATTATATTTATTTCTTCCTTGTCATTTCTCTCTCTCTTTCCCTCAATAATAATGCCCAAGTTATCTCCAAATTACAGAGTTTTAATTTTTAACTCTGGATTCCCTCCAAAATACACTGAATTTCCTGAATGCTTTTACCCTTGGTTTCAGGAACCAAGGTTACAACGAAAATAAATCCTGCCACTGAGACAGCGGCAAAAATCCAAAATGACCCAGCCATTCCCACAGTTTCACTTAGGTACGGAAAACACATCGTAATTAAAAAAGTAAGAAAGAAAACAAAGAAAGTTGTAATTGTAGAAGTAATTCTCTTCACATTTTCAGGGAAAAGTTCAGCTAAAAGAACCCAAGTTAGATTTGCTAACCCTAAATTAAAAGCTACTACGAACATAATAAGACTAGCAATTGGAAGCCAAGAAAGTGAATCCATATCTTTACCAGAATCCTTTAAAAAGAAGTACGTTCCAAGACTAGTTAATGCTATTATTACAAAAATATAGGATATTATAAGCAATATTCTCCTACCGGCTCTGTCAACCAACTGAGAACTGGTAATATTAGCAGCTACTTGAATGACACCAACAAGCATTGGAGCGTAAACTGAAGAAATAGAACTACCTGCTGATTCAAAGATACTTTGCATGTAGCTCACAATTGCACAAATTCCAGCAAGTTGTTGAAAAAACATCATGCCATTGCTGATTAACAAACCTTTAGTTAAAGCCTTGTTTTTAAAGATTTTAGAAAATACATTATCTTGGGATCTTCCACTTGCTTCAATAGTTTTAATGATGTAAGCAAGTTCTTTTTCAACTTGCCCAGATGGTTTGTTTCTTAATTTCATTAAACTTTCTTCGGCTGATTTTCTGTTACCTTTCCTTACTAAATCATAAGGACTTTCTGGAACGAAATAACCAAAAAGTACGTAGAAAAGAACCATAGGAATAATATTAATTAAACTAAAAACCCTTACAGACAAGAATGGCCCTACAAAATATATAAATACAACACCGCAGCAACTAAATAATCCCATAATGGATCCTAATAGTCCACGATTTTTGACCTCAGCGATGTCTACAACATATCCAGGTACTACACCAAAAACAGCACCTACTCCATTGCCAATTAGAAATCTAGCAACAAGAAAGATCCAAACGTCATTGGCAATGGCACAAAGCAAATGCGAGGTTACCATGAGAACTCCCAATAATAAAAGAGTTTTTTTCTTCCCAAATTTTTCTGAGCATACTCCTCCGGTTAGAGGACCAATAACAGCTCCTAAATTCATAATGGCGGCGATCCATGACTCCTCAAAAATCGTAATTGGTCTTGGTAGGGGATTGATTGTTAGGTCAGTACTGCTCAATTTTGGAAGAATGGGTGATGTCCATGAAAAAGCTCCTCCACTGGTGAAAGTAATTAAATTTGCTAAAAGGCAGAAAAAAATAATAATTAATTTTAATTTTCAAGCGAATATTATCATGTTTGTGCAAGAAAAATAGAAAATTTAAAATTTTTAATATCAAGATTTTATCATAATGAGAAGTTCAGTACTTCAGTACTTAATTTAAATATAAAAGAACATCACAATATCCTCGAAAATATAATTTTACAAAAATGAGAGCAACGGGAAGACAGTACATACGCTATTATCCAATTTAAAACAAATATGGGACTGCGAAGTTAATAATCTAAAGCTGTATCGACTTAGAACAGAATGAAATCTTTTGTATCAACGGCCCATCATCTGTAGAAAACGGTTCGATGCGATTTGGTCTTAAATTGGGAATTAGAAGTCGAAGGTGAGACAGACCTCGTCATTCAATGGTTTGGAACAACAAATATACCAATGGATCACATCGTCCGAACAGGCATATGCCAGTTGATTACTCAAAGACTTGATAGAAACAAATTACAAATTAAGAGCGTTGAACCTTAATGATGTTCGTTCGGAACTGAAGAAGAATTACAATTGTAAAATTATAGTGACAAAAACGATGCGTACATCAAGAAGCAAGTTGTAAGTATTAATAAATAAAAACTGCTGTGTGTCCGCCACTTAGTTAAAATGGGAGAAAGAACCCCGCGCATATCTCTCAATGGCTCTCGGTTAAATTCGCTCAAACTTTGCTGTCTTCTAGTTTTTGTTATTCTGAACAAAAGTTCCCGTGGTCACAACATGATCTGATGAGCCGTTTTTGCTCTATAAGATTTCAAGTATTGGTAATAATAGCTCAATCGTATACATAAGGTAAATGTGACCCTCGCTCTTCTCCCACTATCAGCCTCTCCGTGAGTCGCGTCCTCAGGTTGGAAGCATTGTCTCGAGTAGAGAGTCAGGCTATCCCCTCTTTGCCTACATATGCACTGAACGAGGACATTCTCTCGCCGAACAAAGTGTACACATACACTACACGTAGCACTTTACCAATAATGAAGTGGTTAACAGCTGCTAAGAACGTGTTTTATTTTCATCAAACATGTAATATTATGCTCTGATCATTGGTATATAATGATACAGTAAAACTTTTTTTTGTTCTAAAAGATGTGCAAGGTTCGAATGGAACAATGCGATTCAGAATATTTTGCAAATGAGAATATTAAACGTATTTTGAATTAGTAGTATCTGAACTTCAATACCTCTGGTAAATCTTCTGATATAAACTATTTTTTCGAAATAAATATTATTTATTTTTTTTCATTTTTTATCGTGAAAAATTGGTTTCGTTAGTTCAGCAATCATCACATATGATTAAAGATGATTTGTTTTTTGTACCAAGTATCATAGACTTGGCTCATACAAAAGTATCAATATTTAGTTAAGAGAACTGTATGCACTTCCTCCAATATGCAGTTGAGTGTAATTAAAATATATAAAATATCTTTTTATCATTAGTTAGTATTAGAATCGCGATATGATATCCTCTATCAACAACAAAAATGTCTCCACCTTGATACCATTTTGCCGTTTCGGAATTGTCTCGTTCGTATTCACCAGGAAGCATCTGCGCATCATTGTTCCGAGAATCTGAAAAATACGGTTCCTGAATGCCAAGAATGTAACCATTTGCGGCTACAACTAGTGCAGGTTTGAGAAGATGGCGACTTTTATTCAAGCAGTATGATTGCCTTAAAACTCGAAAGTTGATACGTTTTGGAATCATTATATAAGAATCATCGACATAAGATAGAGCTTTTTGGATTTTCCGGGGTCGGATTGTATAATTCGTTCGCAAATGCAGGTACATGACTTTTTATATATTCTGCTCTGCATTGCATTGAACCCTATATTTTGCGGAACAAATCGTTGCATCAATGACTTACGAACCTTTGCAATTGCAAGACTTGTGTTCTGCCTTGTATTATATTTAAAAATAATTGTTAAAAATTCGTCAGATAATCCTTGATGCATTTTACAAAGAAACGGTAAGAGATTTTTTTTGCTGACATGTCTCGAAGTACCATATCCAGTAAGTACTGGCCCACAATACGTGAAGAGCTGGCAGAATTGATCTTTAGTGACAGAAGTCATTACTTTAAATTCCTCCTCACTAAACTTATTTTCATCACTGAATCTATTTTCATAATTATCATTAGCTACTATGCGTAGATTCTGGAAGAAACCAAACAATTCTTGACCTTTTAAGACATAAGGTCTATTAATGTATCTCAGTCCTTCAAGCAAATTCGGCAAAATATATCCTTGTTCATTTAAATGTAATGGGCAGCATCTAACATTATTTGGTATATAAATATCTTTCTTTATATAAACATTTGTCCTGCTTTGAATAGAAAGCCTCTGTACATTATTTGGTGAATTACATATAAGACATGAGCAACTTGCTGTTTGCGTTAAAACATTAAGTCTGATGCATGTATTGATAGACAACTTCAGTTAAA
The DNA here is from genome assembly GCA_019049505.1 of Pachyrhynchus sulphureomaculatus. Taxonomy (NCBI): domain Eukaryota; kingdom Metazoa; phylum Arthropoda; class Insecta; order Coleoptera; family Curculionidae; genus Pachyrhynchus; species Pachyrhynchus sulphureomaculatus. The sequence goes on along the minus strand of CM032455.1, from coordinate 101,740,192 downwards.
ACATATTCGTGTGTCTATGGCTATCTCGAGTGGTGGATGATTTCCTACTTCACGACGCCGAATAGCGATTTCGCATTTGCCTTCATTCTGTTCACCAAGAAGATTTATCATTTGCCTAAAATTATAAAGTCGATTACAGACATAGCAATGACGTCTATTTCCAGCACGGACTGTATTCATCATTACTACAAAATACTAACTAATGATAAAAAGATATTTTATAAATTTTAATTACATTCAACTGAATATTGGAGGAAGTGCATACAGTTCTCTTAACTAAATATTGATACTTTTGTATGAACCAAGTCATGTACCTGCATTTGCAAACGAATTATATAATCCGACCCCGGAAAATCCAAAAGCTATATCGTACGTCGATGGTTCTTATATAATGATTCCAAAAAGTATCAACTTTCGAGTTTTAAGGCAATCATACTGCGTGAATAAAAGTCGCCATCTTCTCAAACCTGCACTAGTTGTAGCCGCAAATGGTTACATTCTTGACATTCAGGAACCGTATTTTTCGGATTCTCGGAACAATGATGCGCAGATGCTTCATCGTAAATACGAACGAGACAATTCCGAAACGGCACAATGATATCAAGGTGGCGACATTTTTGTTGTTGATAGAGAATATCATATCGCGATTCTAATACTAACTAATGATAAAAAGATATTTTATATATTGTAATTACACTCAACTTTATATTGGAGGGAGTGCATACAGTTCTCTTAACTAAATATTGATACTTTTATAAGAGCCAAGTCTATGATACTTGGTACTAAAAACAATTCATCTTTAATCATATGTGATTTTATACTAACGAAACCAATTATTGACGATAAAAAATGAAAAAAATGAAATAATATTTATTTGGAAAAAATAGTTTATATCAGAAAATCTACCAGAGGTATTGAAGTTCAGATACTATTAATGCAAAATACGTTTAATATTCTCAATTGTAAAATATCCTGAATCGAATTATTCCATTCGAACCTTGCACATCTTTTAGAACAAAAAGTTTTACTGTATCATTACATACCAATGATCAGATCATAATATTACATATTTCATTCATTCATTTCATAAAACACGTTCTTAACAGCTGTTAAACACTTCATTATTGTAGTGTATGCGTATACTTTGTTCGACGTGTAGTGTATGTGTATACTTTGTTCGACGAGAGAATGTCCTCGTTCTGTGCAAAGAGCGGATAGCCTGACGCCCTACTCGAGACAATGCTTCCAACCTGAGGACGCAACTCGCGGAGAGACTGATAGTAAAAGAAGAGCGGGGGTCACATTTATACACATACAATACTACACTATTATACTGTTACACTTAACGTGAAAAAAGTCAAAAAGTTAGTAAAAAAGTATTTACAAATAGTAAAAATAGTTTTACCTACGTATACGATTGAGCTATTATTATCAATACTTGAAACCTTATAGAGTAAAAACGGCTCGTCAGATCATGTTGTGACCATGGGAACTTTTGTTCAGAATAACAAAAACTAGAAGATAGCAAAGTTTGAGCGAATTTAAACGAGAGCCATTTTCCATAGGATATGTGCGGGGTCCTTTCAACGTGGGAGCGCGTTTTGGTTCTATTAAATCTGCTTCGCTGGATATAAGTAAAACAGTATCAAACGTTCTGCATTGATGAAACGACAACACTGAGACAATGGAAATCATCCACGTATCCATTACGGCAATAGAAATAATTGTAAAGGAAAACGTAGACTTCCACTACAGTAAAGAATTTTACTTGTTAAAAAAAAACTTTCCTACTAGAAAAAAAAATAGATATTTTCCACCCTCAAATGTAGAAGCATCTGTGCTAAAGTTTTTTTTTTATTGTCGATATATTTTATGTTGGAAATTTGATATTTAGAAATAAGTTTACCATGGAGATATTGGACACCTGATATGTTTACATGGCTATGTTAAGTCGACTTATGCGGTGTCCTACATGAGCGATTAGTTTACTGTTACCCAAGCGAGTCGTACCCCGCGACCAAAACGTGCGATGCAACTTAAGTGTCTCACATAGCAAGCTAGTAGAATTTTACTTGCACTTTCGTAGTCTAATATATTACTATCGAAAAGTTTATTTACAGTTGACACTTACAAATCTCTGATCACAATACGCTGTTACACAATCTTAATGAATAAATTCAAAAGTACCTAATTTTATAATTTCATTTACAACCCACTACATATTAAAATACTAACATTAATATCTCGTATACAGAAAAAACATTTATAATTAATTATTATAATACTTCCGTATTATATGTACAGGGTGTCAACGATAGAGTAAAGTTCATTACCTCATTTGTTTCGGGAATGACGAAAAAATAATAAATACAATAGTTTTAGGGAATATTAAGGTGTATAGTTTGAAATTGTTTTTGAGTATATAGGGTACTTCAAAAAAGTGTGGCCGATATAACATATGTTTTTTTTTAAATGGAACATCCTGTTTTCTAGTTTATTTTTAGATTATGCGCAAAATTTTATAATGTTTTTATTAATATACCTAAAACCAGTAGTTTTTCTAATATTTCTATTTTTTTTTTTTAAATACTAGTTTTCAGTTTTATAAAAAATTGCCAGTAGCGTCATTGTTTCTGAAAGTAGAAAACTCATAATTGGTACGAGCGTTCTATAGAGATGGAAAAAAAGATACCTGTAAAGAAATTTGAGTTAGATGCTACAGGGTATTTAAAATAAATTTATACATTTCGACTATTTTAAACTGAAAAATCTCAAATTTTTTAAATAGCCACCCTGTATATTATTATTTTTTCTGCTAGATTTTACAAAACCATCGAACTTTTATTAAGTATGTCATATACCTATTTCTAGTAGTAGTTTTCGATTTATTTTGAATTTTTCAATTTTTACCCCTGTTTTTAATACACTTACGCTATAACATCATAGTTGCCAAGACAAAACAAAAATGTAGGCATTATCAAATTTTGACATATCTATTAACCAATTATATATTACTTTAATTCGTTGTAGTAAGTGACGTATAAAGGTACTAGTTATGGATTTTCCTAAAAATCAATTAATCGATATGGTTTACATACTGGGCGAGGCGGGAAAAAATTGTCTTTTGGCCGTAAGGCTTTACGGAGCGAAGTACCTTAATCAACGTATACCATCTAGAAAATCTTTTCAGTGCTTAATGGAACGATTTGATGGTAGTGGTACCGTTGAGTACACGAAACGGAAAGTAGTAAACCAAAATGCTACCAATGAGGAAAAAGAAATGGAGATTCTACTTCATGTTGAAGATAATCCCAGGTCAGAAGCCGTCAAGTAGCTGACTTATCTGACACATCCCAATCTACGGCTAATCGCACCACGAGAAAATACAAGTATTATCCCTTTCATATGGAACTACGCCAAGAACTTCAAGCAGATAACTAAACTTTTTGTACCACCATGAATAGAGCTATAGAGGCCGATCCAAATTTTTTATCCAAAATAATGTTTTCTGATGAAGCTACTTTTTGCAGTAATGGAGCAGTTAACAGCCATAACATGCATTATTATTCAACAGTTAATCCATTTTGGATCCGGGAAGTTCAAAACCAAAACCATTGGTCGCTTAATGTATGGTATGGAATATTAAATTTTCGAATTATTGGTCCATATTTTTTCCGCGAACTGCTTAACGGGCCTAGAGATCTAAATTTTTTGCAAAACGAGTTACCCCAGCTTCTTGAATAAATTGATAACTTTGAAAGGGAATAAATGTGGATTCAATAAGACGGAGCTCCTGCTCATTACCACTGGGAAATTCAGTAATTTTTAAACGATCGTTACCCACAAAACTGGTTCTGTAGGGATGGAGTCATTCAGTGGCCCCCTCGATCATGTGACTTAACATCTTTAGACGTCTTTTTGTGGGGCTACATTAAAGATCGTGTTTATGTAAATCCCCCTACAACACCAGTAGATATGGAAAATAGGATACGGGATGCGTGCAGAACAATAACGCCCTTTATGCTAAGGAAAGTGAAGGAAAATATACTAAAACGACTAAACATCGCACCATTCAAGTAGACGGGCATATTTCTGAATATTTATTACGTCATAATAATTAATCATTAAATGAGTTAAGCTATATTAGAAATATTATTAACTATTTGTTTATGTTTTCACAATAGCGTAAGTGTATTAAAAACAAGAGTAAAAATTGAAAAATTCAAAATAAATCGAAAACTATTAGAAATAGGTATACGACATACTTAATAAAAGTTGGAGGGTTGTGTAAAATCTATCAGAACTCGAAATGTACAAATTTATTTTGAACACCATGTAGCATCTAACTCAAATTTCTTTACATATATCTTTTTTTCATCTCTATAGAACGCTCGTACCAATTATGAGTATTCCACCTTCAGAAACAATGGCGCTACTGGCAATTTTTTACAAAACTGAAACCTAGTATTTTTAAAAAAAAATTGAAATATTAAAAAAACTACTAGGTACAGGTATATAATAATATTAATGTAAAAGTTATAAAATTTTACTCAGAATTTAAAAATAAATTAGAAAATAGGATGTTCCATTTAAAAAAACATATGTTATATGGGCCAAACTTTTTTGAAGTACTCTGTATACTCAAAAATAATTTTAAACTGTGCACCTTAACATTCCCTAAAACTATTATATTTAACATTTTTTCGTCATTCCCGAAACAAATGAGATAATGAACTTTACCCTATCGTTGACTCATCCGGTACATTCTTTAAAGGTTTTTTAAAAAATCATGTCAAAAATCTAAAAAAAAAATACACAACACCATGTTTCCGCCAAATTGTTCTTTTTAATTTTATTATTACAATTCTTCTGTATTGTTTGTAAATCTTTTTATAAGAAAATTCTCAACAACAATAAACAGATGCTTTTAATGGTTTTATCACTTAAAAACGGGAAGTAGAGGAGTAACTCCTTATTTCCAATGGAATGTCCAATATATTTTCTAGCAACCTAGGGTGCCCCTCAAGCCAGTCACTTGGAGCCTCTTCTCTTTATAATATATGTTAATAATATTTAGAACTGTTTTATCAAATAAATTTTAATATACCTACAAGAGACTTAAAACATTGCCGCTCTAAACAGTTCAGTAGATATCCACCGTCGTAAGTTTTTCAACCAGAAATTCCGGCGCCTTCCTGGTCCTCGCCTACCGATTATTTTTCCTTCAATTATAAGTTGCAGGAGCTCATACTTTTGGCTTCTCATGATATGGCCAATAAGCGCTTTTTCTTTCTTAACAAACTGAAATGACCTCTCGTTCTTTTCCCATCCGATCAAGTATTTCCACGTTTGTGGTATACGCTGTCCAAAGAACACGCAGCATTCGGCGATATCACCACATCGTGAATGACTCCATTCTTTGTTGTGTTGTCTCTGTGATTGTTACAGCTTCTATACGTGCATCCTGACCGAGAACACGTAGCATCTTAGCACTCTTGTTCTTGTTTTTAAGTGTAGTTGGCAGTTACAGAATATGCTGCGCATTTTATTAGAGGAGCTTCGTGCTGTTTCAATTCTTAGGCGTATTTCAATAGAGTGGTCCCAATTTTCACTAATTACGCTTCCTAAGTACGTTATTTCAGGTGTTTGTTGATGTACTTTAATATTTACGTTTGTATTAGGATTCGTTACTGACCACCATTGTTTTTGTTTTGTTCGTAGTCAGTTTCATTCCATATTCATCACATGCATCAACAATTCCATTCATTAGCCCTTGCAGGCCTTCTTCACTGTCTGCTAGAATGACAGTATCATCAGCGTAGCGGAGGTTATTTACACATATACCATTAATAGTAATTTCATCTTTTTTATCACAAAGACATTGAATAGACATTGAATAACAGGGGGACAAAATACAACCCTAACGTACGCCTTCCTTTATTTTTATTTCTTTGGACATGCGATTCTCATCCTTTATTTTGGCAGGTTTCAGTATAAACTTGATATTATTTGTAAGTTTTTGTCATCAATGTTACACGATTGCAGTATCCCCATCATTTTCTCATGTTTTACCATATCAAAGGCTTTTTGGAAATCTATGAAGCATAAATAAACATTAGAGTTGACATCTCTACATCTTTCAATCAGGACGCAGATGGAAAATAGTGCGTCTCTCGGTCCTAGTCCGTTCCTAAAACCGAACTGTGTTTGTCCAGTACGTTCATCTAGTCTTACAGCCTATAGCGTATAAAAATAGAAGAACTTCAGATTTATCTGTGCCAACAGTAACGACTCATTATAGCAAAGTTTCAATCAATTAGTATAGGATAAGTTTTCTGTTATAATCAGAAATTTGTCTCCTGCTACTATTTAAAAACAAATATTGAGAAATTGAGCACATAATTTAATGTATACTCTTATAGGTTAGTCAATAAGTTTTGAAAGCGGAAATGAAACAAGTTGAATTAATGAGTCGAAATACATTTATTCTTCAGTATAATCTCCCTACGCATCTACGGATGATATCACCTCATCATTTGTTGAAAAACGCTTGCCACGTAAAAATTTTTTGAGGTTGGGAACAGATGGAAGTCAGACGGAGCCAGATCTGGAAAATAGGGTGGATGTCCCAACAATTCGTACTTTAATCTGTCCAATTTTGACGTTGCCAAAGCACCTGTCAGCAGGTGCATTGTTATGATGAAAGATGATTTTTTTCTTCTGCAAACCGAGTCTTTTCTTACGAATTTTCTCATCCAGCTGGTCCAAAAGGTTGCAATAATACTCTTGTGAGATTATTTTACCTGTTTGAAGTTAATCGATTAACAAAATTCCTTTTACATTTCAGAAAACTGATGCCTTAATTTTTTGTACGACTTAGATCACTTTGACTGCTTTGGAGCTTAATAACCGGGTTCAGTCCACTGTGCGGTTTGTTGTCGCAGTTCACGATCATTCTAGTAAACCCGAGTCTCATCCATAGTTATAAATCGACGCTTAAAATCAGTTTTATTCTTTGTGAAATGTGCCAATTGTTGTTTAGAAAGTTTTTCTCGAGTGGGTTTTTGTTCCGATGTTTAGCAAATGCGGCACCCATCTTGTAAATAGCTTTCTCACTCCCAAAACATTAGTTAAGATCTCATGTACTGATCCATGTGAGACGCCTATAGCCTCAGCTGAATCATCCACAGTTAGTCGTCAGTCTTCCATTACCACATTTTTAACTTGCACAACAGTTGTTGCAGTTTTTGAACGTCCTGCACGTGGATCATCATTGACACTTGTACGACCACGTTTAAACTCGAGTCCATCTATGAACAGTTGGAAATGAAAGAGCAGACTCCTTTAACACTTTTACTAACTTTGCATGGATTTCAGTTGCCGATACCTTCCAAAACAAAGAATTTTATCACTGCACGATATTAGATTTTTCCATTTTTAAAAAATACTCAAACACGCCTACCAGTTGATAAACAATGATTGACTTGACAGATCGACTTGAAATTTAGGGTGTGTTTATATCACAGATGGCGCTTCAAAATGGTTTTTAATATTTGGTTCAAGTGATGTTGTATATATGTCGCTTTCAAAACTTATTGACTGACCGATAATTTTAACATTTCTGTTTTTAAAAGGGCGGCAGTACCAAAAAAAAATGAAACAAGCTGAAGTCTATGGAACGATTTTTATTTATAGTATAAATAGATGAGCAGATAATCCGTAAATATTAACGAATCAATTACAAGAAACCTATAATTTTTGCCAACGAAGGAAAAATAGTTTGAAATTTTGGCTTGCAGAGGGTTAGTAAAGAAATCAGAACTAAAGATATGTCCATTTATTATAACTTTTTAGGATTAACGCAATTTTTAACAATTTTCTCACTTTCTTTTCTTTTACTTTTTTTTTGATTACACCTCCAAGATATTTCCATATTGGCTCGTTCCAGAATTCCTAGGTCCTAATTTGTTGATCTGTTTAACTGTTAGCTCTGTTACAGAATTTCTTGAATAAATATCCATTTATCTCATTAAATAAGTTAGGAAGCCCTAATTTTTTATGATTTTTAACTATCTGGCTTCCGGCAAATATACAGGATGGAAGACAACAAACTTTTGATTTTTCTTATTTGCTAAAATGTTAGTAACAAAAGAACAACAGGCTTTTTATAACTTATTTCAAAAGTTCCTTACTTTTAATAGTAAATGATTACTGGATTTGAAAAAAGTAGCAATATAATAACTTAATTCATGTCTAAAGACTCTAACCATCGATGGATATTCAAGTTACTTAATTTTAAAGGCGCTTGCTGTTTCAAATTTGTGACTAAAGTAGTTGAAGAAAACCAATATTAAAAAAAAAAGGCTAAGTCGGACTTGCACAATTAATGTTCCGTACAGTGATTGCTTTTAAAGTAAAATAAAATCCTTACCTAGGCTAGGTTAATTAGGTCCCTGACATGTATATATCTTAAGATCCATATTCACGTTTTTCTTAGTCACTAATGTATAAATATTTATAGCATCGATAATGTACAATAGCCAATAAATCAATCTAGCTCAATCTAGAATCTAGTAATAAAAGTGTAAAACACATATTTACTACCTAAATATTTGTTTAAATAAACTAAAAACTCTGCCATTGGTAAGTTCGGGGTGGATTGAGTAGCTCTGTAACTGCCAATGCCGGTCCCAAGCCCGGATAAAAGAGGCGGGTTGGAGAGTGAGGCTAGCAACCCGTAAAAGAAAAAAACATTGCTGAAAACACTGGAACAATAGCCTCGTATACCGGACAGATTAACAAATTGACGACTAATTCGCGGAAAAGAACACCAGTTTGGAAAAAGGAAAACATAGTGCGTTTCGTCTGCTGGAATATTCGATCATGGAACGGTCGAGATCAAGAACTAGTTATTGAAATGAATAACCATAAAACTGACATATGTGTCCTCTCTGAAACCAGACGAAAATGAAAAGGAACAACTAAGTTTGAAAACTACATGTTAATATTTTGTGGTAAAGAGAAGGAAAGCAGGATGGAGGCTTCCGGAACTGGAATACTGCTGCATGAAAGATTTGAACAATATATTGAAACGTCTTGTCTTTCTTTACTTTAATAAATATTTTATTTATTAAATAGAAGCCGTTATTTGCCCCTTATTTATATCTTAATTTTGAGAATGGATTGAATGGATATTAATACTGATAGAGAACAGAATTAGGACATCAGCTAGGTCGTTTTTTACTGGTAGAGTACATGGAGATCGAGGTAACTTTTGTACACCTTTTGGAAATAGTCTCTATAGTTGTTTAAAATTTGGTTGTACTGTTTTTGGGCACCATTCATTTTAGAATAAAAAAAAATCTAAGTTCAGCTCAAAAAATGGAAAAATACTGAAGAGTTATTTAGTTGATGAAATAAAAGTAATTTACGACCGTTGCGACCTGAAAGAAAGAACAGGAGTTTAGTGAGACACTACACATTTAAATAAAAAAGGGTATATTTATTAACAAAAGAAAATTCCTAACTTTATTACACTCCCAAAAATTACTTCTGGTAAATAACAACCCCTTAAGCTAGAAGAGTGTACACTATGGCATAGAGTCTTTGATAAAACTCGATATTAAAAGTTTTTGAAATTAACTCCGCGAATTACACGTGTAGAGTAGTCGATGGAAACGCACTTGTAGTCAGGAAGTGAGATTTTTAGACTGGTGTGCTTATGACTTACGATTGGTTTCTCCTCGTGGGTTTTTCATAAGTTATCTGGCCTCTCCTGGTGAGACTCTCATAAAAATATTGTCTCAGTCATCACCATCCTAGCCTTTGTGCTGCTTAACACTTTTTGACTTGAAGTGCCTGAGGATGAGTAGGATATTTCAAGCAAGGAAAAAGGCCTTAAACTTGAGAGCTAGAAACCGTTACTACAGTACTACATCACATTCAAAGTGACTTCTTTAAAATAGCCCACGTCCGAACGAAAAATTAATGCAAACTAAATAAGTCAAGTCGGCAACACGCGTTACACACGGCCGGTTTAAATTAAACTGCTCAAAAAGTAGTATAGCTTAAAACACTGTTTTAAGTTACACTGCACAAGAATTGAAATCACTGTAAGAAATATAAAAATGTAATAAAGTATAAATTATAGGGAGAAAAACAGTGTCATAGCATGATCTTAAAATCTAGGGAAAAATGAACGTTGCAATATAAAGGAACGTAAATATGTAAACGATAGAATGCTAATAGTAACTCTAACCTTGGAAAATAAACCATCACACCTAATGAGTGTTTATGCACCTGACGAAGGCAAACCGTTGTAAGAATCACTTTCTGTGAACAATTACAAGAAGAACTTAACGCTATCCCAACCACAGTAAGAATATTTATTATGGGTGACATGAATGCCAGAGTAGGCAATGACATAATGAAAGGTGTAAAAGAGCGATTCAATGAAGAATCTCTAAACGACCGAGGAGAAATACTGATAAATCTATGTGCACAAAATGAGTTGAGAGTGAACAACACATTTTTTGACCATAAGCCTCAACATAAGTACACATAGTCTGACACAAGAGGTCGGACATCTGCCATAGACTATATTTTAAGAAACAAAACAGTACGACCTAAAACTATTCTGGACGTTAGGATGCTGACATGGCTCGACGTAGGATCAGATCACGGCCTGGTAATGTGCAAATTACGAATGAATAGGCCACCTCTAATTAAGATTGCACCTGAATATATAGTAAAAATCAACATTGAATCATTAGAAACCGAAAACACAAGATAACTTTACAAAACAAGGCTAGAAAAAGAACTCAACACTAACAACATCACTATCACGGACAACGTTGAACAAAGCTGGGAAAAACTTAAGACTAGTATACTAAAAATATCGAGAGAAGCACTGGGAACAAGAAAAGTAAATATAAATAACAAATGGAATAAAAAGTTAGAACGTTATAGCCTGTCCCAAAATATAAGATCCTGATTTTTGCCGTTTTAAGTGGGCAATATAAAAATTCTGACCTTTTGTTTATGATGGGTTGCAGAGATGGACTTAAGAATTTTATTCTGTAACGCAAATAAACAAAATTATAAGTGTTTTTGGGGATGTTCATTTATAGATGCATGTAAAAACAAATGGATAAAAAGTACAAATATACAGTTTGAATGAATGGGGTTGACAAGAGGGGACATATTGTATAAATAGAAATATATTTTAACTTAAACCTAATTCGGTTTCACTATCACTGTCATCAGTTGAGGTAATTACCAGTGGTTTTATATTAATTACATAAATATATGAATCTTCAACTTTAACAACGTGCTGAATGGAATTCTTCCAGCTTTCATAAGGTATAACATTTATAACTTTTTTTTACTAATTCAACCACTAACACGCTTAAAGTAGGAGAAACATTTTGTACTATTATTTTTGATTTAATTTGATGCCAAATATGTTCAATTGGATTCAACACACAATAATACGGAGGAAGCCGCAAAACAGTGTGTCCCATTTTCTCAGCCATACTATCTCAAACATATTCCTTTTTCAAGTTATAGTCTTTCAAAACTTCCAAAAGATCACTTTTTTATAACTAAAGTCAAAGTAAATGTCATTTTCTAACACATATTCCTGTATTTCCGATTTGGTGTTGGCTGCATTAAGAACCTTATTTAGTAGGCGACTATGGTAACTTGCATTGTTCATAACTATAACGCTCTGTTCGGGAACATTTGGCTAAAGAAAATTTTGAAACTAATTATCAAAAAGTTCTGCGATCGTGTCTTCGTGCTATTCCAAACTAGAATCTTTTATGTTTTTTGCAGATGATAGTAGACAATTTGAAACCCAGCCCTTTTCAAATCCAGCATGTAAAATGGTTATTCGTTTACCTTTATTTGAAGGTGCGTTAGTCTGACATTTTGTACTGCTGTCAACCCACCCTTTTTGCACAGTGTCATAGGTACCGAACCATATTTCGTCAAAGTAAATTATTGGCCAATTCTCTGATCGATACTTTTTAATTTCTTGTAAATAAGTATGTCGCAAGATTCGTAATCTTTGTGTCTCCATCACTACTTGCCTTTTGTTGATTTTCGATGCGTGAATTCCATTCTTAAGAGAATTCTATGAATGGTTGACCGGCCACAATGTATATTGGTCCCGTCCTGCACCAGTCTTAATTTTATTTTGTCTAGTGTCGGCACCAACTGCTCTTCATACATAGAATATATTTTTCTCGTGATGACGTCTTTTTCACAATCGTCTACATGATGCATTTGAAAATCTTTCCGTTTTTTCCTGTTCCTGAGTGACGGTTTTCCTACAATACCCTTAATCGTAGAAATTGAGGTTTTTGTTAGTTCACTGGTTTCTTGTAAAGCACTTTGTTTATTCAATTTTCTTTTTACCAAATTTTCCCACGGACGTCACATAATTAAGATAGAACCGTTACGTTGTAAGTAAAACTAAAAATAAAAATAATAAAAAGTATCTTTCCAATCTTAATGGGGACCTGTGGTCATTAGGTCTATATTATCAAATGCTTAAAGGGCTCCGAACTGGGTTGCCAGGTAGTAAATATATATCCAATATGATTGCAGGTGCAAGTGAGGGCGATATACAAAGCAGGTAAAATAAAAATACGTTTATCGTAATACCTGGCAACTATGCACAAAAACCTTAATACGGTCGTTTATTGCCCCATTGAAAAAGCAAAAAGGCGGGATCTTATATCTTGGGATTTACTTTACCATGGAAGTTAAGACGCTATGTAAAAAAAAGATGCATTTCTAAACTACAAAAGTTCGAAAACTGAAGCATCACGAGAAAACTATATATCTGTAAGAGTCAACTCAAGAATAAGAGCTATTAAAGAAAATCATTGGGAAAAGTTTACAAAAGACATCGAGCATGACTTTTATGGCAGTCAAAAAAGGATATGGAAACTGCTAAGGTCAGCAAAGAAACCAGCCAAAGAAAATATTGAAAGAAGCTTACTAAATGCTGACGACTGCACAAATTATTTTAAAACACTTTTTAGCGATAAGGGAAACTGAGTAAGCCAGAAAACAGAAATCGAAACAATCAACGTGGGAGATAACCGAAGACCAGGTTCTAAACACAATAAATAAACTAAAAATTAGAAAGACACCAGAAGAAAGCTACATTACATTGAACAATTAAAATATGGCGGAACAACAATAGTAAGAGAACTAACGAACTTATGTAATAAAATAATTGAAGAAGAAAACATACCTTCCGAATTGAAATCAAGCATCACCGCACTCATTTTTAAAAAAGGAGATAGAAAGAATCCAGCAAACTATAGAGGCATTTACGAAACATTGTGCCAATTAGCGAAGAACAACAGGGATTCAGGAAAAACGGATTCTTAATAGATGCTATAACACACCCTTTCTATGCATTGTTGACTTTACTAAGGCGTTTGACAGAATTAGACTGAAAGATGTCACTAAGATACTCAAAGACTACAATGTTCCTCTAAAAATCATCAGAGTAATCGAAGAACTTAACTCAAACTGCCATACAAAAATAAAACTTGGAGGCAAACTAACTAATAAGATCGCAGTAGATACTGGAATCAGACAGGGAGACAGCTTAAGCCCACTGCTATTCAATATGGATAAACTAATTAAAAGCATCACAGGTAATGAAGGGATACGAGATAGGAAAACGCAATTTTAACGTGATATGCTACGCAAATGACGCAGTCCTAATCGCCAACAACGACGATAACCTACAAAAACTCCTCCACAATTTTAACATCACAGCGGAAAAATATAATATGAAAATTTCATCTGAAAAAACAAAATGCTTAACTATAGCCAGAGAGCCAATTAGATGCAAGCTCATGGTCAAAAACCAAATACTCGAACAAATAATGTCATTTAACTACTTAGGAATAAACGTAACGAGCAACCATGACCTATATATGGTAAAGAAACAACCAACCAAGTAAGAAAGGCAGCCGCTGCTTCAGGAGCACTAAGGGACATAATATGGCGAAACAAACACCTTAGAACCGAAACTAAAACAAGAATTTATAAAACCTGTGTACATCGCATACTGACCTACGCCATTGAAACCAGGGCAGATACTAGCAGAAAGAAACAAGCTTTAAGAACGTCAGAAATGAAAATACTGAGATCTATCTTAGAATCAGAATGGGAGAACACAGGGTAACAAGAGTGGCACGTGACGCCAAACGGGTAGGGCCTAGACCACCAGGAGGACCACCGAAAAGATGACGAGATAGCTCAGTATCAACCTCGCAGAAGAACCAGTAGGACACAGGCCGTAGGCCTAACGTAAAAAGAAGAAGAAGAAGAGAAATAAAATAAAATTCTTTTATCTCGGTACAAGAGCGACGCGCGAGAAGTAAAGTACTGAAAAGTATATTAACAAAACCTCCTCCATATTGTCACGGCACATAAATTATCAAACGGAATGCACTCGTGATAAGTTTCGCTCAATCTACACTTTATATATATATATATATATATATATATATATATATATATATATATATATATATATATATATATATATTTGGGTTTAACTGTATATATACACAAGTAATATATAACAATTATACAACTAAGTGTTGTGTTCCCATTCGCCTTCTCCAAACCTCTCTATCGTCCGCCATCTCTTCGTCCATTCCTCGTGACCTCATAGCTTGTCTCATATCTTCATTCCAGGATCTACGTGGTCGTCCTTTTTTATTTCTTTCCGGTGATTTCCATGTCAAGAGCCTTTTGGGCCATCTTGTATCGTTCATTCTAGTAGGTGTCCAAACCATTTTAATCCTCTATTTTCTATTCTTTGTATAATTGTTTCTGTTGCTGCTGTTCTGTTGCGTATTTCTTGATTTGTATGTGTTGGAATTTGGACACTCCGGCGCTTCTTCTCAAGTAATTCATCTCTATCGTCGTTATTTTTATTTTATCCTCTTCTTTCATTACCCACAGTTCACTACCATCACTTAAAACCGATTCTACCATTGTTCTTCCAATTCTCTTTTTGTTTTGTGTAGTTATGTTTTGATCCCACCATATTGAGTTAAGAGCTCCTATGATCCTCCTGGCTTTTTGTATTTTATTCTGTATTTCCTTTTTACCTATACCATTTTTGTTGTCAATCACTAGTCCTAGATATTTAAATTCCTTGACTTGCTTGACATGTGTATCGTTGTTAATTAAGACATCAAATTCTATTTCCGTTCATAACCATATACTCCGTCTTTTCAAGGCTCACCTCTAGTCCCCATTTCTTGTAGTCTGTGTATAATCTCTACACTTTATAAATAATATTTTAGACTTTTTTAAAATTTTTTGATCCGTACTTTTCGAGATAGGGAAGGACAGCGATTTTTGGCCATTTTATAAAAATAATACAAAGAATGGTGTGCGTAAGTAATACATCATATATATTTCTGAACTCGTGATTTTACAAGCTTTCATATGACACCCCACCGATAGCCTGGTATTTTTTTTCACTTCCGATTTCGCCCCCCAAAACTAAACCCTTTAGTAAAATTTAACTTTCAAAATTACACGGCTTTGAGTGGGCCATCAGTTCTTCTATTTGTGACAAATTTCATAGTTTCGGAGAAAATCGGGTGAGACAGACAAACGACAGACGGACACCGAAGTGATCCGTACGGACCATTAAAAGGGACATATCGGAATTCATTATTACTTTACGAGTTAATCGATTTTAGGTTATCCTCGAAAACGAGGGTTTTAAGAAGATAATGGGGAGCTTTTACAATGGACTCTTCTACAAAGAAAAATTCAAGATAGTACTACGGCTGTCAGGAAGGTTTCGAGACGCGATATCTATGTTTTCCAAATTGTCAAAGTTAAGATGATTGGTAATTAATGTTCTATCCTTTCCTTTTTTGTTGGTATAATTCACTTAATTTAATTTCTTTTTGTGTAATGTTTTTCTCTTTTCTTTTCTTTCGTAATATGTTTATATGTGTTTTCCGAAACTTTCATGTTTTCTTTCATTATCATCTAATGAAAACCTAGCAGAGTAACACTATTACTTGCGAAAGAAAACGTTCTTTAGGCGGAGCGTCCAGGTTGCCAGGTAATACAGGTAATAGAAGGAAGAAGACAGATACCAACTGGAAAACCAAGTTGAATAGCTGTTTAGATATTAGGCTCAAATTAATCAGCTTTAGTTAATTTTTCCTTCTTCCCCTTTAGAAACAAGGTTTCAAGTTAGTCATGAAAACCTTAATCATTGATCAGTATCAATAACACAAATAAATAATAAAACTCGATTAATTAATTAAATAATATTCTAACATTAAACGATCGGTTACCATATATATACACGATCAGTCTAAAAAAAGCTACGTTACCATATTCGTACACATGGCGATTCCGATTAAGTTAGTGGAGAAGATCTCAAGTGGAGTTTTC
Organism: Pachyrhynchus sulphureomaculatus; assembly: GCA_019049505.1. Taxonomy (NCBI): domain Eukaryota; kingdom Metazoa; phylum Arthropoda; class Insecta; order Coleoptera; family Curculionidae; genus Pachyrhynchus; species Pachyrhynchus sulphureomaculatus. The sequence goes on along the minus strand of CM032455.1, from coordinate 101,723,725 downwards.
CAGTTGAAATCTTGGTTTTAGTAATTTTCTTAAATCTTAATAACTTCTGAATGAAACACAATATACGAGTAGATTTCAAATTTGGAATAATTTGGAAAAGGTCTATAATTTTTATGCTATATTGCAGGGAGGAGAACTGGAGGTCGACAAATTTTATAGTTTCAATAAGATTATAGAAATTTATCCGGATTTTTGATAGCCAAATAAACAAATTTTATGAATAACTACTTATAATCAAATATGAAAATTGGGGTTCAAGGAGGTAGGACCGATATATCTTATACGAGGTCCGCACTTTAAGTTTTTACAAACAACCACTAGATGGCGCTATTGAGATGTGACATTGCCATTGTAAAATTTGACATTCGTTACTATTGAAGCAGTAACAGCTCAGAAATTGTCCGAGTAGTTTGTTTACAGTGAGTGTAAAAAAAAATAGTTTTGTGAACAAATAGAGATTTCACGTGTTGATGATTTTTTACGATAATGCCTCGAATCGCTTCGTCCAACTTGTGGTAAAGAATCACCATCAGAAAAAACTGTTTAAAATTGGTTTGCAGAATTTCGTCATGGTCGTGCTTCTGTCAGCGATTAATTTCGAGAAGGTTGACCAAAATCTGTTGTTCCAAAAAACATCGATGCTGTGCGCAACCTGATTGAAGATGATCGACATGTGACTTGCCGTGAGATAGAGGCATCCTTGGGTATATCGAAGACTGCAGTGCATTCGATTTTGCATAAACATTTAGCTGTGAAAAAGATCTGTTCCCGATGGATTCCGCTTAATTTGACCGAAACTCAAAAACAGGCTCGCGTCAGTTGGTGTAAGGAAATGCTCAACAAATTCGACGGGGACATGCAAAATCCGTATACAACATCGTAACAAGAGACAAAACTTGGATATATTCGTACGAGCAGGAAATTAAGCAACAATCAACTGTTTGGGTGTTCCAAGATGAACGAAACCAACAAAAGTGGTTCGTTCGCGAGGCACTTCCAAAAAAATGATCGCTTGTTTCTTTGGTTATACTGGATATGTTGCAACCATTGCTTTAGAGGATCGAAGAATAGTTAATGCTGAATAGTATATAACAATTTGTTTGCCAGAAGCCATCGATGAAATCAGGAAAATTCACCGAGAACGCGGCATCATTCTTCATCATGACAATACCAGCTCTCACACAGCACGTCAAAAAAATTGATTATTTGATGGACAAAAACATCGAATTAAGGTCTCTTGTTCCCGAATGTCCAAGAAAATGCATGGACAGCGATTTTCATAACCTCAAGAAACTGTTAAATCCTTCCAAAACTGCAGGGTGGAAAAAATGTTTCGAGAATTGGTTCAAACGCATGCAAAAATGTATAAATCTTAAAGGCGAATATTTTGAGAATAAGTAAAATGATTTAAACCATAAAAATGTTTTTTTTTCATTGTTTTTGTAAAAACTTAAAAGATAACCCTCATATATGTCGCTCACAGAGTTCTCGGAGTAGATAAATCTAAAAATATTTTTAAAAAAAATTCTTAAATTATTGACAATTTTAACAGAAATTTAATTTCCTTGAAAGCTCTAGGTTTTATTTCCACTTCAAGTACCAGATTCGAAATCGATATCTTATTTCATTCGAAAGCTATCTTGCCAACAGATAGACAAACCGACAAAAATTATATGTTTTTCGTGGATCTGGGGACCCTAGAACGTGAACAAATACAGTACTTTCTTTATCATAAGTATATTTAAATAGCAAGTATATGAAGCAAGGAAACTAGAGAAAAATTATTCATTAAACAACAACATATTCTATATTTGAATATATTGAAACTTTTTTCATATTATTTTATTAAGGTTCTTAAACTTCATTCTACCGTAAATATTTTAAAAATAATAATACTTTTTGTACTTGTATTCTCACCTGCAACAACAGCAAAGTATATAAAATAGTTACTATCTCTATTTTGGGTATGCATTGGAGTATTTTTTACTTAAAATCTAACTCACAATGACTGTTTGCCAAGCTGAGGCCCCGAAACAACTTAACCGTCAATTATTCAACAAAATTACAGTACAAAAACGTATCGACTAAATCTAAAATAACAAATTTTATTCGGTGTTTTTCAAAAAAATCTCTTGAATGTGTGCAACGATCCGAAGTACGAGGGCTACCTTTTAAGTTTTTACAAAAACAATGCTGGAAAATAATATTCGCCTTTATATTCATTCGAATCGTTTTTCTACTCTGAAGTTGGTACCTCAATAACATAGTTTTGGAAGGATTTAACAGCTTCTTGAGGTAATGAAAATCGCTGTCCACACATTTTCTTTAACATTCGGGAACAAAAGGAAGGCGTTAGGTGATAAATCAGGTGAATACGATGTGTCAATTAATCAATTACACTGGTCCACATGATTTTTGTAAGCTAGTATATGATTTATGCTTACCTATCGGGAGGCATACTTGAGATACAGGAACAACAAAACACCAGAAGAAAAGAACCATTACACCCAAACAAGAAACAGAGTCAATGCAGAAATTAGAGAAATAAAACGAAAGTTTTGGGAAGGATTCACCTCCGAAATGGAGCATGACCTATACGGAGCACAAAAGAAAGTGTGGAGAATGATAAGAAGCAGGAAACAAACACAGCTAATCGATGAGACCCGCTGAGCCTTGGAGATACCGGGTGAAATGACTATAGAACACGCAAAAAAGATTAAAAACAGGAAAGCACCCGGGCTAGATAACATACTACTACTACTGAGCTACTGAATTAATGGCAGAACTTACAAAGCTATTCAATAAAATATTATCAACTAAAGAAGTCCCTAATGAATGGAGAAAAAGCATAACCATTCCCATATTCAAGAAAGGAGACATGAAATTACCAGAAAACTATAGAGATATAACTCTGCTAAGCTCAACCATGGAGCTCTTTACAAAGATCATAGAAGCAATAATAAGTGAGCATGTAAACATATCGGAAGAACAACAAGGCTTCAGAAAAAATAGGTCAACCGTAGATGCCATCTTCATAGTCAGACAAGTAGTAGAGAAGACCATAGAATAAGGAAAACCCGCATTTATGTGCTTTATAGACCTCACTAAAGCATTTGACAGAGTAAGACTAAAACACGTAGTTGATATCCTAAAAAGAAAACATGTGCCAAAAAACATAATAGACATCATAAAACAACTAAACCACAATACAGGCACTCACATCTTAGTTAATCAAAGACTGACAGAGGAAATACAAACGCCAACCGGAATCCGCCAGGGGAACTCTTTAAGCCCGCAACTGTTCAACTTAATAATGGACGAGATAATAACCCATATCAGAGACATGGAGCAAGGATATTCACTTACAACGGGTAAAATCAACATTGTCTGTTATGCAGACTACGCTGTGATCGTGGCAGAGAACGTCCTACAGCGGCGTCTGCACTCATTCTACACAAAAGCTAAAGCCCTCAACATGCAGGTATCCAACACAAAAACCAAAACCCTCGTTATATCTAAAGAGCCAATAAGATGCAAACAACAAAGTCATGTCATTTAACTACCTAGGCATACAAATCACCTCATGCCAAAATAGAACAAATGAAGTGAAGGACTAAGCAAACAAAGCCAGCCGAATATCAGGCGCACTTCGGGACATCATCTGGAACAATGCCTTTATGAATAAAAAGGCAAAAGTAAGGATATACAAAACATGTGTCAGACCCCCACTAACATACGCTATGAAAACAAGAGCAGACAATAATAGAACCAAAAGCATTCTTCGAACAACAGATGAAAATACATTTCAGGATACACACTAAGACATAGGAAAAGAAACACAGACATAAGACATGAATGCGAAGTGGAAGACATAATCAGATGGGGACGTAAACGTAGAAGAGCTTGGAGAGATCACGTGGAGAGAATGACTGAGGAGAGACTAGCGAGAATAGTGCGAGATGGTAAACCACGGACATGACGACCTCTGGGAAGACCTCCAAAGAGATGGCTCGAATCATGGACATCAACACCTCAAGAAAACTGATGAGTTGGAAACTACAGACCTGAGGCCAACAGTACGTGGAAAAAGAAGAAGCTTACCTATCTACCTCAATTAAAAACCCGCAAAAATTTTTGTTCGATCACCCTCAGTTTTTTTGTAATAGTGACAGTCACTTAAATTACGTTATAAGAGGAGATTGTTGAGAACATTGTTTTGAACGTAAGCCATCTTGGAAATAATAATTATTTTTTGTTTTCATTTGAGTAATCTACGTTTAATGACATGCCGAGAACTTGTGTAAATAATCCTGATCGATTCTGTTACGTGTGTGGTGAACTTACATTCACTAATCAGCACAGAAATTTTACAGTCTTGGTCAAGAAGTGTTATTTTGAATATTTCGGATTTCCGGTTCGCCACCAAGATAAATTGTGGGTTCCCCATATATGTTATGCATCATGTGTTACTCTTTTGACTGGATGACACATGAACTTCGCAATTCCAATGAAATGGGCCAAACCCAGAGATTAGACATCAGACTGTTATTTTTGCTTGACTGCAATTAAGGGCTTCAGTAGTAAAACTAAACTAGCAATCAAGTATCCAAACTTACCATCTGCAAGGAGACCGGTCCCCCACAGTGAAGTAATGCCTATACCAACACCTCCACAAAGTGTACTATCAGATGAATCCAACGTGTCGTTGAGCTTACCTCCTACTCAAAAGGACATGAGAGATTACACTTACGAACCTAGCACTTCTTTTACACCACATTTAATAACACAAGGTAACCTAAACGACTTGGTGCGTGATTTGAGTTTATCCAAAAAGCAAGCTGAAGTTTTATCATCTAGATTGAAAGGTTGGAATTTACTTCATTCAGAAATGAGAATTTGCTATTTCCACAATCGTGATGATGAGTTCAAAAGTTATTTCTCTCAGAAAGGTGACCTTGTTTACTGTAATGACATTAATTCTGTAATGAATTTATTAGGGAACACCAACAATACCAATACAGACAGGCGACTATTTATAGACTCTTCAAAAGTAAGTCTAAGGGGTGTTCTTTTGCATAATGGAAACAAAATTCCGTCTGTCCCAGTAGCCCATGCCACTAACATGAAAGAGTCATATGATAACATGAAGCTATTTTTAGAGAAAATAAAATATTCTATGCAATTGGAAAATATATGGAGATTTGAAGGTGATTGCTATTTTATTAGGGCTACAACTTGATTACACAAAATGTTCCTGCTCCCTTTGTGAATGGGACAGTAAAGATAGAAAAAATCATTATATTAAAAAAGATTGGCCAAAACGTAGCTCACTTACTCTTGGACAAAAAAACGTTTTGTTTCCACCTTTGGTGAAACCAGAAGATGTACTGTTGCCACCACTGCACATAAAACTAGGTATTATCAAAAATGTTATCAAAACGATGGACAAAGCTGGAGAAGAATATTTATATTTGAAAAAAAAAGTTCTCTAAAATTGCTAAAATTGGACCACAAATTAGAGACTTAATTAAAGACCCTATCTTTGAACAAAAATTAAATTCACTGGAAAAACCCGTCTGGATATGTTTCAAAAATGTGGTTAAAGATTTTCTTGGAAACAATAAAGCTGAAAACTACATTGCCTTGAGCAGTGAACTTTTGACGACCTATAAAGCACTATGATGTAACATGTCACTCAAAATTCATTTTTTGGATTCTCATTTGGACTTTTTCCCCGAAAATCTGGGAGCAGTAAGCGATGAGCATGGTGAACATTTCCAACAAGATATTTCAGCCATGGAGAAGAGATACCAAGGCAAATGGAGTCCAAACATGTTAGCAGATTACTGTTGGACACTGAAGAGGGATATTCCAGAAGCTAAATATCCAAGGAAGTCAGAAAAATCATTTTTTTCTATTCTGTCACTATAAAATATTTATATTTGATACATTTTTTCAAAAATGTATCAAATATGATGTGTTATACGAATTCTACTTTTATTTTATCGTTTGCATTTTATACTGATTTAAAATATGACAATAGAATCCGTGTAACAAAAAAAAGTTGAAATTTTATTAACCAGTGTTATTTGACGTACTGTGGGAGCTGGCATTGTCATGATGAAGAAGATGCCACGTTTTCGGTTGTTTTTCCTGATTTTATTGATGACTCCTGGGAAACAAATTGTTATATACCATTCAGACTTAACTATTCTTCGTTCTTCTAAAAGCAATCATCGCAACATAGAAGTTCTTCGCGAACGAACTACTTTTATTGGATTCGGTTCATCTTGGAACACCCAACAGTTGATTGTTGCTTGCTGCCGCGTCGTATGAATATATCTAAATTTCATCTCCTGTTATGATGTATACGGATTTTGCATGTCCTCAATCGAATTTTTATTTTCACTAATTGACACGAGCCAGTTTTTGAGTTTCGGTCAAATATGCGGAGTTCATCGGGAACAGATCTTTTTGACAGCTAAATGTTTATGCAAAATCAAATTTACTGCAATTTTCGATATGCATAAGGAAGCCTATATCTCACGGTAAGTCACATGCCGATCCTCTTCAATCATGTCGGGCACAGCAGCGATATTTTTTTGTAACAACTGATTTTGGTCGACCTTCACGAAATTCATCGCTGACGAAAGCAAGACCATAACGAAATCCTATAAACCAATTGTAAACAGTTTTTTCTGATGGTGATTTATTACCAAAAATTGAACGAAGCGATTCGTGGCGTTGTTGTTGAGTTAGGCCTTTACTAAAATCGTAAAAAATCAACCAGTGAAAACCATCACGTGAAATTTCCATTTGCTACAAAACTGGTTTTTTTTTTTAAACGCTCATTGTAAACAAATTACTCTGCCAATTTCTGAGCTGTCACTGTTTTAATAATAAAAGACGTCAAATTTTACAACTATAGTAATGTCACATCTCAATAGCGCCATCTAGTTGTCATTTGTAAATACTTAAAAAGCGGCCCTCGTATCAGTATTTTTTTAGGTAAATTCAAATATTGTAATCTTAAGTTTAAATAGGTGGTAAATTGTTTATTTAAATCCGAGACAAATAATTCTATGTTTATAAATCTGTCAAAAAGAGTTATACTCGTACATACCTCGGACTCGTGCAGGTATTTAAACAAGAAATAGTTTACAATTTTGTTATAAATGTAATAATGATACTGCAAAACAAGATATGATGATGACGTATTTTTGGGAATAAAATGTAATTTGTAATAACCTTTTATTTAACCTTTTATCCTCCACGTTTTATTATTGTTACAAAAGTAAAGAAGGTATTAAAAATTGACTGACAGCTTTAGCTTACCAAGCCAAACTTTTAATATTTTGGTTAATTTAGATGCATTTTACTCATTAAATTAATTAAAATTTTAAAAATTTCAACAAAAATATAAATATACTGAAGAGCGAGCAAACCACAGGCAATTCTGGCGTCAGTTTTTTGGGATGCTAAAGGTATTATTATGGTGGACTACCTTCCGAAAGGCGAAACAATAAACTTGACTTACTATTGCACCCTTTTGAGTCGTTTACGCCAAGAAATTAAAGAGAAACGCCCAGGATTACTGGAAAAGAAAGTTTTTTTCCATCAGAACAACGCTCGCGTTTACACGTCTGTTGAGTCTATGGCTCAAATTCGTGACTGTGGTTTCGAATTGCTGTCCCCCCGGCTTATTCTCCTGATTTGGCACCTTCGGACTTTCAACTGTTTTCAACCCTAAAAAGACGAGACGGGGAGTTCGCCAGTCTTCTTGATCTGTTTTTAACCACCAATCCGGAGATTTACACGGTCACCGTAAATCCGCCGTTAGGTTCTTCTGACCATAAACTGCTTTCGACATCGAGTATCGTGCCAATCAGTTACAGAGAGGCGCCTAAGCCGCGCAAGATTTGGCACTACAAATCTGCTAAATGGGAAGATCTCATGGAATACTTTCGAACTTTCCCTTGGATGGACGTTTGTTTTCGATCCGATAACCCATCTGACTGCGCCAGGGAGGTCTCCGATGTTATTTTAGCTGGTATGGAAGCTTACATCCCTTTTTCGAAGAAATGCTCCTCCAACGGCAAGCCTTGGTTCGACCGAAAATGCAAAGAAGCTGTTGCTTCTAAACATATTGCCTACCGACAATGGCGTGAAAATCCTAACACCTTAAATCGAAACATCTTTGTTCATGCCCGGAACAGATGCAAGGGAATTATCGACGAAACCAAGGAGGCACACAATCAACGAATTAGAAACAAACTTCTCGCTTGTCCCAACAATTCCAGGTCCTTTTGGGCAGTCGCTAAGGCAGTTAGTCAAAACTTTACCAAATCCACCATACCACCACTCACACGGCCAGATAATTCCATTGCAACCACACCTGTTGAGAGAGCGAACTTGTTGGCTGAACTCTTTGCTTCACATTCTACGGTCGATTTCCAAGGAAAAACACCACCTACAATTCCCATATTGCAGTCACGGATGCCCGATGTTGTCTTCAGACAGCGCATCATAAAGAGTATTTTAATGAAGCTAGACACCAAGAAGGCTTCTGGCGCTGACGGAATACCTGCCATAGTTCTCAAAAACTGTGCAAGGGAACTAACACCAGTTTTCTGTAGACTTTTTAACCTATCCTACAGAAAGGGAATATTTCCGTCCTGCTGGAAATGTGCCACGGTTCAGCCGATACCTAAAAAAGGTAAGAAGACCTTGCCAAATAACTACCGACCAGTTGCACTGCTTTCAATAATATCGAAAGTCATGGAAAAGGTTATCAATGAGCATCTTCTAAAATATCTTGAACGATTCAATATTATTAGCGATCACCAATATGGTTTTCGTAAACATAGATCAACAGGAGATCTTCTGACTTATGTAACACATGTTTGGAACAACGCAATTGAACACTTTGGAGAATCTCGAGCGGTTGCTCTTGACATATCCAAGGCATTCGACCGTGTTTGGCACGATGGACTGTTGGCTAAGTTGCGCTCTTATGGTATGTCTGAAAGGTTCTGTTTGTGGCTCTCATGTTTCCTCAGAGAGCGTTCTTTACGAGTGGCGGTCGACGGATTTCTTTCTAACACCCTCACTATCAACGCCGGTGTGCCCCAGGGCTCCATACTGTCTCCTACTCTCTTTCTCATTTACATTAACGATCTGCTGGAAAAGACCGGGAATCCAATCTACAGCTTTGCAGATGACAGTACGCTTGTCTCTTCATTCACCTTGAACGCTCGGACATCGGCTGCTCAGGCGAATATCCGCAGACAGCAGGAGGTCGTTCAACTTAACAAAGACCTGGAAGAAATTCTATCTTGGGGTGACAGTAACCAAGTGGAATTTAACGCTACAAAAACCCAAGCGGCAGTTTTTTCTAAAAAAGTTAACGTTGCTGAACCCGACATAGCTATGTCGGGGCACTCCATTCCCCTAGCATCGTCGCTCAATTTGTTGGGCGTTAGTTTGGGAGCAAATATGTCTTGGCATGAACATGTTGCAGGCATAGCAAGGAGAGCTTCTGAAAAATTGGGAATATTATTTAGAACCAGAAAGCTTTACACCCCACAGCAACTGTTAATTCTTTACAAAGCCCAAATTCGACCAACTATGGAATACTGCTCCCACGTTTGGGGCTCCGCTCCCAAACATACACTGCATTTGTTGGATTCTGTTCAGAGAAGAGCGGTCCGTCTGATTGGGGACCCGGAATTGACCGGCGGCCTTGATTCGCTGGAACATCGAAGAACGGTTGGCGACTTGAGTCTGTTCTACAAGTATTTTCATGGAAAGTGTTCGAAGGATGTAGCCCGCTTAATTCCTCCCAAAGCGGTGCATGTTAGAAATACACGTCGCGCTGGTGCTTCGCATCCGTATGAGGTTCAGCTTGTTACTCCGCGTACGACGCTTTTCAAGCAATCTTTTATATGGAGAACGTCATCCCTTTGGAATAATTTGCCCAGCGCTGTGTTTCCCACCGAGTACAATTTACAGCGATTCAAGAACAACGTGAATCGCTTTTTCCGCACTCGTGCCGCTCCTGGAGCGCTTTAGGGACTTCCCTGCAGCACGTGTGCTAGACCAATAAAAAAAAAAAAAAAAAAAAAAAAAAAAAAAAAACACCTCGGTGGCCAGAAATTTTCATCAAATGAAGAAGTTGAAGCTGCAGTTAACCAGTATTTTGACGATCTTGAGGAATCTTTTTCTCAAACAGGTGTGGAAGCTTTGGAAAGCAGGTGGAAGGAGTGCATAGAGCTAGGTGGCGATTATGTCGAAAAACAAAAATATTTTTGTAAGTATTTTATTTTGTTTTCTTCACTAGACCGCGGACTTTTCAATCCATCCTCGTATGATAAACCATGAGCTGAAAAATTATACCTTTATCGAAAAATGCAATGAAAACTCCTTATTGTACAATCTGAGATTGATCTATTTAAAGCAATTCTTGCAGAAAGATGACACTAAACTAATTCTACTCAGTATATATCACCACTACACCAAACACTTTATTTTTGCACTCGACGCGCGTTTCGCTAACCATGTTAGCTTCATCAGGAGCGATGATTGACTAAAGCTAAACTACAAATCTACCCTATTTATACTTAGCCTAACCCTTGAATTACTCAAGCGGAACTAATGACATAGGCAAGGCTATCAGTTCCGGTCAAGTAACCAGTAGAGGGGACTATAAGGAATAGGCCCTCTGCCTTTGTTTAAACTACTTTTACATTTTATGATTTCCATACTTTCGTATGCGTTCAACAATATCCTATCAGATACATTTTTTATTAATCTTAGATTATCTAATGTTACAGTATGATCAGCTTCAAGAGCATGTTCGGCAATGCTAGACTTTTCTGTTCTGTTGTATTTTAAGTGTGCTAAATGTTCTTTAAATCGTGTTCTAATTGACCTTTTAGTTTGCCCAACATACTTTTTGTCACAATCATTACAACTAATTTCATAAATTCCACTTTTCTCACAATTAGGAATCTTATCTTTGGGATTTCCTAAGATATTCCTCAGATTGTCTGAAGACTTATAGACTAAGGTGAGGCCTACCTTATTAAATACCTTATTGAGTCCCTTGCTATATTTCGGATTATATGGTATGGAGACATACTTGGTGTTATTTTCTTCGCGTGTAAAAAAGGTGGAATTCTGAATATTAAACCTAAACTTATGCCTATTTATTAGCTTATTTACTAAGTCCTCGTCATAACCATTAACTCTAGTTATATTTCTAATACGATTCCTTTCTTTATTAAAGTTTACTAACTTACTAAACTAATTATTAGCCGAAAGTCAACTAAAATATAAAGCCAATTAACAACATTTTTGTAGAAAAGTATATAAATACATAAAATTATATAAATTTGATATTTCCCTCTTTATTCCTATGAAACAAAAGGCCTTGCTTATTAACAATTGTACAGAGCACCTATTTATGTAGAATTTGAGGAGTGTCCACTGATATGCGCAGCAACAGAGGGATGATGATAACACAGGACACAAAATTTTTTTTTGTCGATTTACTTTGACTACAATAGGTCTAGGTTATATTTTTGGGTCGCTGATCACGAATTTGTCCATTTGATCCATCACATCTGGATTTTGCATAAAATAGCCATAAAATTGGTAAAAATGAGTTCAAAATGAGATTTTCATCATTTTAAATGGCGTAGTATTTCGGAATGATCAAATTCGCCATATACCCGCCACTCTTAGGCGCTGCAGGTATAACCTCCTTGTTCCAAATAGGTTTTGACAGCGACAATATGTTCTGCAGCTGGTAAGTGCCAAAATGCCTTGACGAAGAGGCTACTGACGATTCTAATCAAGATGAAATAATGCAAAACATCATTTAAAAGCTGTCAAGTTTACTTTGACAGGTGTCAAATTACACTCGCAGCTGCCAGTTAGCTTGAGTGGATATCAGCACTGAAACAGAATTGATGAAAGCATAAGGCGTAGTGTCTTTCTCAAAGATCTAAACTATTAGAACATTATCATGGCTTTGACTGTTCTGTTCAGCAGTACTAGCTGTCAAAGTACACACTATTAAAATATTTTACAAAGTAATTCGTAAAGTTGCATGTCTAAGAGCGATCTTGCAAGTGCTTTTACAGTAAAATACGGTAAATAAGAATTTTACTACATCAATTTTAATTAATAACGAGGAAACATTTACAAAAATTAACTATTTTTTTCACATTTAACTATAGCAGCTATAACTTCTTCCTATCCCAAGAATTTTAGCTAAAGTTTCGTTCAAATCCGGAAAAAAAAATAAGGGCGATATACATCAAGTTGCCCATTTAACGTGCCGAATCAAAGGTCAAAAGTCCTCCAACATACCGTGTGCCCGTATAACTCTTCCTTCACCACTTTTTACGAGAAGACCTCTGTAGTAACTAATTATCTCCAGAGTGTTGTTGTAACTGCTAATAGGATGACCAAAACCCAAAATAATTCCGTAAATGACTTTTGACGATATAACTGAGCTCTTCAAAAGAGGTAACGAATGATAGAAAAAATGAAACATTTCATCTTGTTTCACCACTGTTTTAGAGACTGTAGGTTATTCATACATGGTGGAAAGAAAAGGATTTGGAACCTTTTGCATCATTATTCAAGAATCGTTATTGGAATAAGTGACACAAGCGAAATACAAGGTTTCTCTGCTGTTTTGCAGCAACCAATCCTTCAACAATCTGAACAGATTTCCCTGTCGTTAGTATACGGACTATTGCCCGAAAATATATCAATATGTCATTTGAGTTGGTGACTCTCGCTCCAACCGACACTGCGAGCTGTCCGAATTTCTTTTGAACTTACTTGCAGGCTAATCTACTAAAATGACAACCTACACATAAAGTAAAACAAAATTGCGTCTAATTTTAAAATATCTCTTCACCGATTCAGGGTGCTGGGCAAATCCGTCTTGACTGGCTAAAATCGACTTTCATCCCAATTCCTAAAAAGTCAAAGTCAAGAAATGTGACGATTATCGTTTAATAAGTTTAATGTCTCACGTTTTTAAGATATTCCTGAGAATCATCCGTACCAGAATATACAGAAAACTAGCCGTGCCTGCAGTTTCGCTCACGTGGACTTCATTCACTATTATCATCACTGCTCATTCGTTATATTACCTAACGTAATAAAATATATCCTATAACCTGGCCAGAGAACATATGTATGAATTAAAAAAAAAACACGTTAATCGGATAAGTAGTTCTCGAGTAATAAGGGCACTAACGGACAGACAGGCAGACAGAGAGACGTTGCATTTTATATATATTATATTCTTTGCTACATGATATTGTTCCATATTTAATGGTTTAGGCAGTGTATTGCAAGAGAACACGCTATCGGCAAACTTTTTTCCGGCTTGGTTTACTCTTATCGTCACTGCCTATTCCTTATGTTACCTAATGTAATAAAATATTGCCTATAACCTGGCCAGAGAACATATGTATGTTAAAAAAAAAGCACGTAATTCGGATAAGTGGTTTTCGAGTGACAAGCGCACTAACGGACAGGTAGACACACAGACAGACAGATAGACAGAGAGACGTTGTATTTTATATATATTATATATTTGAAAATTATAAATAACCTGGCCAGAGAATAAATGTGTGAATTAAAAAAAACACGTAAATCGGATAAGTGGTTCTCGAGTGATAAGGGCACAAAGGGACAGACAGGCAGACATCACTGCTTTTTCCTTATATTATCCAACAAAATAAAATATATATGTATGTTTTAAAAAAAGCACGTAAATCGGATAAGTGATTCTCCAGTGATAAGCGCACTAACGGACAGAGAGACAGACAGACAGAGAGACGTTGCATTTTATATATATTATAGAGGTGAAGCAGAAATAGATAACACAAAATTCGGATTCCGAAAAGGCATGGGTATACCTGAAACATTATTCTCCTTAAATGTACTGGTCCAGCGTTACAAAGATATGAATGTAGATGTATCTGCATGTTTTATAGATTACAATAAAACTTTCGACAGTGTGATTCACGAGAAATTAATAAAAATTCTAGAAACAACAAATATAGACAAAAGAGACCTAAGTATAATTAAAAATCTGTACTGGAATCAATCAGTGGAAGTTAAAATTGGGCTCGAAAAGTCCGAAAGCAAAAAAATAACCCAAGATGTAAGACAGGGATACATTCTCTCACCACTTTTGTTCAATCTTTATTCTGATAGTGTGTTTAATGAGGCCATCTATGAATCCATTGAAGGAATAACAGTTAATGGAAGTACACTGAACAACATACGGTTTGCTGATGATACTGTTCTATCAGCAAATAATATCAAAGATCTCCAGCAACTGATCAATCGAGTCGTAGTAACCAGCGAAAGATTTGGATTAACTATGAGTATAATAAAAACCAAGAGGATGGTAATAACAAAGAAAAATCTACCACAAGAATCCCTCGAAATCAGGGACAACACCGTAGAACAGGTCTCCAAATCTATATATTTGGGAACCACGATAAATGACAAGTGGGACCCACGAAAGGAAATATACTCCCGAATTGTATAAGCCCGAGTAACATACATGACCATGAATAAATTTTTACATCGCACAAATCTCGGCCTCCGAATGAGAATGGTAAGAGCGTATGTATTCTCCGTGCTATTGTACAGGGTGAGTCGACGATGGAGTAAAGATTATTATATCATTTGTTTCGGTAATGACGAAAAAATGTTAAATACAATAGTTTTAGGGAATGTTAAGGTGCATAGTTTAAAATTATTTTTGAGTATACAGGATACTTCAAAAAAGTGTGGGGGATATAACATGTTTTTTTTTTAAATGGAACATCCTATTTTCTAATTTATTTTTAAATTCTGCATAACATTTTATAACTTCTTTATTAGTAATGTTATATACCTAAAGCTATTAGTTTTTCTAATATTTCATTTTTTTTTAAAAAATACTAGTTATCAGTTTTGTAAAAAATTGCCGGTAGCGCCATTGTTTCTGAAGGTGAAATACTCATAATTGGTACGATCCCTGTATATTATTATTTTTTTCTGATAGATTTTACAAAACCCTCCAACTTTTATTAAGTATGTCATATACCTATTTCTAATAGTTTTCGATTTATTTTGAAATTTTCAATTTTTGCCCTTGTTTTTAGTACACTTACGCTATAACATCATAGTTGCCACGACAAAACAAAAATGTAGGCATTGTCAAATTTTGACATGTCTATTAAGCAAGTAAAAATAGTTTAATTTGTTGTAGTAAGTGACGTATAAAGGTAATGGTTATAGATTTTCCTAAAAATGAATTAATTGATATGGTTTATATACTGGGCGAAGCGGGAAAAAATTGTCTTTTGGCAGTAAAGTTTACGGAGCGAAGTACCCTAAGAGACGTCTCTTAGGGTACTTCTACCATCTAAAAAATCTTTTCAGTGCATAATAGAACGGTTTGATGGTAGTGGTAGCGTTGAGTATACGAAACGAAAAATAGTAAACCAGAATGCTACCAATGAGGAAAAAGAAATGGAGATTTTACTTCATGTTGACGATAATCCCCAGGTCGGCAACCGTCAACTAGGTGACTTATCTGACACATCCTAATCTACGGCTAATTGCACCACGAGAAAATACAAGTATCATCCCTTTCATATGGAACAACACCAAGATCTTCAAGACCGTGATTTTGAACGACGAGTAAACTTTTGTACCACTATGAATGGAGCAATAGAGGCCGATCCAAATTTTTTATCCAAAATAATGTTTTCTGATGAAGCTACTTCTCGCAGTAATGGAGCAGTTAACGGCCATAACATGCATTATTATTCAACAGTTAATCCATTTTGAGTCCTGGAAGTTCAAAACCAAAACCATTGGTCGCTTAATGTATGGAGTGGAATATTAAATTTTCGAATTATTGGTCCATATTTTTTCCGCGAACCGCTTGACAGGCCTAGATATCTAAATTTTTTGCAAAACGAATTACCCCAGCTTCTTGAAGAAGTTGATAGCTTTGAAAAGGGACAAATGTGGATTCAACAAGACGGAGCTCCTGCTCATTACCACCTGGAAGTTCGGGAATTTTTAAACTATCGTTACCCACAAAAATGGATGGGTAGGGATGGATTCATTCAGTGGCCCCCTGGATCTTGTAACTTAACACCTCTAGATTTATTTTTGTGGGGCTACATTAAATATCGTATTTATGTGAATGCCCCTATAATACCAGTAGATATAGAAAATAGGATACAGGATGCGTGCAGGACAATAACGCCCTTTATGCTAAGGAAAGTGAAGGAAATATATAGTAAAACGACGAAACATGTATATTCAAGTAGACAGGCATATTTTTAAACATTTATTATGTCATAATAATTAATCAATAGATAAGTTAAACTGTATTAAAATTATTATTAACTATTTGTTTATGTTTTCACAATAGCGTAAGTATATTAAAAACAAGGGTAAAAATTGAAAAATTCAAAATAAATCGAAAACTATTAGAAATAAGTATATGACATACTTAATAAAAGTTGGAAGGTTTTGTAAAATCTATCAGAAAAAATAATAATATACAGGGTGTGCAGTTTAAAAAATATATAAATTTATTTTGAACACCCTGTAGCATCTAACTCAAATTTCTTTACATATATCATTTTTTTTTTTCAGCTCTATAGAACGCTCGTACCAATTATGAGTATTCCACCTTTAGAAACAATGGCGCTATTGCCAATTTTTTACCAAACTGAAAACCAGTATTTTTTAAAAAAAAAAAATTGAAATACTAGAAAAAACTACTTGGTTTAGGTATATAAAATTATTAATAAAAAATTTTACGCAACATTTAAAAATGAATTAGAAAATAGGATGTTCCATTTAAAAAAAACATACGTTATATCGGCCACACTTTTTTGAAGTACGCTGTATACTCAAAATAATTTTAAACTGTGCACCTTAACATTCCCTAAAACTACTGTATTTAACATTTTTTCGTCATTCCCGAAACAAATGAGATAATGAACTTTACTCTATCGTTGACTCACCCTGTATAGATTTGAGTGCTGGACTCTTGACCGTGGCTCAGAGAAACGGCTGGAATCTTTTTAAATGTATATTTATAGACACCTTCTTCGCAGAAAATAAAAAACATAGAAGTAATGGAAAGAATGAACTAAATGAAAGAATTACTAACAACCATACCAAGACAAAATAAAGGGCAAACGATCGATCGGAAGACGATAGAATTATTGGCTGAAGGACAGGAGAAGGTGGTTTGGATGTGCTTCGAGTGACATTTTTCGAGCAGCAGTTTCTAAAGTTCGTTTAACTATATGGATCGCCAACCTTCGTGAGGAGACGGCATCGTAAGAAAAAGAATACTGTTTTTTCTCTGATGATAAAGTTTTGACCACTCTACTTAGAGATCAATTAAACATGATTGGTATTGTGCGGTAAACTATATTTGCAAACACCAAAAAATAATTAATGTTAATATTTTTATAATAAAAATTTCTTAGAAATCATTAAATTTCTTTACTCTTATGTTAACGCATGTTAACGACCGACAGTTTGAAAATTATTAAAATAGGTAACATAAGACATTCAGAGTTTTAGACCAAATTTTTTTCCATATTGTATTTAAAATTTTGAACAACTTCAAAATTTCATACAGTATGTCAAGAAAGAACGTAATCAATCCTGTTCTTGAAAAAATGTGTTTTAAGAACAGTTTTTGCCATCAATGTATTCTTTGGTGTGCTAACAACGGCGCAATTACTTTAGTAAGTTGTTTAATCGTCTCCTGCATCAATAATCACCTGACATCTTCGAGGTATTCTATCAACGAGATTTTCTGCAATGATCTCCAAATTTTTCGCATCTCGCGAGACATCTGAGTCAGTCCGCAGAGTCTTTCCTCTGAGCTTTGTTTTTAAAAGGAATCAAACGTTTTCAATAGGTTTGGCGTCCGGCGATTGTGCAGCTTCGCGACGTAATTTCGCCCAGCATGAATATGTTGTCGAATGGGACACATTCAAACCCGATTTTCTTACTTTCGGAGTGACTTTGCCTACCGAGCCACGCTTTGGAAAGTCGTCGACATTTTTCGTCTCGTTAAAACGATTTACCCACTTCTTCACAAACGATACCGACTTTTTAATATATTTAGCGGTCGCAGAATGTCTCATGTTAGGCCCCTTTGGACTGCCTCGAACCGACGCGACGCGCAAACAAGTGATTTATTTTCGATTTTACGTGATTTCGACGAAACTTCGGAATCGACTGATAGTCGATAGATAAAAGTTCCCTCTATCGATTTTTTGTTGAATCGCTAGTATCGCATCTACCAAAAATAAATTATCGCGGAAACGTTCTTACTTGACAGACTGTATATCCTTTATTATTCAACTTTTCTATAAACTATATTTGCTGAAGTGCCTTATTTTAGTGAGTACTATAGCCAACTTAGAGAGCACTTTGTATATAAAAGATAATTAATTTTAAAACATCTTTATCTGAAATGTAATAATATTTAATTTATTAGAATATCTATTAATTTCTGTAAACAATGAAAATTGATATGGGTGGGAAAAGTTTAATGCCAACACATTTCCCTAGTAGTTAATATTACCCATACATGATGATAAATTATTAATAGATATACATATAAAAGTTAAAGATTATTTTTTAAAATTGTATTAAAGAAATACTAATTGTGAAGGAATCAATTCTTTCTATATACCTACATGTGTCTAGTACGTACACATACCTATAAATAGTTTAACATAGACAAATGTAACAAAAATCTAAGCTCTCTCACACATCTTTCGAACACTTTCCATGAAAGTACTTGTAGAATAGGCTCAAGTCGCCAACCGTTCTTCTCTCTCTCTCTCTCCCCTCCCCTCCCCTCCCCCTTTTGAAAAATATTTATTATCTCAACAAAAGCCAGACCATGTTAATAGTAAAACCATACAAAATGTAAAAAACCCTCCCCTTTCACCCCATTCGCGTTAAGCTCAAAAACGCTTTATTCTTTTATTAGATGTTATATATAACAAGTTTGGAATTGATATCCCATTTCGTTTGAGAGTTATCATCCCAACAGACCGCGGGACATTGATGACTGATGACTATGTTTTTCATGATCCAGAACCCCTAGAACGTGAAGAAAAGTCAAATTCTCGAAGTGTGATTTTTTTACGTTTACAATACTTTCCTTTAGCAAGAAAAATAAAATTAAGACATTTCTCCCTTATGAAGAAAACATCGGGGTATCTCTCTCCATCTATACCAATATACTGTGAGAGAGATGGTTAAAAAGGCATTATCTTAGAGTTGTGTCTTTATCATATTAGAATTAAAAGTTGTATATTTGATAAGCGTCCACATATGCTTGGAAGCCTGTTTTGTGTTTCAAATTAAAAGATTCCAAATAGTGATTTTAAGTTTTTATTTTAAAATGTACAGTTATTCTGAAAGTTATAGCTGCTAACATAACTTCTCCAAGTCTTTCCCAGGTTTCTTCTTTTCATGGAGGAAGGATAAATTTGAAAAACTGTTGAATCGAAAGTTTGAAAGAATTCGTTTTTTTACATAATTCGAAAGTATACATTTCAAGGATATCGTCCTAAAATACATATATTATGTTAAAATTCGTAGAAATAACGAAATCACATGGTATTTTCTATTGATTCATCCAGGGCATGAAAAGTCCACTGGGAATATCTAGTCGGGTAATACATTGTCAGCAGGTTTCTATGAAAGAACATTATTCGAAAGACTGAATTGACATGTAAATCGGCCCTTTAGTATGGTGACAACATTAAACATGCAATTTTAAGTTAGTTTTTGTTTCTGCCGCAACGACCGTTTCGTGATTGTTATTTGTTTAGTTTTTACATAAATATATATCGAAAAGGTAATACATGACAGGCATACGAGAAAGAAGAAATAAGAGAAAGCTATATCATCCTTCAAATCACTATAACATCGAATAATCGAGAACTAGTCGCAGCACCAAAAAAATTAAATATAGAAGGAGTCTATGAGGCTCAATTCAACGAGTTTCTATAAACTAATAAGTATTCTAACTGTATTTTCGGAGATTTCAATTTCGTAAAGTGCAGAATTTGTAATATATATTATATATATATATATATATATATATATATATATATATATATATATATATATATATATATATATATATATATATATATATATATATATATATATATATATATATATATATATATATATATATATATATATATATATATATATATATTATGTACATAGTAACATTCATTTTGTCCTAGATTTTAAGATCATGTTACAACACTGGTTTTCTTTCTACAATTTATATTTTATTACATTTTTATATTTGATTAGGCAGCAATTTCAATTTTTGAGCAGTGTAACTTAAAACAGGGATTTAAATTTTTGAACAGTGTAACTCAACGGTGTATAACGTGTTGCTGACTTAACGTAATTCATTTACATTGAATGCGTCTGATTTGTTAAAAATTTGCGTCCCGGAAGTGACCCAAGAAGTGAATAGGAAGGGATAAAGATATATAAGCAGCCATTTCGAATTTTTAAAGGCTTTTGCTCGGCCATGCCGTAGTGGCTTTTTTCTCCAGCATGCCATAGTAGCTTTTTTCCTTCCGTCATGCCGTAGTACAGTAACGGCTTTTTTTTATCACCAAGTGGGTGTAGTTTATAGATCTCAAGTTTGATGAATTTTTCAAATCTTAAAATATTCTGTTTATCCTAAGACATTTCGGGTCAAAAAGTGATTAGCTACCTAAATGAAACTAGGATAGTAGTGGCTGAGACAATATTTTTATGAGAATCTTACCAGGAGAGGCCAAACAGCTTTTCCGGAAAACCCACCAGTTTAAATATCTCACTTCCTGTCTGCAACGTGTGTTTCCAACAACTACGCCACACGTGAAATCCGCGAGTTTAATTTTACAAACTTTTAGATCGTGTTTATTTTTTTACACTTAGGATCAGTGATTCATAGAACTCTAGTTTAAATGTGTACACTCTCATAGCCTAAGAGGTAGTTATTAAGTCTATGGAATTTTAAGAATGTAATAAGAGGAAGAATTTTTATTTTGTTAATATACCCTTCTTTATTTAAATGTGTAGTGTCTCACTAAACTCCTGCTCTTTCTTTCAATTTTATTTCAACAACTAAATAACTCCTCAGTATTTTTTTCATTTTTTTGAGCTGAACTTAGATTCTTTTTATTCTAAAATGAATGGTGCCGAAAAACTGTACAACCAAATTTTAAACAACTATAGAGACTATTTTCAAAAGACGTACAAAATTTACCTCGATCTCCATATACTCTACCAGTAAAAAAACGAGCTAGCTTATATCTAGTTTTTGCTCTATCAGTATTAATATCCACTCAATCCATTCTCAAAAATTAAGATATGCACATAAGGGGCAAATAACGGCTTCTATTTAATAAATAAAATATAAATAAAGTAAGTTGGGGCTATACAAAATAACGCCGCAACGAGACGTTAAAAAATACGTGAGGCTATAAAAAAGGGCGCTCTGACAGGCAATAATATATATATATATATATATATATATATATATATATATATATATATATATATATATATATATATATATATAACACATGGGCTGAAAAGTCCCGGGCCTAACAAAGAAAACACGGTTTTTTTGGTTCAAAATTAGCTTTATTCATCAACGTAATCTCCATCAAGAGCAACGCAATCATTCCGCCGCTCTAACAATGGCCAAACACTGCTCAGAATCATCAACACGTTCTTGTTTTTGATAAACAGTGAGCAAACGCGGCACCCACTTTGAACAGAGCTTTCTCATAGTCAAATGCTCATGCAATATAAAGCCAACACGTTCTTTTGATACCTTTACGATGTCAGCTAACTCACGCAACTTCACTTTTCGATCATTCAAAACGATTTTATGGATTTTTTTGATGTTTTCTGGTGTTACCGCCTCATTTGGACGTCCACTGCGTTCTGCATCATCGGTGTCTCTACGACCACGTTTGAAGTCAGCAAACCAACGTTTTATTGTTGTTTCTGATGGAGCGGAGTCCCCATAACACTTTTCAAGCCATTGCTTCGCTTGAACGGTATTTTTTCCCATCAAGAAGCAGTGTGTAAAATTAAAACACGAAATTGTTTTCGATCCATTGTTTTGAAAATAACAAAAGTAGCGTCACTCTTAGCACAATAACTCACAAACTAATGAATAGAATATCATGAAATTTTAACAGCTGTCTTTTGAAGGTTAGTATTAACTGAAAAAAAAAGGTGACTGCAATAAAAATAGCGCCATCTATGTGTTAGGCCCGGGACTTTTCAGCCCATGTGTTATATATATATATATATATATATATATATATATATATATATATATATATATATATATATATATATATATGTAATTAGACTGAGTAATGCTGAGATTTTCTGTGCCTTCATAGACTTGCTTCGACTAATTTCCTGGTCTTTTTATGACACCATAGTTCAAAGTATATACAGTGTGTCCCAAAAAGTTTTATACAAATGGAGAAAAAGTTTATCTTACGTATTACAAAAAAATTTATCCTTGATAAAAAGTTCTGCATCAAATGGAAATCCATAATAAGGCACTAAAAGTTTAAAATGTTTGATGGTATACAGGGGAAAAAAAAATAATGATTTATAATGAAGAGTAAACTGTGTTTAAATTTAAATACAGAGCAAAATATTAATTGAAAATGTTAATAGGAACTAAAAAGTTATGCTCACGTTTAGATTTGTGGCCTTCCTAGTTAAAAATTCAAAAAAACTCCAGTAAATACGTCAGTAATTGTTGGATTATATACTGAAAAAAAGAACACGAAATCATTTCAAATTTTAGGCTGAAAATAAATAAACATGTCTTTAACATATTTTTTAGTTCCTATTAACATTTTCAATTAATATTTTACTCTTCATTATAAATCATTATTTTTTATTTTCCCTGTATACCATCAAATATTTTTAACTTTTGATGGTTAATTATGAATTTCCATGTGTTGCAGAACTTTTTGTCAGAAATAATTTTTTTTGTAGTATGTAAGATAAACTTTTTCTCCATTTGTATAAAACTTTTTGGTACACACTGTATACTGTTTTGAAAGCGGTAGTTGAAATGTTTATGATGAAAACTGTCAACAAAAAAATAGGTAATCATACAAGCTACTGAAAAGGAAATGAGCTTATGATTTCAGGCATCTGGCTAAAACTAGCTTCGCCACTATTTTGACTAATTATCACGATTGCAAAATAATCCTAATGATCATGCGAACACAATGTAGTAAGAAGAACACGTCCATAAATGTGTTTCGAATGACGAAGAAGCCTCAGGGGATATAGAAGTAGACGTTGTTCGTGCGATGTTGCTCAGATTAAAAGAGATTATAGAGTGTTTAGTGTTAATCGCATTGATGACGCCAATAGTAGACTCGAGACCATACGTTGGCAAAGATGCGATGAAAAATGATTGCATAAATCAAGTCCCAAAGCTAGCAGACTTAAAACTACGTTAAAAGAAAAACAAATATAAAGGATCAAGCGGGAAAGGTAAATTGGCCGACACAATGGAAAATTAATTATGCAGTTATGGGGGAAAAGTCACTGGCGAAAATTCAGATTCAGTCGATAACATTCACAATGCCATATCGATCTCATGGTACCATGAAAGTTTATCAGATAAAGAAACATCACTTGTGTCCAAAATGGGAAAATTCTTGGTGCACTTGATAACTGCAAAATCTGGAGGTAATTTTCAAAGATACACAATGTAAGCGAGACTATAATTCTTATTTATACAGATTTCGGAGAGACAGAATTACTGCAACGTTATTTGGGTGGATTTACTTGAATACATAATAAAAGATTAACTACTCTTATCTGGAAACGTGCTCAAAAACCATTGTCAAGTCAGTCTTATATGGTTCAAATAACAATGTATTTATCGTTTACGTTTTACAGAATGATCCTTTTTTACACACAGAACATAGAGCATGTACGACTAAAGGCGATGATTCGCAAATTCAACCTAATGTATGCGCCTAGTCGACGTGCAATGTTGGGGACCTGAGCTGAGATTCTGCAACAGAAGGAAAGCGATCTCTTTTTTCGTAATGAATGTCAAACTGACCATCAACTT
This sequence comes from Pachyrhynchus sulphureomaculatus, assembly GCA_019049505.1. Taxonomy (NCBI): domain Eukaryota; kingdom Metazoa; phylum Arthropoda; class Insecta; order Coleoptera; family Curculionidae; genus Pachyrhynchus; species Pachyrhynchus sulphureomaculatus. Next base: position 101,699,481 of record CM032455.1, on the reverse strand, counting down.
TGTCCAACGACTTCCAAAGTTACCATTCTTCACGGGTTGAAATAGCATTGATTTTCTCAATTAAAAATATAAATTCATTTTGTTGTGTATCATGATAAGGTCGGTTTATTTACTTTGTTATTACTTTTAAATTTTTATATTAATATTTTTATATTAATGAATATTTATAATATACAAAAGAATCCGAATCTAGTCGAAATTTAACGATATGAAAAGAATATGAAATTCCGCTTTCCCTTTCTTTTTCCTCTTCTTCCGTATTTTCGTTACTGATTACCAACCCTAGAGTACAATTCTGTAAGAATATTTTTAGACTTTCTCTTTCCTTATCGCTTTCAAAACCATGATAAATCTATGATCTATAACCGAAGCAACAATGACCAAAGGTCGATACTTTGAGAGTTGACCCTATTGTTTTATAGAATAGCAGCACTGGAGCAAAATCGAGAATGAATCAGCCTTTCATCAGTAAGGACGATAATTACTATAGACCAGGAATTAATTAAATGTAGTGAAATTTACAATTACAAACTTAATATACAAAAGAATTGAAACCATATTTTTCAAGTTAATTTTTTGTTTTTCTCTACTAGTTTAAATCGTGGCGCTTCTAATCTCCTTACACTATACAAAATTCTCTTCATTTTCTACATTAATAATATTTGTACTCCTTCGAACAAAATTTTTTCTCACATTTTTTGAGTTTTTTTAAACATTTACCATTTTTACAATAATTACCATAATATTCTTTAAAACCACGCTTTGCTATTGTTTTCCAGATGATTAGAAATAAAGTTGCGGAGACCCCAGGAAGAAGTGTCCTGCATCATCATACAGCGACATCTATTACACTAACATAAAATGAATATTTTACAATAAGAAAAATCTTAATTATAGAATCTTTTTTATGTATTATTATTAATATTCATACTGTCTATGAGGAACTAACAAAAAATTCCGGAAAATCACCTTTTCTTTAGTCATCATCCTGTTAATACCCTAGAATACTTACCTATTACTTCTTTGTAAAATTTGTTGTATTTCAGCTAGAGACTTTCCCTTAGTTTCAAAAATTACAAAGTGAACAAAAAAGTAACCAATAAAACAAAAGAATGCAAATAACCAAAATGATCCCGCCATACCCCAAATTTCCGAAATTATTGGGAAAAGATAGGTAACCAGACTTGCTGTTAAGAAGGTGGTAGTAGAAGTTAAAGCTGATCCTATCCCTTTAACGTTTGAGGGAAAAATTTCACTCATAACTATCCAAGGAAGCGGACCAAGTCCGAAACTAAAAACAAGCATGTAAACAATCATACAGGCTATTGGAAGCCAAAATATTGGATCTATGTTATAGGTATTGTCCTTAAGATAAAAATAGATACCTAAAATAACCATAGATTTACAGCAAAATATACAACAAATTAACAGCAGTAATTTTCTTCCCAATTTTTCCACCATAAATATACAAGCAGTGTTTGATAATACTTGAACCAATCCCGTAATTATTGTGGCAATATTTGGAGAGATGGTACTACCAGCGGCCTCGTAAATTGGTTTCAAAAAGGATAAAAAGGAAGTAATACCAGCAAATTTTTGGAGTGCTACTAGTCCAAGAGAAATATACAGAGCTTTACGTCCTGCTGGTGATATAAACAAATCTTTAACTCCTGCTGTATTTCGTTTTTCCTTGTTCTACACATTTCTTAATTTCTGATAATTCCATGCGGATATCAGTTCCCTGATTTCTTAATTTTCTTAAGGCGATACCAGCCTTATCATACTCATTACAAGCCATAAGATAATACGGTGATTCTGGCATAAAAATTGCAAAAATAATAATGAATATTATCAGTGGAATAGCACAAGTTATGCTATAGACAAGTATTGAAAGGTGAGGTCCTATGGAGAAGGAGTACATGATACCCAATGTAATTAGTACCCCCATTGCGCTACCGTATTTGCCTCTATTCCGAGCTTGACTGATTTCGCTGACATACATGGGAACTACTGCGTAAGCACTGCCTGTCCCAAGACCAATGAGAAATCTAAAACAAAAATATGTAGAGCATTAGCTTTGACTAAATATTTTGTAAATTTAGTTGCTAAAAATTCATTTCGAAACCGTATAGAGGGCGAGTCAGTAAATTAAATTACTGAGCACATAATACGAAACGTTTTTAGTGAAATTAGTCTGTCTTCTAACAATCAAAATTTACCATATTTGTGAACTTATTATTTCTAGCTTTATAGTTCCTCTACGAAATTTTTTAAAAAACCTATGAGCAGTCACATATTACCGAGCCTTGACAAAAACCATGCCTTATTTACTATTATTATTATGATTGTTCTTCTTTCTCAGAGTTGGTTAGTGTGGTTCTATTGTTCATTATGTATTAAGGACTGACCCGAGAATGTTACATGTTTTTAAAATAACTGACTTCTAAATGTTTTTGGACATGTTTGTGTTGAATCCTAATTGTACAGGTGAGTCAACGATAGAGTAAAGTTTATTATCTCATTTGTTTCGGGAATGACGAAAAAATGTTATATACAATAGTTTTAGAAAATGTTAAGGTGCATAGTTTAAAATTATTTTTGAGTGTACAGGTACTTCAAAAAAGTGTGGCCAATATAACATATGTTTTTTTTTTAAATGGAACATCCTATTTTCTAATTTATTTTTAAATTCTGAATAAAATTTTATAACTTTTTTATTAATAATGTAATAATTAATATACCTAAACCTATTAGTTTTTCTAATATTTCAATTTAAAAAAAAATAGTTTTCAGTTTTGTAAAAAATTGCCAGTAGCGCCATTGTTTCTGAAGGTGGAATACTCATAATTGGTACGAACGTTCTATAGAGATGAAAAAAAATATATAAGTAAAGAAATTTGAGTTAGATGCTATAGGGTGTTCAAAATAAATTTATGCATTTCGACTATTTTAAACTGAAAAAACTGAAATTTTTTAAACGGCATACCCTGTATATTATTATTTTTTCTGAGAGATTTTACAAAACACTCCAAATTTTACTAGGTATGGCATATACCTATTTCCAATAATTTTCGATTTATTTTAAATTTTTCAATTTCTACCCTTGTTTTTAATTCACTTACGCTATAACATTATAGTTGCCAACACAAAACAAAAATGTAAGGCATTGTCAAATTTTGACATGTCTATTAAGCAAGTAAAAATAGTTTAATTTGTTGTAGTAAGTGACGTATAAAGGTAATAGTTATGGATTTTCCTAAAAATGAGTACTCTAATAGACGTATACCATCTAGAAAATCTTTTCAGTGCTTAATGGAACGGTTTGATGGGAGTGGTAGCGTTGAGTATACGAAACGAAAAGTAGAAAACCAGAATGCTACCAATGAGGAAAAAGAAATGAAGATTTTACTTCATCTTGAAGATAATCCCCAGGTCAGCAGCCGTCAATTAGTTGACTTATCTGACACATTCCAATCCACAGCTAATCGCACCACGAGAAAATACAAATATCATTCCTTTCATATGGAACTACACCAAGAACTTCAAGACCGTGATTTTTGAACGACGAGTAAACTTTTGTACCACCATGAATGGAGCAATAGAGGCCGATCCAAATTTTTTATCCAAAATAAGTGTTTTCTGTTGAAGCTACTTTTCTCAGTAATGGAGCAGTTAACAGCCATAACATGCATTATTATTCAACAGTTAATCCATTTTGGGTCCGGGAAGTTCAAAACCAAAATCATTGGTCGCTTAATGTATGGTGTGGAATATTAAATTTTCGAATTATTGGTCCATATTTTTTCCGCGAACCGCTTAACGGACCTAAATATCTAAATTTTTTGCAAAACAAATTACCCCAGCTTTTTGAAGAAGTTGATAACTTTGAAAGGGAACAAATGTGGATTCAACAATATCGAGCTCCTGCTCATTACAACCGGGAAGTTCGGGAATTTTTAAACGATCATTACCCACAAAAATGGATCGGTAGGGACGGATTCATTCAGTGGCCCCCTCGATCATGTGATTTAACACCTCGAGATTTCTTTTTGTGGGGCTACATTAAAGATCGTGTTTATGTGAATCCCCCTACAACACCAGTAGATATGGAAAATAGGATACGGGATGCGTGCAGGACAATAACGCCCTTTATGCTAAGGAAAGTGAAGGAAAATGTAGTAAAACGACTAAACATGTGTATTCAAATAGACGGGCATATTTTTGAACATTTATTATGTCATAATAATTAATCATTAGATAAGTTAAACTATATTAAAATTATTATTAACTATTTGTTTATGTTTCCACAATAGCGTAAGTGTATTAAAAACAAGGGTAAAAATTGAAAAATTCAAAATAAATCGAAAACTATTAGACATAGGTATTGACATATTTAATAAAAGTTGAAGGGTTTTATAAAATCTATCAGAAAATATAATAATATACAGAGAGATTATTCAATTTAAAATAGTCGAAATGTATAAATTTATTTTGAACTCCCTGTAGCATTTAACCCAAATTTCTTTACATATATCTTTTTTTCATCTCTATAGAACGCTCGTACCAATTATGAGTATTCCATCTTTAGAAACAATGGCGCTACTGGCAATTTTTTACAAAACTGAAAACTAGTATTTAAAAAAAAAAATTGAAATATTAGAAAAACTACTAGATTTAGGTATATAATATTATTAATATAAAAGTTATAAAATTTTACGCAGAATTTAAAAATAAATTAGAAAATAGGATGTTCTTTTTAAAAAAACATATGTTATATCGGCCACATTTTTTTGAAGTACCCCGTATACTCAAAAATAATTTTAAACTATGCACCTTAACATTCCCTTATTTAACATTTTTTCGTCATTCCCGAAACAAATGAGATAATAAACTTTACTCTATCGTTGACTCACCCTGCACTAAGTGTGAAATGAATTTGGTTGGTGTGAGGCCGGTGAATGATATGACGAGGGGAACGATGATGAATTTTTCTTGTTCCTATAGCCTTTTTATTTCGGTTGCATTGGCTATATCAATTAGATAGGTGATTTTTCCTTCTTTGTATTGGGTCTACTGGTTAGGACTGTTTTATCTGTATGAATGTTGATGTCCCAGTAGAGCTTGTAATCTTCATTTTTTTGAAGTATGTTGGTGTGTATTTGTAGTAGAGATCTGTGTTTTCTATGAGCTTATATGTTGTGGCTAGTACTTGGTAAACAACTTTTGCGTCATGTCTCGCTGTGTATTCGGTTCTGGCCATTATTTTACATCCGCTTGTTGGCACTTCCTGCATCTGGCTTCTTTAATGGTTGGGTCTTTAATGATATGTTTTTGGTAGGTTCTGGTTGACATGACTTTATCACGGATGGCAAGTAAGAAGCCTTCTGTTTCAAGGAACAGCTGCCTATCCTGTAACCAGGTGTATGATTGTTTTTATTTATATGGTCTTGTTCTATGTGATATCAATGTTTTCCGTTAGAGGATTTTTTCTGACCAAATTTTCATCTTTTCCTATTGGAATTGAGTATGACTGTATGTGTCTGCTGGGTGGTTTGCTTGGGATCAGTCGAGGGAAGCGTAGTTTTTGTCTGGTTTTACTGTTGCTGTGTGTAGGCTGATTTTCATTTTTACTCTCGGGTTCCAATTGTCGCCCGAGTTTATTGACTTGTACAACATTGTTTACATACTGCTCTAACAGTATTAAATCGCTTTTCTGGACTAAAATTGCTCGTAAATATGACTTGTCACCCTCTGACTGCTACATGGACACATAGATATTCACTACAGCATTCAGTATGAAATCTATGCCTAAACTCGTTAGGTCTCATCCCAGTTGGATAACTTTGTAGAAATTGCACATAACTGATTCGTTCGTAAACAGGATATATATCATGCGCTGTCTTGGTAGTCCTGCCTGAGTAAACAGTAGCCGAAGTTCCTATTTATCATCTTCGACAAGTGGAGGTCGGTTGTGAGACTGTGGCTGCTTATACACCTAAACCCGCTTCCTCAGCTCCCAGTCACTGACATCTTGCAACGCTGGCTCCAGACGTGTCCTGGCGATTTGTAGGGATCGGCATTTCTCCAATTTTTACCTATATATTCATAAGTGTATATTTTATATCGCCTTCTAGATGATTATTTCTCAACCTTATCTGGTCTAGATCCGGCATGTTTTGTTAAAATATAGTTTAGTTCAGTTTAAAATTCTTTTATTTAATACATACAGTGTGTCAAGTAAGAACGTGTCCGCGCACGTTGAAGAAACCTTTGCTGGGTGAAAGTCACGTCGCGAAGCGGCTCGCTTGAGCCCACGATAAGATACTAGAGGGGCACTCACACTCTCCGGACGCCAATCCCACTGAAAACGTTTGGTCCCTTGTAAAGAGAAAGAGGAAAGATTTTGAGGACTTTAATCAGTTGTCTCGCAAGATTCGAAAAATTTGTAGATCATTGCCGCGTGAGTATACAGAAAATCTCGTCGACAGCATGCCTCAAAGATGCGGCTATTGGACAACTTACTAAGGTAATTGCGCAGTTGTTAGTACACCAAAGAATACATTGATGGAAAAAAATGTTCTCGAAACACATTTTTTCAAGAATACGAGCGATCACGTTCTTACTTGACAGGCTGTATACACCTATATCACAATATGGTAAAAAATATAATATTAATTAATTTAATAAATAAATAAACAAATAAATAATGATATTTGCTAATGATAATGTCGCATATAATCAGTGCATTCCTGTAAGGAAAGGAAGCAATTGTACCGACTAGCTTCTTTAGGTCATGTTTGAAAACATAAAGGATTGGTTTGTTTTTTTAATAATGGAGGTAACATGTTAAGACAGTAAAAACCAGCATAAATTAGCGATTTCTTTAAGTGGATATGAGAAAACTCTTCATGACGAAGATGGTTTCTATTACGAGTATAATACTCATAATAGTCTCCGTTAGTTAGTAAACTATTTTTGTTATTATCAATACAGCTAAGTATCTTGAAAATATACATGTTTATCACGGCAAGCAGCTATTGATTCTTGAAAAAAGTCTACAAGATTGCCGGTTCTCACGCCGAAATATTATTTTGATAATACGTTTTTGACAGAGAAAAACGCTACTCTTTCGCCAGCAGACGTAAGTGTAAGTACCCCTAGCCTTTACTTGCACACCGATCTTGAGCAGATGGCCAGAGAATCTATGTTGTACATAACTTATTGATAATTGGAGATGTCTTACTTAATGAGGCTAGACACCAAAAAGGCTGCTCGTGCTGATGGAATATCTACTCAAAAAAGGCGAAAGCGAACTAATACCAGTTTTCTGTAGACTTGTCAACCTATCCTACAGAAAGGGAATATTTCCTTCCTGCTGGAAGTCCGTTACAGTTCAGCTGATACCCAAAAACAGCAAAAAAACCTTGCCAAACAGACCAGCCGCACTGGTTTCAATAATGTCGAAAATTATGGAATCAGCTCTGGGGAACACATACGGCATTTAACTGCATATTAAGAAGTCGGGATTCTGTGAAAACTGATACTCAGAGGTACTCTACGTTCCTTCGCTTCCTATTTTATCAGCATACCATAGGTTAAGGATAAAGCCGAAGTATTCGGAATTCTTCCAACATCAGCACTTATAAATGCCTATAGCATATAGGCCTCTCAAAGACCTGTGATGCAGCTGCCTTATTGTAGGTTTATAGAAGGCCAAGATCCTTTAAGAAGAACAATCGTTTTCTAGGTCGAATTCTCTTGCTACACGTCTATTCCACAGCTCCTAGAGATCCTCCAAATGGGCCCCTACAAAATACCAAGACTAGGAATCTGTCCAGTATTTCTGCAATAAGGCATAGACAATCTGGTACCGCCCTTATGCAGAATATATCGAGCATGTATTGACTGTGCTATGTCCCCCAGGCATGGATAACTGCAAACGTATTCTTCATTCTTCAACTTGAACGTGACACATACACCGGAGCATATTTTCTGGTAAAAACGCTAAAATATTTACACATAGGCATATGAGAGGGACACTCTACATAAATATCAATATGCCTATCAACCAGGAAAATTATGTGACAGCTTTACACAACTTAACAATTAGGGTCGAATTATCCCTATACCACAAGAAGATTGCTCCGGGCGCTTTCATTGACATACCTTTGACAATACATCCTTCTAAAATATCTAGAAGAATTCGATATTATTAGCGACCCTCAATATGGCTTTCGTAAGCAAAGATCAACAAGAGGTCTTCTTACTGATGTAACTCATATTTAGAACAACACAATTGAACACATTGAAGAATCTCGAGAGGTTCCACTTGATATATCCAAGGCATTCAACCGCGTTCGACTTGACGGATTGTTGGTTAAGCTACGCTCTTATGGTACGTCTGAAAAGTTTTGTTTATGGATTTTGTGATTCCCCAAAGAACGTTCTTTACGATTAGCAGTGGACGGATTTCTTTCTTATACCTTCACTACAAACGTCCGTACAACCCAAGGCTATATACTATCTCCTACTCCCGTTCTCATTTACATTAACGATCTGCTGGAAGAGACCAGGAATGCAATCTATAGCTTTACAGATGAAAGTACGCTTATTTGTTCATTCACTTTAAATGCTGAAACACCAGCTACTCATGCAAGTATTGGCAGACAGTAGGAAATAGTTTAACTTAACCAAGACCTGGAAGAAATTCTATCTTAAGGTGAAACTAACCAAGTAGAATTTAACGCGATAAAAACCAAGCAAGCAGTTTTTTTCTAAATAAGTTAATGTTGCTGAACCCGAGAGAGTTATGTCGTTCCTCTAGCATCGTCACTCAATTTGTTGGGCATTAATTTGGGAGCAAATATGTTCTGGCATGAACATGTTGCAGGCATAGCAAGGAGAGCTTCTCAAAAGTTGGAAATATTATTTCGAACCAAAAAACTTTACACTCCACAACAACTGTTAATTCTTTACAAAGCTCAAATTCGACCAACTATGGGATACTGCTCCCATGTTTGGGGCTCCGGTCCCAAACACACACTGCATGTGTTGGGTTCTGTCCAGAGAAGAGCTGTTCGTCTGACTGGAGACCCGAAACTGATCGGCGGCCTTGATTCGCTGGAACATCGAAGAACGGTTGGCGATTTGAGTCTGTTCTACAAGTATTTTCATGGAAAGTGTTCGAAGGATGTAGCCCGCTTAATTCCTCCTAGAGCGGTGCATGTTAGGAATACACGTCGCGCTGATACTTCATATCCGAATGAGGTTCAGCTTGTTACTCCGCGTACAACGCTTTTCAAGCAGGCTTTTATATGGAGAACATCATTCCTTTGGAATAATTTGTCCAGGGCTGTGTTTTCCACCGAATACAATTTACAGCGATTCAAGAACAACGTGAATCGTTTTTTCTGCACACCTGCCACTCCTAGAGCGCTTTAGGACTTCCCTGTAGCACGTGTGCGAGACCCATAAAAAAAATCAGTCGTTTCCAAGATCTTAAGAATCAGCCAATTTTTAACTTGCATTTGATTTTACTATAATAGCAACCAGTTAAAAAATAAATTTAAAATAAATAATAATACAAATACTTAAAAATATACACTTACCTGGCCAAATAATACAACCAGATTTGTGTCGCTCCAGCTAAAATAAAAAACCCTATCACCATAGGCAGGGCTAAGCATAACATCGTCTTCTTTCTACCCCACTTACCAGCACAGTAACCAGCGGCCAGAGGACCGATAATTGAGCCAATTGGTGTAAGAGCTGCAATCCATGCTTCCTGGGTCGTCGTCACGGCGTGATCAAAGGGATTTTCTTCACCATGAAACTTTGGTATGACTGGAGAAGTCCAGGACGATCCTAACCCGGCAGCGAAGAGGGGTACGTCAGCTAAAAAAAATGCATAATTAATAAAAAAATAAAAGCTAATCCAAAATAGCCTACTAGATCTAATTATTGTTACATCTAGAACTGTATACTTCATTAATTCGCACTGTCGCGTTGACAAGCTATTAACTAGTGGAAGTTTTTATACTAATTAGTACCATACGGACCTGTCTGGATCAAATGTAGTAAAAACTTGGCTGGAACTCCAGATGACATAAAAACAAGTAATATTAAATGCAACTAAATTAAATTTTAGAATTTAACATTAATAATATGAGAGAGGTCGGCTTGCTTATGTCCCACCGGGACCATAAATACTCACCACAGCTACGGCAATAATTCTGGGAAAAACGCCCCTAGACTATACATAAAAAGTAAAGCTATCAATCGAATAACGACAAATGAGTAATGAAAAAGTGGACGAATTAACATGATTCCGAGATACAAAACTATACACGGGTCCAGAAATAGCATTTAGTTTACCAAAACAGGTGGTAAAAAGGACAATCAACAGATGATCATTTCAGCAACATCTAGATCGTTGGCTCGCAACATCTGGGACATGCTAGGGACGTAATTGGCGGCCCCACAGAGAAATTAACCACTGATGTTCTTCGTTTAACCCGGACCCAAACAAAACTAGTTGTGGGACTCAGCACCGGTTACTGGCACCTGAGGAAACATTTACAAAAAATTGGTATCTAAAATGGCTCCACAACATGGAAGCTGGTAAAGAGCAGGAAACCTCGATACACATCCTATATGAATTTGCGGCTTTAACGCGGAACAGACATAAACTGTTCGCACATATACATCGTGTGGACAAATTATTATATGATGGGCCTGAAAGGGAGCCAATAAGCCTTCTTAAAGGGATGACGCCCTTATAATCAAGAAAGGAGAAAGCAATAAACTAGGAATCGATTTTTATTTGAAAGTTGTATTTTAATTCATTATTTGTTAAAATTTCAACAGTAGACAAAGCGTGTTTATCAAAATCTCTAATTCTGAAACAATTTTACCATTAGGGTACATAGTTTTGTATAATTTTTATTACGAGTAATTTTTTTAAAAAAAATTTTGCATTTCCCTTACATATTACAAGCATCAAGTATGTTCAATACTTTAAACTATCTGTATATCTTTTCTGAAAAATCGTTTTTACTGAAGTAATCCCAAGCCTTTGCTTCGTTTAAAAATAGATATGTTTTTCTTAGGGTGATCTACAACGTTAATTTACGTTGATCTGAAAGAAATAGAAGAAAAATCAAGTCTATTTACGTTGATAACAATAACGGTGACGGAAGAAGAGGCTTTACATTGGCACATTGTTATGTTATAAATCTGGGATTTAACAGTTAACTGCAAGAATACCAAATATTTACTTGTAGGAGGAAAACAGGGAAGTCTTACACTAAATACCGGTGAGGTCATAGATGCTTGTGAAAAGTGTATATATCTCGGAACTAACATAAATAAAGACGGTAAAACGAAGAAAGAAGTGAAGAGTAGAATAAGTAAAGGAAAGGCGGTCATAAGATACCTAAACTCTGTTCTGTGGTCGAAGAATATAACATCACAGACAACGAACTTCCGCAAATTCAACGAATTAAACAATATGGTATTTCGTTTGTCGCCTTTTCAGCGTTCCAGATCACTTCGGTGTCTGTCCGTCTGTCTGTCACACCCGATTTTCTCCAAACTATTTGACATAGAAAGTTGAAATTTGGCACTAATATAGGAATTGATGGCTCAGAGCTTGCCTTAAAAGGTTAGTTTTTGGGGGTGAAATCGCAAGTCAAAAAAAAAAATTTACCATCATCGAGTGGGGTGTCAAATGAAAGCTCCGTAACAAAAAATTTTGTCTTAAAAGCAATCCGTCCGTCTTGCATTTGGCCGGGTTCTTTTTAGTGTTCCGTACGGAACACTTATAAGATCACTTCGGTGTCTGTCTGTCTGTCACACACCCGATTTTCTCCGAAACTATTTGTCATATAAACTTGAAATTTGGTAATAATATAGGAATTGATGGCCTCATCAGAGCCATGTAGTTTTGAAAGTTAAATTTTGACTTAAGGGTTAATTTTGGGGGGTGAAATCGGAAGTGAAAAAAAAAATTTTTTACTAGGTCATCGAGTGTGGTGTCAAATGAAAGGTTATGAAAACACGAGTAAAAAATATGTATATATTGTAATATTTGCGCGCACTTTTCTTTGTATTATTTTCAAAAAATCGCGAAAAAACGCTGTCTCGCGCCTTATCTCGAAAAGTACTTATCAAAAAATTTTGAAAAAATCCTAGAATATTCTCCACCGGGGGTAGATTGAACGAAAATTATCACGAGTGCATTACCTTTAATAATTTATCTGGTATTTAAAAAAAAAACAAAAATTTCAAGGTCATCAGATTTCAGTAAAGATTGGAAACAAACTTTGTTGAAAACTCATTTGGGGCGTGTTTTGTGAAGTCACTGATCATTTTATACCACCGTAACATAAATTTTGACTTAAGGGGTTCGTTTTGAGGGGTGAAATCGGAAGTGAAAAAAAATTTTTTTTACTAGGTCATCGAGTGTGGTGTCAAATGAAAGCTTGTGAAAACACGAGTAAAAAAAAATATATATAATGTAATACTAGCGCTCACTTTTCTTCGTATTACTTTTAAAAAATCGCAAAAAATCGCTGTCCCCTACCTTATCTCGAAAAGTACTGATCAAAAAATTTCGAAAAAAATTCTCCACGGGGTATAGATTGAACGAAAATTATCACGAATGCATTACCTTTAATAATTTATTTGGTATAAAAAAAAAAAAAAACAAAATTTCAAGGTTACCAGTTTTCAGTAAAGATTGGAAACAAACTTTGTTGAAAACTCATTTGGGGTGTGTTTTGTGAAGTCACTGACCATTTTATACCACCCTAACAAAAATTTTTATTTTAAAAACAATCAACGTACGGAACACTAATTGTGCAAGTTCAACTTGCACTTGACCGGTTTTATTTTAATTTTAAGTAGAATATGCATTTTACAATGTAGTAAGCTATTTTCTTGCCTAAATTGTCAATATGATTCAATGTACCTTCCAAGTTAGAAAGTGTTTTTCATTTTCTAAGTATTCCAAAATATTACTCAAAACTTGTGTCAAATAAAAAAATTACTTTTTATGTTAAATATTGTCTTTTTATTTTTGTGCCTTTATTAACAAAATTAATAATAATATGTTTTTATAAATTTGTTGCAACCCCGATGCGACTATGTAAACTAAATATCAATTTTCCATATCGGAATTAAATTGTTTATGTTATAATTTTTCCCAGAAACTTGGCATTGGTAGACAAAGTTGTAGGCGGGTAAGATAAAGAGGTTAAAATTTAAATACATTGTCTGTCTGTCTATGGTTCTGTTGCCAGGGGAACACTCAAACCAAATAAGACATAGATTTTTAAATTTTATACACACACTATTTGAAGTAGAAACTACTGTTTTCGGATAATATCGCTTCAGAAGATGGGGTAGGGAAGTGTGTCAGAGACTTGGTTCGTATATAACGACTTACACCTCCTTTTCAAAGTTCTTGAAGATTGGAAATTGTTATTTTTTCGTTATTTCCAATTATTTATAATCAAATCTTAAAGAGGTAATAAGCTGAAGGAGGGGCTTAGAGAAGTTGCTTCGTATATGTCAGGTTATCCGTCTTTCTCAGTGTTCTAGTCTAGGAATCTCAAAATTTTGTATTATTTTTATTTATTATTATTAATTGTTTTGGTTCTTCTTTCTCACATTTAGTCAATGTGGTTCCATGTTTGGTTGACGGGCCCAAGCCAAGTCTGCACAAACACCATTACCATTGTGTATTAAGGAATGACCCGACAATGTTACATGTTTTTAAAATCACTGACTTTTGAATGTTTCTGTCTATGTTTGTGTTGAGTCCTAATTGCACTAAGTGTGGTGTGAATGCTGTTGGTGTAAGGCTTGTGGCTGATATGACAAGGGGGGCAATGATGACTTTTTCTTTTTTGCATATCCTTTTTATTTCTGTTGCAAGGTCTGTGTATTTGGAGAGTTTTTCAGTGTGTTTCGTTGAGGACAGCTATGTCAATTAGATAGGTGACTTTTCCTTTTTTTCATTGAAAAGTAATATTGGGTCTATTGGCGGAGACTGTTTTATCTGTATGGATACTGATGTCCCAGTAGAACTTGTAATCTTTATTTTCAAGTATGGATGTTGGTATGTATTTGTAGTAGGGATCTGTGTTTTTCTATGAGTGTATGTTGTGGCTAGTGCTTGGTGAACTACTTTTGCAGCTGAATCGGGTCTGGCTGTATATTCCGTTCCGGCTAATATTTTACATCCGCTTGTTATGTGCTCGATCGTTTCTTTCTGCTGGTGGCATTTCCTGCATCTGTCTTCTGTAATAGTTGGGTCTTTGATGATATGCTTTTGGTAGTTTCTGGTTAATATGACTTTATCCTGGATGGCAAATAAGAAGCCTTCTGTTTCAGGGAATAGCTGCCCATCCTGTAACAAAGTGTATGATTGTTTTTTATTTACGTAGTCTTGTTCTATGTGGTATCTATGTTATCCGTGGAGTGTCTTTTCTGACCACGTTTTCATATTTTTTTGTTGTAATTTGGTGCGACTGTGTGTGTCTGCTGGGTGGTTTGCCCGGGATAAGTCCAGGGGTGTGTAGTTTTTGTCTGCTTTCACTGTTGATCTGTGGAGGCTGGTTTGTTTGGTGTGAAAGAATTTCCTAAGTGCTTGTATTTGTTTTGTGTGTAGCGATTTTATGTCTATGATTCCTCTTCCTCCTGCCTTCCTCTCGATGGTAAGTCTTTCTTTGCATGCGTTGGGGTGTAATTTCCTGTATTTGGTGAATTGAGAACGTATAAGGATGTGAAATGTCTGTGTGTGACCATCTGATGATACCAAATGAATATATTAGTATAGGTATAGCGAACGTATTGATGGCTTTAGTAAGTTTCTTGAAGTTGAATTTTGTTTGTAAAAGTTTCGTGAGTCTGTTTTTGAATTTGGTTCTGAGCTCTGTTTTGATGTGAGTGTGGTTGAATTTGGTGTTTTATTGGAAGCTTAGATATTGGTATGTTTCTTTGTCGAGCATGTTATCGAGTGTTTCGTTCTTAATGGTTGCTGTCTCATGGTGGCTTTTCCACTGGCCTTTGTTAACGTGGAACACTTTACATTTACATATACTAAATTCCATACTGATATGTAAGGTGAATATTTCTATGATTTTGAGGAGTGCTTTCAGCTGTGATTCGGTAGCAGCGTAGAGTTTTACGTCATCCATATATAAGAGGTGGTTTTATTTTATATTGGTTTACCTTTTGGTGTCTGATGTCGAAGCCATGGTCTGTTCTGTTTAGTGTATTTGAGAGTGGATTGAGACAGAGGCAAAACCATAGAGCGCTGAGCGAGTCTCCCTGAAATATACCCCATCTGATGTACAGCTCTTCTGTTTGAATGCGTTCGGTTTATGTTTTAGGTGGATTTTGGTTTTCCATGTTTTCATAGCTAGAAATTGCCTGAAGTTTTGGTGGATTTGTTAGATTTCTGAGGCTCGATTAACCAGCTGTGGGGTATGGAGTCGAAGGCTTTTTTATAGTTTATATAACCGGTGTGCAGGTTTCTGTGTTTTTTTCTAGTTTGTCCCATGAACCCGCTAATTTGACATTTTTTTAGATGTAAGAATGTTTATGCTGTCCTCCCAGAATAATTATAATTGTGCCTCAGTTTGGCAGGGTAGTGATTTATGATCCGTTCAAAGGGAAAGTTTTATCTGAAGTAACTTTATTTGTTCATCATTTTCTTGTACGATGCGCCATTTTGTCGAGACCGTTGTTCAGATCAAGACTTTGCTTCAAACAACTTTGATAGTGGCTCCGTAACGCATTCCATTGACTTTAACTTGCTTTTCTACCTCATTTTGGAGAAAAATAAGAGTCGATCATACCAATAGCATCCGCTGTAACTTTTCTTGGATGCAATAAACTTTGGTGAATTACTTCTATATTATACCCCAAGCTCACAAATTTGCTTGTTGATAAGTCCAAAAGCGAGCTTCGCCTCTTAAAACATTTTTTCAATAAAAATAAGGATCAGCTTTCAGTTCCGAATCGGTCTAGCTTAGGCAACATATGGAGCGCTTAACGATATATTTAGGAACGACATTCCAGTTAGTCTGAAGAGAAAACCATTCAACCAGTGCGTCCTTCCAGTCTTTACCTATGGAACTGAGATATGTTCACTTACTAAAGAATCTGCGCACAAACCGAGGATTGCGCATGGGCGGGTCAATGCTTGAAGTGACTCCTAATGATAGAATACGCAACGAAGATCTGCGTAGCCACACTAAAGTCACAGATGTTATCACGAGCAGAGATACTCTAAAATGGAAATGGACAGGATACATTGCCAGACTTACAGACAAGAGATGGACGTGCAAAATATTGGAATGAAGACCAAGAGGAGATAAGCGTAGCAGAGGGAGACCACCGACGCGTTGGTCAGATGATACTAAAAGGACCGCTAACAATGGGTTGCATATTCCGCAGGATAGACAGAGATGGAATTCTATAGGGAAGGCCTATGTCCAGCAGTGAACGCAGAGGGCTCTTAAGCTCTCTCATTATTTCAATGTTCGACAGGTTTCAGCAACAGGAACGTATTTAACTACGCCACTGAACGATATCCACGTGTTTGAAAGATATAATTTATGCCAGAAAATTACATTTACGACTTATTTGTGTTTTTTGTTTTCATGGTAATATTAAAAAATCACAACCGTTAAAACGAATCGAAAAGTTTCAATTAACATTTTTTGATTTGCTTTTAGTATTCTAGTCTAATCTACTTCATTATCTACGTACTGAACTATAATAATAAGTTTTTTTTTCAAATATTGGCATAGAATATTAAAATCGATATATTTATTTGATATACACTACGCGCAAAAATTAAAAGATCAAAAAAATGCGAAATTTTTGGGTGATTTTCAAGAAGGTGTAGCTCAGCGAAAAAAAGCAAATTGTAGCTTCCAGTTTCTAGTTTCCAGATTCTGAGCCTAAATATTTTTAGCATTAACGGTTTTTGAATAATCATAAGAAAACCACCGGGAAAAAAATTTTCCAAATTTTTGCTTCCTTCCAAAAGGTCCACGGACCTCGATAAATTTTTTTCAGAGATTCCACCTTAAAGCTCTTTTAGCACTTTTTATTCTCTTTAATATGAGCTGCTATACGATGATTTTTCGCAGAATTATTGTCGTTCAAAGCAAAAAAATGACACTTTTGACTTTGACAACTAATTACTCGGAAACTAATGATCGTACGGAAAATTCAGTAGAGTTCTTAAATCTTCTAATTATCCTCAAAATCCTCCTACAAAATGTCATTATTATTTTTTGACCAAAAAGTTTTTTTCAATGCGAGAAAGTTGATTCAAAAATGCTAAAAAATGGCGTATTTAGGGATTTTCGCTTAACTTGGCATAACTTTGCAAATAATAAATAGACTAAGGATATTTTCGTTTTTTTTAACTTCAAAATATCCCCAAAAAACACTCAAAATTTCATACCGCTGCAATTTTTGTTCATTATGTTCCGAACCTTCAAAGTTCACACTTCTGTTAAAAATCAATTAAAGGATAAATTTGTCGTTTTTTGAGGTTGAAAATGTTTTTTTTAGCAATAAACCATATTTTTTTTTATCAAACAAAATTAATTATTGAAAAGAAAAATATATATATATATATATATATATATATATATATATATATATATATATATATATATACATATACATGTATATATATATATATATATATATATATATATATATATATATATATATATATATATATATATATGTATATATATATATATATATATATATATATATATATATATATATATGTATATATATATATATATATATATATATATATATATATATATATATATACGTATATATATATATATATATATATATATATATATATATATATAAAGAGGTGCAAGTGGACAATCATCCTTTGAAACCATTTGAAACTTCCTTTCCTGTGAAGATAAAAAGGGCGCCTCCCCATAAGCGTTCGGCATTTATTATTCTCTTTTTTTTAGAAAAAGCCGTTTGGATTATTATCCTCCCCTGCACCGAAAACCTAGCCATATTCCAGATATTCATCGGCAACCATCTCTGCGTTCTTTACTATATATAGTTCATCTATCCCTATATTAACTATTTTCATGTTAGTTATTTACAGAGGCAGACCCTAATATTTGAAAAACCTAATTTTGTAGTAATATTTTTTTCTCCACTTATCATCAGTAGTGGTTAAAAGATAATCATAAAAGACAGACATATTAAGCTATTAAGTACAATGTCGAATTGTTGTTTCCTTTTTATTTTATCCTAATCAGCAGAAAAATACTAGTTTGCTAATTGGATAAAAATGGACCTCCAAAAATAAACAAGACAACTTTAGCGCTCAGACTCAGTCCGTCCTTATATTAATGACACCTTAGAGTTAAATATAATCTATGTAATTATGCCTACATTGTAAAATAATGCTAAATTTGTATCCACAACTGAAGTAGTATTTGAGTCAGGTTTAACCACATATTGGCCGCACTGGGTATATCTGTTCAAACATGTGTAACAATCAGTTTTCATAAAAATGAAGTGGATAACATTCCTGATGAAAAGTAATTATTTATTGTTAATATATCTAAAAATAAACTCACCGTGCAAGTCCACAAACAAGTTCGGTAAGCGCTGCATTAATTTATAAAAAAAAGTTATACCTGCTGCTCCAGTAGTCGATGTTTAAATTAGGTGTAAGCTGCTGAAATTTAACACTTTTCACAAAAAAGTTTCTTTTTTGTGAAAAAATCTCTCTTCCCGGTCATCCATTCTTAGTTTATTATGTTACGTAGGGTCTAACTGCCCCGATTGTTGATTGCCGCCCCCCCCCCCCGTTTGCCGAAAAGCAGCGGCATTCTACAAGCATCATTACTTTTAGTGAACTTGTCCTTTTATCCATATCTCTCCCACTTCCCCTTAAACCTATTTACGCCGCTTATCTGTACATACTTACATTGATCAGGTTGATAATAACAAAATAATTATATTTTAAATCTTTTTCGTTCTAATCATTGTCTCGATTAAATCTCTACCAAAATAAGGAATCTAGTTAATTTTATTTTCCCATCGGTACCCAGTTTTTATAAGCATTTTAATAAAATTGTCTTATTTTTATTAGGTATCGATTTAGATTGAAACACAACCTAGTCTATAGGGATTTTCTAAATTTAAGTAGAGTTACATACCAAAAACTTGAAAAAGTGTACATTCAAGGAATCAACTTGGTGTTTGTTCGACTGCCTAACCACTTGTCAGAGACTTGTTCTCAAAGTTCTTTTAACGTCAAAGAACATATTCCTGGTACATACAGTCTGTCAAGTAAGAACGTATCCGCGATAAGTCATTTTTGGTAGATGCAATTCTAACGATTCAACAAAAATCGGTAGAGGGAACCTTCGTCTACGACGCATTTTAGTAAAAGTATCAGTTGATTCCGAACTTTTTTCGAAATCACGTAAAATCCAAAATGAGTTACTTGTTTGCGCGTCGGTTGAGGCACTCTTTCTTTGTACCCATCCAAATGGGCCTAAAATGACACAGTCCACGACTGCTAAATATATTAAAAAGATGATTTTAAATAGACGAAAATGTCGACGACTTGCCAAAATGTGGCTCGGTAGGCAAAGTCACTCCAAAAGTGGAAAAACAAATCTTATCTTTGTTATCACGAGACATGAAATTGACGCTGCGTCAAGGAGCAGCAAAATTAAGAAAATCTGGTTTGAATGTATCCCATGCATTCGACAACATCTTCGTGCTCATGATGTCAAATTCCGAAGCACTTTGACGAAACCTTTGCTGGGCAAAAATCACGTCGCAAAGATGCTCACTTGGGCCCACTATAAGATACTAGAGTGGGCCTCACAATCACTGGTCGCCAACCCTATTCAAAATGTTTGGTCCCTTGTAAAGAGAAAGCTCAGAGGCAAGACTCTGAGACTTTGACTCAATTTTCTCGCGAGATTCGATACATTTAAAATCATTGCAGAAAATCTCTGAAACTGATGCAGGAGGCGATTGGACAACTTACTGCGCCATTGTTAGCACACCAAAGAATGCATTAATGTCAAAAACTCTTCTCGATACACATTTTTTCAAGAATACGAGCGGTTACGTCTTACTTGACAGACTGTATATTCTAGTAATAAACCTTAAGCAACATATATTTTTAGTCGATAATTTAGGAATAATTTTAGGGAGGTGAAAAAGTATTATTTTTATAATTTGGGAAGTCTACCTTTAATGATTTTTTTTTAAATATTTATCTACTAGTGCTTTTCTTTTGTTAAAATCTTAATATCATCAATTACATAAAAAACTGTAAAGGTAAATACCGGATTTGATTTCCTCGCATTAAAATAACCGGTCAAGTGCAAGTTGGACTTGCGCAGTTAGAGTTCCGTGCGTGGATTGCTTTTAGAATAAAAATTTTTTGTTACAGAAGTATAAAATGATCAATGACTTCACAAAACACATCCCAAATGAATTTTCAATAAAGTTTTTTTCCGATCTTTACTGAAAACTAATGACCTTAAAATTTGTGTTTTTTTTATATACCAAATAAATTATTAAAGGTAATGCACTCGTGATAATTTTCATTCAGTCTACACCCTATAGAAAATATTCCAGAATTTTTTGATGGGTACTTTTCGAGATTATGGAGGGGGGACAGCGATTTTTCGAAATTACTTAAAAATAATACAAAGGCAAGTGTGCACAAGTATTATATTATATATATTTTTGAACTCGTGTTTTTACAAGCTTTCATTTGACACCCCACTCGATGACCTAGTATTTTTTTTTTCACTTTCGATTTCACCCCCAAAACTAACCCCATAAGTCCAAATTTAACTTTCAAAACTGCACGGCTCTGATGAGGCCTTTAATTCCTATATTAGTGCCAAATTTCAACTTTCTATGTCAAATAGTTTCGGAGAAAATCGGGTGTGACAGACAGACAGACGGATCTTATACGCTACTAAAAATAACTGAATCCAAACATAACTCATTTCTTTTTTAATGATAGATACTTTGTGCTAAGATATTAATCATAATAGAAATTTGAACAGAGACGGGTTTCTGGTAAAATTAGAAATAATGAAAAATAACATCATTTTCAGCAACACTTTAAATATGAATCAACTTCTCTAAGCTCGCTTCTCCACCCCTTTAACATATTATATAATATGTTTCACCATAAATAATTATACTGTAAATAGATAAAACACTACTTAAATTTCCACTCAGTTTTTTTTAACACCATGACATGTTTCGCTGGACGACAGTTTCTTCGGATGGTTTGTTACAAAATGATGATGAAATTACTATAATAAAAGGTTGGCTAACAATTTATGGCAGGTACTAAAATCATTAAATTCAAATAGATTTAGTTATGGTGAATTATTCAGTCCTAATTGTTCATTTAACAAACAGTTGAAATTTTTCAATTTGTTTATTTCTAAGGATTCTAAGAAATTAAGTTTTAAGCTTTTTGTTTATGTGAATTTGTAAAGTATGGGTGAACTGGTTGTTATTTTTTTAAATGATTTACATAATTTGAGTATGGTAAGGCATCTTCTTCTATTCTTTTTGAAAAACTTCTGTTTTTGAACAATCTCCACAATCTAATTTGTACATACTGGATCTACTGTTCTTATCTGTTTTGGTTTTGTTATTTTTTATAAATTTGCCTATAAACTTGCAATAGATAAGGAGTATACAAATTATATTGTAGAGATTGTTCAAAACCATATATACGTTAAACAGGAAGAAGTTTTTCAAAAAGAATAAAAGAACATGCCTCATCATACATTAATAGAAAAACCGGCCAAGTGCCCGGACTTGCGCAATTAGTGCGTTGATTGCTTTTAAAATAAAATTTTTGTTACAGAGGTATAAAATGATCCGTAAATTCCCATTTTGTCGACTGACCGTTTCGTCGACTGGGCATGCTTACCTGTTTTGTTACCCTTTCGTCGACTAAGACCGCTGACCATTTGAAACCGTTCCCTTTTTGTTGACTCGCCGAATTAAAGCTACCAAGTAAAGCTGTAGGTGGCCTTCAACCCTCTACAGGTAGTTTTACCTAGGCATTTATCTTCATACAACATAAGGATGCGGTCGGTTAGATTATCGTAGGCGTTCAGGTTAGTTCAGGTTCAGGTTTGACAGTCCTAAGACTGTAGAAAGTGTGAAGGAAAGAAAGAATTTTGCTCTATCCATTTTTTTAAAAAATAATTAATATTTACCCTTAATATAGATTTCCATAACAGATAAAGAGGTTTAATGAATCGACGAAAGGGGAATTGTTAATGACACCGATGTATAGGTTAAAAGGCCAGTCGACAAAACAGGAATTTCTCTTAAAGTCGACAAAACGGGAATCGACGAAACGATACTAAATCAAATGATCAGTGATTTCCAAGACACCCCAAATAAGTTTTCAACAAAGTTTCTTTCCGATCTTTGTTGAAAACTGATGACTTTGAACAGCACTTTTCGAGATAAGGGGGGACAGCGATTTTAGGCAATTTTTTAAAAATATTACAAATACGCAATTATTAGATTATATATATTTTTTCACCTCCGATTTCACCACCCAAATCTAACCCTTTAAGTCAAAATTTAACTTTCAAAACTACACAGCTCTGAAATTTTAACTTTCTATGTCAAATCATTTCAGAGAAAATCGGATGTAGCAGACGGACAGACAGACACCGAAGTAATCTTAAAAATGAATTTCCCTACGGAACACTAAAAATAATTATATTTTAAATCATATGGGCACAAGTGACGCTGAAACATTCTGGACGGCCTTTTTAGTTCTAATCATTGTCTCAATTAAATCTTTAAACCAAAATAAGGAGTCTAGTTAATGTTATTTACCCATCGTTAGCCAATATTTTATCAGCATGGGTTTTAATAAAATTACCTTATTTTTATTAGGTATCAATTTTAGATTGAAGCACAAGGTAGTCTATAGGGATTGTTTTAAAATTAGGTAGAATTACATATCAAAAATTTGACAAAAAAACAGTATTATTCAAGTAATCTACTTGGGTGTATTTGTTCGACTGCCTATCAACTTTTCACAGCCTTTTTTTTTCTCAAAGTTCTTTTGACGTTAAAAGAACATTTTTATTTCTGGTACATATATTGTTTTTGGTAATAAACCTAATTGAAACTTAGGTCACAGATATTTTAGTCGATAGTTTAGGAGTAATTTTAGGCAGGTAAAAAAGTATTATTTTGGAAAGTCTACCTTAAATGATTTTTTTTTTTTTAAATATTTATCTACTAGTGCTTTTCTTAAAATCTTAATATCGTCAACTGTATAAAAAAAACTGTGAAGGTTATTTATTCAATATCCTCAAAAACATGGAGCTCCAATATATATACTGAATTCCACTTTCCCACACTAAAAAAATAACCTAATCCAAACATAACAATTCGTTTCTTTTTTAATGATAGACAGTTTATGCTAAGATATTAATCATAATAGAAATTTGAACAGAGGATGTGCTTCTGGTAAAACTAGAAATAATGAAAAATAACATAATTTTCAGCAGGACTTTAAATAAGCTCTTCCAACAGCAAGCCTTGGTTTGACCCAAAATGCAAGAAAGCTGTTGCTTCTAAACATCTTGCCTACCGACAATGGCGGAAAAACCCTAACGTCATAAATCGTAACGTCCTTGTTCGTGCCCGAAACAGATGCAAGAAAATTATCAACAAAACTAAGTAGGCACACAATCAACGAATTAGAAACAAGCTTCTTGCTTGCCCCAAAAATTCCGCTAAGGCAGTTAGTCAAAACTTCACTAAAGTCACTATACCACCACTCACATGGCCGATAATTCTATTGCGACAACACCTGTTGAGAAAGCGAACTTGTTGGCTGAACCACTACCAACCAGTCGCACTGCTTTCAATAATACTGAAAGTCATGGAAAAGGCTATTAATCAGCACCTTCTAAAATATCTTGAAGGATTCAATATTATTAGCGACCATCAATATGGCTTTCGTAAACATAAATCAACAGGAGATCTTCTAACTTATGTAACATATGTTTAGAACTACGCAATTGAACACTGTGGAGAACCTCGAGCGGTTGCTCTTGATATATCCAAGGCATTCGACCGTGTTTGGCACGATGGATTGTTGGCTAAGCTACGAGGCTGGTTTGAAAAGTCCGTGCAAAAATAAAAACTACTTATGTATTTGGGGTAAACCTTTTTTATTTTTCGACATAGTCTCCTTTTAGGCTTATACACTTCGTCCAACGATGTTCTAGTTTTGTTGATCCCTTCCGAATAATAGGATTTGTCCAAGTCTGCAAAATATCCATTAGTGTCTGCAATCACCTCCTCGTTTGAATAAAATCTTTGTCCCGCCAGCCATTTCTTCAAATTGGGGAACAAATAGTAGTCCGAGGGAGCCAAGTCTGGAGAATAGGGGAGATGTGAAACGAGTTGGAATCCTATTTCCATTAATTTTGCGACCACAACTGCTGAGGTGTGTGCTGGTCCGTTGTCGTGATGGAAAAGGACTTTCTTGTGGACCAATCGCGGGCGTTTTTCTTGCAGCTCGGTTTTCAAACGGTCCAATAACGATGAATAATATTCACCTGTAATAGTTTTACCCTTTTCCTTAGTCGATGAGGATTATCCCTTGCGAATCCCAAAAGACAGTCGCCATAACCTTTCCGGCCGAAGGAACGGTCTTCGCCTTTTTTGGTGCAGATTCCCCCTTGGTAACCCATTGTTTAGATTGTTGTTTGGTCTCAGGAGTATAGTAATGTATCCATGTTTCATCCAACAGTGACGAAACGACGCTTAAAGTCCTCCGGATTCTTCTGGAACAGCTGCAAACCATCCTTGCAACACTTCACACGATTCCGTTTTTGGTCAAGCGTGAGCAATCGCGGCACCCATCTTGCGGATAGCTTTGTCATGTCCAAATGTTTATGCAAAATATTATGTACCCGTTCAGTCGAGATGCCCACAGCACTAGCAATCTCACGCACCTTAACTCTTCTGTCATCCATCACCATATCATGGATTTGATCAATGATTTCTGGAGTCGTAACCTCCACAGGCCGTCCAGAACGTTTCAGCGTCACTTGTACCCATATGGCCAGTCCGAAAATTTTGAAACCACTTATAAACTGTTCTAATCGAAGGTGCAGAGTCACCATGATGTTTATCAAGCTTCTCTTTAGTCTCCTGAGGCGTTTTGCCTTTCATAAAGTAATGTTTAATCACCACACGAAATTCTTTTTCGTCCATTTCTTGAAAATCACTCGACTTCCTTGATTCACACGAATGCCAAACACAAAGAAATAGACCAATATGGCTGAAACTTGGTGTGCGTTCATTCAAGAGATGCTACTAACTAAACATGACCTCGATACGCGCCGGTGGTGCCATCTCTCGGACTTTGCACGGACTTTTCAAACCAGTATGTTCTTCTGGTATGTCTGAAAAGTTCTGTTTATTGCTCTCAAAATTCCTCAAAGAACGTTCTTTACGAATGGCAATCTTTCTCATTTACATTAACGATCTACAGGAAAGGACTAGGAATCTAATCTACAGCTTTGCAGATAACAGTACCCTTATCTCATCATTCAGTTTGAACGCTCGAACATCGGCTACTCATGCAAATATCCGCAGACGGCAGGAAGTCGCTCCTATTTTCGAATATTGGCGATTTCCGGAGTCTGGAGTCCAGAGAAGGGCCTAAACTTGACCAAAAATAAACGCTATTGGAAAGTACGATCAAATTGGTTCAAAACAATTATTATATTCGTAATTGTTAACTCAAAAACATACAATTCTGTTAGAATTTTTCACAAAATATGTTCTAGACGAATTAAATCAAAAAAAGACTCCAGAAATGGCTAGTATTCAAAATGGTTCAAAATAATTATTATGTTATAATTAGCAACCCAAAAAACATATAATCCCGTTGGAATTTTTCGTAAAATTATATTCTAGTCAAAATAAGTCCTTAAAAAAACACAAAAATAGCATTTTCTCAGTGTTTTTTTTTACAAATTCCACGCTCGATAATTCCTAATCTATCCATTTTTGTAGTTTGTGTTCATGGAGACTGTTGATCAGAATGGCTTGAAGCATAACATACTACATTTTCAGCCGATTTGACCGGGATCCAATTTCCATAAGATTACTGGGGGGGTTCTTTGTTTTTGTTGTAATAGATCCAGAGTATACAAGTTATATAGTGGAGATTATTCAAAAACAATAGGTGAAACAAAAAGAAGTTTTTCAAAAAGGAGAAAATAACATGCTTCATCATACATCAATATAAAAAATTACTCCAATTATGCAAATCATTTAATAAAAATAACGACCAATTCAACACAAACTTTAAAATTTTACACACTTGCACAAAAGGCTAAAACTTAATTTCCTAGAATTCTTAGAAATAAACAATTTAAAAAATTCCGTCTCCTTATTAAATAAACAATGAAAACTAAACAAGTTTTTTTTTTAATTTTAATTTAATAATTTTAGTATCTGCCATAAATTGCTAACCAACCTTTCATTCTAGTAATTTCATCATCATTTTGTAACAATCCGAAGAAACTGTCGTACAGCGAAACATATCATCGTGTTAAAAAAAAATCAGTGGAAACATACGTAGTGTTGCACCTTTTTATAAGACTTTTAATTATGAACTTCCACCAAGAACCGGCTCAATCAATCCAAATAAATAATTATGCTTAAAATTTGTTTATTATATTAACCAAAAACCAAAAATTCTAGCCTCGTAATACTGCTGAAACTATTAAAAATTTAACCACCCTACCGCACTCACTCTCCTATACTCTGAAGCCAATTCGCTCAAAAACTATAGGTTCCCTTGCTGGTGGTATTTTAAAGTAATAAAGAGTTATCGTGTCAACAAACCCACGAAAATGTTAAACTATGTCTTTCGTAATCTAGCGACCCTAACACGTAAGAAAATGCAAAAATCTCGAAGGGTAATATTTTCACAAAACCAACCAAATATTCCTTTAACAAGAAAAGGAAACCTAAAATTTTAATTGTATTGAAGAATAAAAATTTAATGTCTGTAAGAAAATGTTAGTTCTAATTTAATTATCTATTACAATTCAATAAATTTGTTTTTAAAAATGCCCTAAGAGAAATAAAACAATAAAAAATCTAAAAATTCGCTTGATGCGTACAAATTCTTTTAAAACATTACCTGTTATAGCTGCCCAATGCAGGAACCATGAAGCTCTCTCCTTACTGCTTCTATTATTAGACAGTAAAGGATTCCAATTTCTACTTTTTTGTATAACAGGTTGTTTATCCAAAACTTTCACTAATTTTTTATTTTCAGTAACATCATCAACAGTATTATCACCAACTTTATCAGAAAAATTATCAGTTCTAGTAGGCATAGTGTTAACATTCACTTTACACGCAGTTGTTCATGCAAACGATATGTTTATCACAATTATTATAAATCAGTTTACTCGGTTGTTACCTGTAGAAGCTCAAACTTCTGTTGTGGTGGCATATAATTAAAATAAAATTAAAATAAACAGGTCAGAAAATTAACAATTGTACTAAGCAGTCGAAAATCTCTAAAACGTAAGACATACCTTTATTCTTTTAGTAATGACCTATTATAAATATATCATATCGTGACGTTTCTAAAATGAAAAAGTCCCGTGTAACTATAACTTCAGCTTTGAACTTAGAATCAGGCTTTTGAGGTCTTATATCTTTTCCACTTTAATATATGATGCAGAATCGTGGACTTAGAAACAAGCGGAGTTGAAAAAACTTGAAGCGTATGAAATGTGGTATAACCGAAGAATTCTACAATGGATAAAGTAACCAATGGAAGTGTGAAATTTTAAACATGATGAAACGAAAAAAGTGCGAATACTTTAGTCACGTGATAAGGGGGGAGAAATATTCGATGCTGAATCTTATTATGAAGGGAAAGAGAAGTGTAGGAAGGAGAAGAGTATCCTGGTTGCGAAATTTGAAGGAGTGGTTTGGCTACAGTTTCACAAAACTACTTAGGATAGCTGTGCATAAAGTTAGAATAGAATAACATTGATGATCTCCAACCACCAATAGAACACGAAACCAAAAAAATAAGAATCATTACCTATTATAAATATCAATATATATATATATATATATATATATATATATATATATATATATATATATATATATATATATATATATATATATATATATATATATATATATATATATATATATATATATATATTATATATATATATATATATATATATATTATATATATATATACTAGCAGTGCTCGCGCCTTTGCTCGCGTGGACTTGATTCGTCACTGCTTATTCCTTATGTTACCTAACGTATTAAAATATCTGCGGCTTATTTTCCTTATCCCTTATCTCCCATTATTTCTCCTTATCTCCCATTATTTCCCCTTATCTACCATTATCTCACCTTATCTCCCATTATCTAGGCTTATCTCGACTTATCTCGCAGTATTTCTCGTTATCTCCCATTATTTCTCCTTATCTCCCATTATCTCACCATAACTCCCATTATCTAGACTTATCTCTGCTTATCTCCCATTATTTCTCCTTATCTCCCATTATCTCACCTTATCTCCCATTATTTAGGCTTATATCGAATTATATAGAACATACGTATAAATTTATAAAAACACGTAAATCGGATAAGTGGTTCTCAAGTGATAATCGCACTAACGGACAGACAGACAGACAGAGACACGTTGCATCTTATATATTATATTCTTTGCAACATATTGTTCCATATTTAATGGTTTAGGTGGTGTATTGCAAGAGAACGCGCTAACGATAACCTTTTTTTCCGACTTGATTCACTATTATCGTCACTGCTTATTCTTTATGTTACTTAACGTAATAAAATATATCCTATAACCTGACCAGAAAACATATGTATGTTTTTAAAAAAAAGCACGTAACGCACTAACGAACAGACAGAGAGACGTTGCATTTTATATTCATTATAGATGGATAACCTGGCCAGAGAACATACGTATGTTTTAAAAAAAAAGCACGTAAATCGGATAAGTAGTTCTCCAGTGATAAGCGCACTAACGGACAGACAGGCAGAGAGACGTTTCATTTTATATATATTATAGATAGAAGATTATAGATAACCTGGCCAGAGAACAAATGTATGAATTAAAAAAAAAAACACGTAAATAACCCGGCCAGAGAACAAATGTATGAATTAAAAAAAAAACACGTAAATCGGATCAGTGGTTCTCAAGTCATAAGCGCACTAACGGACAAACAGACAGACAGAGAGACGTTGCATTTTATATATATTATATTTTTTGCTACATGATATTGTTCCATATTTAATGCTTTAGGTAGTATATTGCAAAAGGACGCGCCAGCGGCAAACTTTTCTCCGACTTAATTCACTATTATCGTCCCTGCTTATTCCTTATGTCACCTAACGTAATAAAATATATCCTATAACCTAGCCAGAGAACATATGTATGTTTAAAAAAAAAGCACGTAAATCGCTACACCAATAAGTGGTTCTCCAGTGTTCTTCATAAGCGCACAAACGGACAAACAGACAGAGTGACGTGTATTGCAAGAGAACGCGCTAGCGGCAAACTTTTTTCCGATTTGATTCATTATTATCGTGACTGCTTATTCCTCATGTTACCTAACGTTATAAAATATAGCCTATAACCTGGCCAGAGAACATATGTATGTTTTAAAAAAAAAGCACGTAAATCAGATAAGTGGTTCTCCAGTGATAAGCGCACTAACGGACAGACAGATAGTCAGTCAGACAGAGAGACGTTGCATTTTATATATATTATAGATATAGATTATTATTATTATATATGTATTAATTTAAAAAAAAGACACGTAAATCGGATAAGTGGTTCTCGCGTGATAAACGCACTCATGGACAGACAGAGAGACATTACATTTTATATATATTATAGATTATAGATATTCTCTGCTACATAATATTGTTCCATATTTAATGGTTTAGGCTGTGTATTGCAAGAGAATGCGCTAACGACAAACTTTTTTCCGACTTCATTCAGTATTATCGTCACTGCTTATTCCTTATGCTACCTATCGTAATAAAATATAGCCTATAACCTGGCCAGAGAACATATGTATGTTTTAAAAAAAAAAAGTACGTAAATCGGATAAGTGGTTCTCGCATGATAAACGCACATGGACAGACAGACAGACAGAGAGGCATTATATATATATATATATATATATATATATATATATATATATATATATATATATATATATATATATATATATATATATAGATTATAGATATTCTCTGCTACATAATATTGTTCTATATTTAATGGTTTAGGCTGTGTATTGCAAGGGAACGCGCTAGCAGCAAACTTTTTTTTCCGACTTCATTCACTATTATCGTCACTGCTCATTCCTTATGCTACCTATCGTAATAAAATATAGCCTATAACCTGGCTAGAGAACATATGTATGTTTAAAAAAAAAATTACGTAAATCGGATAAGTGGTTCTCCAGTGATAAACGCACTAACGGACAGACAGGCAGACAGAGAGACGTTGCATTTTATATATATTATAGATATATATATATATATATATATATATATATATATATATATATATATATATATATATATATATATATATATATATATATTACATATGAGTATATTACTTTTTCTGGAAAGAAGAGTTAATTATGTGTAACAGTGAGCATCATTCTAAATCACTTTTTTTATCACTATCTTAATGCCTTCGATTATTAAGGCTTGTGTTACTTAAATTCTATAATTTTCTGTTAAAGCGTTAACCGAACTGAACATATTTTTAAAATAAGTATTCACCAAAATACGTTGAGAATTTAATGTGGAAGTTTCGAGTCAACGAGGCCAGCCCTATACCCAAAAATAGAATTAACGAAAAAAAAACTCAAGGGCGTTAATTTCTTCGTTGAAACGTAAGCTTTCAAATGCAATATGGCCCTTAAAAAAAACAAGATAGCGGCCTAATATGGCGGCTAGAAACAAAAAAAATTAGGACCAAATACAAACAAATAATGATTTCTAAGCAGAATTAAGTTATCTGAGCTTCAAAACTGAGACGAAATGTAATAGTGTTTGCCAAATGCTACCCATACCAATCTGATTCTTCCCTGTACTGTTTGATTTACTTTTCCACATTTTATCATTTGGCCTAGGTAGATGTCTTCTTCTACGTATTCAAGTGTTCTGACCTCTATTCTCAAGCCTCGCGGACTGTCTTTGTTTGTCACAGCCTTTGTCTTATCTCTATTCAGCAGTAGTTCCACTGAATTGGAAGAGGAAGTGAAACAGATAAAATGGGACATAATGGTTCTGAATGAAATTAAAAAAAGGAGAGAACAAAGCATTATTTGTATTACTGATACAAATTAAGATCAGGCCCGCCATAAGCGGGCATGCAGGGTGTGCACCGCACGCGGGCGACACATCCAAGGGAGCGACAAATACAGAGTATTGTATACAAATTACAGTCAGGGCAAATAGGATAGGGGTGACCACAAAAAATTTATGGGAAGGCGGGCATAGTACGTTTTGCGCCGGGCCTGATTAAGATTAATTATTTAACACTTTAACAGAGCTTCTTTTTTCTGTTACCTGACAACATAGACGTCATGACGCGCCGGGCCAAGAATAGAACGTTTTCTCCACGAAAATTACGGATTTTGTTTTAGATATTGATAATGTGTTAGTGAGCGGATTACACAAAGAGAAAATTAAAATTAAATAGTTTACACAAAAAAAATGGAAAGAATAGAATATTAATAATCTCAATCTCAACTTATCTCAATTTCCTCCATTTGAAGAAAATTAAAATCGCTTCACAAACCGTCAAGAACAGTGTGTCTTGAAATTCCCATTAGGACAAACTTCCTCGAATTTCCTCCGGTGTTTTAACATGTCCTCTTAATGCCATAGTACTCGAGTACAACCTAAAACCGATTAGCTAGTAAAATAATGTTTGATCTCCTGTATCCCTTTTCGGACACTTACGTTACATCACTGTTCCCTTTTTCGAATTGACAAAAACGTTCTATCGTTTAGGCCGCTAGTGTCGCTGGTAATATTGTATTTAAGTATTAATTTATTCAACTACTGAGTTGCCCTCTTTAGACATAAAATTGAAGGAGCTAGCGTCTATTTTTCATTTGTACAAACCCATTATGGAAGTGAGTAGAGTATTTTTAAATTATGATGATGATAAAAAAAAAAGCTTATAAATTAAAAAAAAAGGCCCGTCAATCCAAATTGTATAAAATCAGAAAAAAATCCTGGAGAAAATCACTATATTTGACTTTTTTATTACCTTTCAGAGGCTTACATTGACACGAAAGCGAAAATGGTCAAAAAAAAAACCGGTCAAGTGCAAGTTGAACTTGCGCAATTAGTGTTCCGTACGTTGATTGCTTTTTTTAAAATAAAAAATTTTGTTACAGAGGTATAAAATGATCAGTGACTTCACAAAACACACCCCTAATGAGTTTTCAACAAAGTTTGTTTCCAATCTTTACTGAAATCTGATGACCTTGAATTTTTTTTTTTTTTTTTTTTAAATACCAATAAATTATTAAAGATAATGCAACTCGTGATAATTTTCGTTCAATCTACATCCCGTGGAGAATATTCCAGAATTTTTTCAAAATTTTTTGATAAGTACTTTTCGAGATAAGGCCCGGGACAGCGATTTTTCGCGATTTTTTAAAAATAACACAAAGAAAAGTGCGCGCAAGTATTACATTATATATACATTTTTTACTCGTGTTTTCACAAGCTTTCATTTGACACCACACTCGATGACCTAGTAAAAAATTTTTTTTTCACTTCCGATCTCACCCCCCAAAATTAACCCCTTAAGTCAAAATTTAACTTTCAAAACTACACGGCTGTGATGAGGCCATCAATTTATACATTAGTACCAAATTTCAACTTTCTGTGTCAAATAGTTTCGGAGAAAATCGGGTGTGACAGACAGACAGACAGACAGACAGACACCGAAGTGATCTTATAAGTGTTCCGTACGGAACACTAAAAAGAAGATAAATAAGTTTTAATGAGACGTAGAGTCTCAACGCACGACAATGAAACAAGAAACATAAAATGTTTTTTATTATGATTTTTTTTTTGAAATCAACATTTCTTAAAGCGTTTTATAATTAATGAAAAATAATATGAATGAGAGAATTTTAATTGGAATACATACCTGTAATAATTAATTAAATATCATTTGTTAATAAATAAGTTTATTGTTTTTAGTCACATGAATATTCACGTATATGCACAGTACATAACACGTAGGCTGAAAAGTTTTTGGTCTCGCTACTTAAAACACATTTTTTTTTTTGCAAAATTCGACTTTATTCATCAACATAGCCTCCTTCAAGAGCGATACAATCAGCCCAACGCTATTCTACCTTTCTTGTAGAAGGATTTGTCTTTGCCTTCAAAATAGGCCTCAGTTTCGGCGATAACTTCTTCATTGGAGCCAAATCTCTTTCCCGCGAGCATTTTTTTGAGGTCTGTGAAACTTCTAGGTGTATGTAACCTCTTAACTAGTTTTAAAACTCAACATATTCTCCATATTTCAAATTCAACACATGTGTGCATATTTCAGTTTTCATACAATTTTTTCTCTTATATGGATATTTCGTCTGGATACTTGAATAAAATTGGTTTAGTAACTAAAATTATAAATATGTAACAATTCCAGAATAAGAAGTATATATCTTGCTTGTTCCACAAGCATAATATTCGAGCGATCTTGAAACAAACTTTATGTGAATTTAAACTTACGATTAATTAAGAAAAAGTCGCTGGGGGCCAAATCTGGAGAATTTAGTGGATGAGGAAGCAATTCGAACTTCAATTCATGCAATTTGGCCATCGTAACCACTGACTTGTGACACGGTGCATCGTCTTGATGAAAGAGCACTTGTTCATTTGGGGCAGTTTCTTTGGGTTTCTGCCTTTAAATGCACCAATAACTTTATAAAATATTCGCTATTGATGGTTTTTCCCTTCTCAGCATAGTCCATTATTCCACGCGCATCACAAAATACAGAGGCCAAAACATTCCCAGCCGACTGGTGTGTCTTTGATCGCTTCGGGCGGCTGTCACGGGCTGCTGTCCACTCAGCTGATTGCGGATTTGATTCCAGTGTGTAGTGGTGAATCCAATTAACACGTCGTTGTATTTGGTGAACAAACGCGGTACACATTTCGAACAGAGCTTTCTCATGCCCAAATGTTCATACAAAATATGACCAACAAGTTCTTTTGATATATTTATGGTGTCAGCTATCTCACGGAATTTCACTTTACGTCATCCAAAACAATTTTGTGAATTTTTCTATTGTTTTCCGGTGTAACCACCTCATTTGGGCATCCACAGCGTTCAGCATCACTTGTATCTGTACGACCGCGTTTAAATTCAGCATACAAGTAAATGATGAATGATTTTTCCAGGGACAGAATCCCCGTAAGACTTATCAAGCCATCGCTTTGTTTGAACGGGATTTTTTCCCATCAAGAAATAGTGTTTAATCAACACACGAAATTCGATTTTTTCCATTGTTTTAAAAATATCAAAAGTAGCGTTACTAAAACCACTGTAACTTATAAACTAATCGTCGAAATGTCATAAAATGTATATATATATATATATATATATATATATATATATATATATATATATATATATATATATATATATATATATACATACATACATATATATATATATATATATATATATATATATATATATATATATATATATAGTAAAGTCTGCTTATAACGAACCCGTTTATAGCGAATTATCGGTTAAAATGAACTATTTTATAATGCACCAAAAAACTTGCATAAGACCAATGCAAATTTTTATCGGTTATAATGAACCCAGTTATTACAATTTTCGGATAAAGGGAACCAAATTTGGATGCTTTGTGTCCGTTTAGAACGAACTTACCACTCCCTGTGCTCAATGTCGCGACACTAGATCTGGAGAATTTACCGAAACTCGCTGGGAACCCCTATTTTACTTGTTTCCGTCGCTAGTTCGAGCAATATTATTTTCAATTCACTTGTTGTGTTATGCGGTTCTAATGCATATTTGATTAAAGTAGCAAAGTAAATGTTTAAGTTTTTATTTTAAAATGAGTACACAAAAACGTAAAGCGGTTACTTTAAAAGACAAACACGATATTATAAGGAAAATAGAAAATGGAGTTAAACAAAGTGATGTTTGCAAACAGTTGAATTTAACTAAATCTACGGTTTCTACCATATGGAAAAAGAGGCAAGAAATCTTATCAATCTATGATAAAAGAAACATTAGTTGTAGAAAAGTAAGAAAATCTACACATGACCAAGTCAATAAAGGACTTCTTAAATAGTTTAGTCAAAAACGACACGAACATGTTCCTATTACCGGCTGTACTTTACAAGAGAAAGCTAATGAATTGGAAAGGAAACTAGAGAACACCGAGTTTAACTGTTCTAGAAGTTGGATTGAACGATTTAAAAAGCGACATAATATTAGTGGGGGTAAGATAGTAGGAGAAACTGCAGGAGTAGATGTGACTGTTGTTCATCAGTGGTGGGCCAATGTATGGCCGAAAATTTGAGAAAGTTATGAATATATGGACTTTTTTAATACGGATGAAACGGATTTGTTTTACAAGGCATTAAAGTTTGTCGGAGAGAATTATGCTGGTGGAAAATTATCAAAAGTAAGGATTACTGTGTTGGTAACTGCAAATATGTCTGGAACAGAGAAAATTGTTGGTGATAGGAAAGTCCGTCAATCTCAGGTGTTTTAAAAACAAACATTTACCAGTAAAGTACAAATCAAACAATAAAGCTTAGATGACATCAGAAATTTTTAAAAACAAACTGATCGAATGGGACAAAGAATTAAAATTCACAAACAGAAAATATTACTTTTGATTGACAACTGTTCAGCGCACCCTGAAATTGATCTTCAGCAAATAAAATTGGTTTTTATGCCTCCTAACACAAGTGCAAAGCTCCAGCCTATGGATCAAGGTGTGATACATTCTTTAAAATGTCCTTATGGAAAGATTTTTACTTATGAAAATGTTAGAGACGATCGATAAAGGTAATATTTTTTCTGTAACTCTCTTGGACACTATAAACTTTATCCATATGGCTTGGCACAGAGTCAGTAGAGAAACCATTGCAAACTGTTTTAAGCATGGCGGATTTTTAAGGAAAAAATGATATGACTCAGATGATACGTTACCGTTGATTCAGTGGATTGAAAAACATCGAGAAGATCTTACTGATTGTCTAAAATTTGTTTATGATGCTGATATTCAACAAAGTACAGTGGAAATTGAGATCAAAAAGATGTTTAATAATTTTAATTTTGAAGAATATGTATGTGATGATAATAAATTAATGACGAGAGAAATATTAACTGATGATCAAATTATGACATCAGTGACTTCTGGAAAGATTTTAAGCGATAAGACGAGCTTGGAGAAGGAGATAATATTTATGTGCCGTCCATTTCAGAAACGACTAAGAAAATGACTGAAACTCGCAAATTTTTGGAATCTTGTGAATTCCTGAACATATATGGAGTAGTTTTTGTGATCTTGACAATTATATAAACATTCATTTTCAAGTAAAATTGTACAAACGAAAATTACTGATTTTATTGTATAAACTACGTATTTTAATGTTTTCGTTTACATTCGTATGTCTACCAACATACATAATAATAACTTTAGTGTGACCCGTTTTATTTTACTCTGAACGTTTTCTTTTAATTTAATAATTATTATTCAATTCAAGTATAAGTGCCTAATCTAAATAAAAAAGTAGTGAAAAATGATATTAGAGTTTGTATACTGTTTGTAACGGATCATTTTTAGTGATTTTTTGAAGTTCGTTATAAACGGACTTCACTGTATATATATATATATATATATATATATATATATATATATATATATATATATATATATATATATATATATATATATATATATACATATTAGAGATGTCAATATTGTAACCATCGGATACAAAATACCCGTTACTCGTCCGGATCAGAAGTACCGGGTAGTCGACAATAAATGTACTCGGTACCAAGTATCTACACATCGATGGCTGGTTATTGAGTTTGCGGCTAACCAAACTAAAACTACCAATGCCATACCGGTAGCGGTAGGTACCTACTCGTTTTCACGAAATATATCTCGTCTTCACTGGTGGCGTTCGGTTTCGGTACGGTACATTCGGTACAATGTAACGGATACTCGAAAGTACCGATAGTTGACATCACTAATACAAATATATATATATATATATATATATATATATATATATATATATATATATATATATATATATATATATATATATATATATATATATATATATATATATATATATATATATATATATATATATATATATATATTTATACATATATATATATATATATATATATATATATATATATATATATATATATATATATATATATGTATATATGTATATATACATATATGTATATATATATATATATATATATATATATATATATATATATATATATATATATATATATATATATATATATATATATATATATATATATATATATATATATATATATATATGTATATATATATATATATATATATATATATATATATATATATATATATGTATATATATATATATATATATATATATATATATATATATACACAATACTTAAAAATTTTCTTGAACCATCAATTAATATTTGTTTTCAATTCTTGGGCTTTGGGTTCGTTTTATGAATATTTGGTATTTAAAATGAAACTTAAATTGACGTTTCGCCCTTTGGTTTAGAGCATTTTCATTTTTTTTCTTTATTTCTTGAATCTCACATATTTTATGTACTACTGACAGGTCGTAGTGGCATTCTTATCACACACGATATGAGATTCAAAAGGGCGAAACGTCAATTTAAGTTTCATTTTAAATACCAAATATTCCTAAAACGAACCCAAAGCCCAAGAATTGAAAACAAATATATATATATATATATATATATATATATATATATATATATATATATATATATATATATATATAACACGTAGGCTGAAAAGTTTTTGGTCTGACACATAGATGCCGCCCTTTTCAAAAATTTTTCAGCCTACATGTTATATATATATATATATATATATATATATATATATATATATATATGTATATATATATATATATATATATATATATATATATATATAACACGTAGGCTGAAAAGTTTTTGGTCTAACACATAGATGCCGCCCTTTTCAAAAAAATCCATATGATTAATAGGAAGTATCAACCTTCAAACGATATGTGTCAAAATTTTATGACATTTCGACGATTAGTTTATAAGTTACAGTGGTTTTAGTAACGCTACTTTTGATATTTTTTAAAACAATGGAAAAAATCGAATTTCGTGTGTTGATTAAACACTATTTCTTGATGGGAAAAAATCCCGTTCAAACAAAGCGATGGCTTGATAAGTCTTACGGGGGATTCTGTCCCTGGAAAAATCATTCATCATTTACTTGTATGCTGAATTTAAACGCGGTCGTACAGATACAAGTGAATTTGAAATATATAAATATAGGTTACATACCTAGAAGTTTCATATACATATATCGTATATATATATATATATATATATATATATATATATATATATAATATAATGATTCCACTGCATTTAATAACCAATGTCCCAAAAAAATATTTAAATAAATAGGGTGTCATACGGTGCACATACTGACTTTGATAATAAAGTGTTTTGAACTTTCAATTCAAAGAAATTATGCCATCTTAAGTTTTTTTAAATGGAAGGGCCTGTATATTCTCTTATTTTTGAGTCCTACTAAATTGAACTGTTTTAGAATTATTGATATTTGAAATTAAGGAGATCAAATTAAAAAAAAAAATTAAGCTGGCTTGTGTCAAACATTTACTATCAGGTAACGACTTAAAGCGTCAAAAAATAATTTATAGACGAAAACGTTTATTGCTGCATTTTGTGAAACTACAATTTGAGCGTAATATCATAATGGTACATTTAACAGAAACTGAAAGAATCACTTTGTTAATGATTGTTGATTACGGAGACCGTAGGAGAACACAATAGGAGGTGTATGATCTTTTAGGTGCTGTAGAATGGCCTGCAAGGAGTCCCGATCTTACGCTACTCGATTTTTTTTTAAGGGCGTCATTTGAAAACCAAAGTTTACCGAAGTCGACCTAAAAGTTTAGAGGATTTACAACAAAGAATTCAATATGAAGTATATTGAAGTATAGATCACCCCAGATTCTCTGCAAAACTCAGTCTGTTTTTGATAGATTGGGTCATTGCCTCGCTGTTAACGGTAGACATTTTGAGCAATTGTTACCTTAAAAATAAACCTAGAGTCTTTATTAATAGTTTTTTTTTGTCTTTTTTATTTTAAATTTCAAATAACAATAATTCCAGAACAGTTCAATTTAGACATATGGTATGTTAGACAAATAATATCTAGAATTTTTAGTAGGACTCAAAAATAAAATAATATACAGGGCTTTCCATTTACAAAGAATCAAGATGGCGTAATTTCTTTGAACTGACAGTTCAAGACATTTTATTGTCAACGTCAGCATGTGCGCCGTATAACACCCTATAACTTTTATTTAAACATTTTTTTGATACACTGATTAATAAATGCTGTGGAATCATATGGGGCACCCTGTATATATGTATATATATATATATATATATATATATATATATATATATATATATATATATATATATATATATATATATATATATATATATATATATATATATATATATATATAAAATATATATATATATATATATATATATATATATATATATATATATATATATATATATATATATATATATATATATATATATATATATATATATATATATATATATATATATATATATATATATATAAATATATATATAATATATATATATATATATATATATATATATATGCTGCTAAATGGGAAGATCTCATGGAATATTGTCGAACTTTTCCTTGGTTAGACGTTTGTTTTCGATCCAACGACCCATCTGACTGCGCCAGGGAGGTTTCCGATGTTATTTTGGCCGGTATGGAGGCTTACATCTCTTTTTCGAGGAAATGCCCTTCCAACGGCAAGCCTTTGTTTGGCCGAAAATGCAAAGAAGCTGTTGCTTCTAAACATCTTGCATACCGACAGTGGCGTGAAGATCCTAACACCATAAATTGTAACAACTTTGTTCGTGCCAGGAACAGATGCAAGGAAATTATCGACGAAACCAAGAAGGCATACAATCAACGGATTAGAAACAAACTTCTCGCTTGTCCCAACAATTCCAGGTCCTTTTGGTCAGTCGCTAAGGCAGTTAGTCAAAATTTCACCAAATCCACCATACCGTCACTCACAAGGCCAGATAATTCTATTGCAACTATACCTGTTGAGAAAGCGAACTTGTTGGCTGAACTCTTAGCTTCACATTCTACTGTCGATTTCCAAGGAAAAACACCACCTACTATTCCCATAGATATTGTCTTTAGACAACGTATCATAAAACGTATTTTGATGAAGCTAGACACCAAAAAGGCTTCTGGCGCTGACAGAATACCTGCCATAGTTCTCAAAAACTATGCGAGGGAACTAACACCAGTTTGGTGTGTAGTGGTGTGGAATATTTCCTTCCTGCTGGAAATGTGCCACAGTTCAGCCGATACCTAAAAAACGCAAGAAGACCTTGCCAAATAACTACCGACCAATCGCACTACTTTCAATAATATCGAAAGTCATGGAAAGGCTATCAATCAGCATCTTCTAAAAGATCTTGAAGGATTCAACATTATTAGCGATCACCAATATGGCTTTCGTAAAAATAGATCAATAGGATACCTTCTGACTTATGTAACACATGTTTGGAGCAACGCAATTGAACACTTTGGAGAATCTCGAGCGGTTGCTCTTGACATATCCAAGGCATTCGACTGTGTTTGGCACGATGGGCTGTTAGCTAAGCTACGTTCTTATGGTATTCTGAAAAATTCTGTTTGTGGCTCTCATGTTTCCTCAGAGAGCGTTCTTTACGAGTGGCAGTCGACGGATTTCTTTCTAACACCTTCACTATCAACGCCGGTGTACCCTAAAGCCCCATACTGTCTCCTACTCTCTTCCTCATTTATATTAACGATTTGCCAGAAAAGACCGAGAATCCAACTACAGCTTTGTAGATAACAGTACACTTATCTCTTCATTCACTTTGAACGCTCGAACATCGGCTACTTAGACGAATATCCGCAGACAGCAGGAAGTCATTCAACTTAACAAAGACCTGGAAGAAATTCTATCTTGGGGTGACAGTAACCAAGTGGAATTTAACGCTACAAAAGCCCAGGCGGCAGTTTTTTTCTAAAAAAGTTAACGTTGCTGATCCCGACATAGTTATGTCGGGGCATTCCATTCCTCTAACATCGTCACTCAATCTGTTGGGCCTTAATTTGGGAGCAAATATGTCCTGGCATGAACATGTTGCAGGCATAGCAAGGAGTGCTTCTCAAAAGTTAGGAATACTATTTCGAACCAGAAAGCTTTGGAATAATTTGTCCAGGACTGTGTTTCCCACCGAGTACAATTTACAGAGATTCAAGAACAACGTGAATCGCTTTCTCCGCACACGTGTTGTTCCTGTAGCGCTTTAGGGACTTCCCTGTAGCACGTGTGCTAGACCCAAAAAAAAAAAAAAAAAAATATATATATATATATATATATATATATATATATATATATATATATATATATATATATATATATATATATATATATATATATATATATATATATATATATATATATATATATATATATGTGTAGTAGTGGTTTTTCGGGTATCCTGTGTTAACGTTAAACGCCAAGACACCGCCCAGTGATCAACGCTTTGAAAAAGATGGATGAGATTCCATCGAAACGTCAGCGAAACCGTCCATCAAGGGACTTTAAGCTAACACGGAAACACGGGATACCCGAAAAACCACTAGTACATTTCACACTCATGAGACATTCGTCAAAACATATATATATATATATATATATATATATATATATATATATATATATATATATATATATATATATATATATATATGTATATATATATATATATATATATATATATATATATATATATATATATATATATATATATATATATATATATATATATATATATATATACCATATATATTAGAATTTATTAAAGAAGTACCAGTTGTAAATGAATAAGTCCTTTATTTTCGGTCACATACTTATACATGTATAATACATACTTATAAATAAAAAAAATCATACAACTGTGATAAATATTCATTAGTTTTTAATATAATACTGTGTTGGTAATCAGTTTTCGTAAAAACATGTCATTTTCTTTATATCTTTGTCAATAATAGTACCCAAATCATCCACGAAAGTCACAATCACAAATTTTATTTCTGGACTCCCTCCAGAACCCGCTGAATTTCCTGAATGCTTTTACCCTTAGTTTCAGGAATTAAAACTACCGAAAAAACTAATCCTGACATCAAAAAAGTAGAAAAAATCCAAAATGATCCTGCCATTCCCACAGTTTCACTTAAGTATGGAAAGCACATGGTGATTAGAAAAGACAGGAAAAAAAGAAAAGATGATGTAATTGTAGAAGTAATCCTTCTCACATTTGGAGGGAAAAGTTCAACTAAAAGAACCCAAGGCAAATTAGCTAAACCCAAATTAAACGCTACTATGAACATAATAAGACAAGCTACTGGAAGCCAAGCAACTTGATCCACACTTCTACCAGAATCCTTTAAAAAGAAGTATGTTCCAAGACTGATTAATGATATTGTTGAAAAAATATAAGAAATTATGAGCAATATTTTTCTACCAGCTCTGTCAACAAATTGGGAACTAGTAATATTACCAGCTAACTGAATAACACCAACAAGCATTGGTGCGTAAACTGAAGGAATAGAACTACCCGCTGATTCAAAAATGGTTTGCATGTAGCTCACAATTGCACAAATTCCAGATAGTTGTTGGAAAAACATAAGACCATTGCTGATCAATAAACCTTGAGTTAATGCTTTGTTTTTAAAAATATTTGTGAATATATTATCTTTGGACGTTTCATTGGCTGCGATAGTTTCAATGATTGAAGCAAGTTCTTTTTCAACTTGTCCAGATGGCTTGTTTCTTAACGTCATTAAACTTTCTTCGGCTAATTTTCTGTTACCTTTCCTTACTAAATCATAGGGACTTTCCGGAATGAAATAACCAAAAAAGAGATAGAAAAGCACCATAGGGATGACGTTAATTAAACTAAAGACTCTCACAGTCAGGAATGGTCCAGCACAATACATAAATACGACTCCGCAACAGCAAATTATTCCATAACAGATCCTAATATTCCTCGGTTTTTGTCTTCAGCAATATCGCCAACGTAGCTCGGTAACAAATTAAAAATAGCACCTAATCCAATACCAATCAAAAATCTAGCAACCAAAAAAAACTGAACACCAGTAGCAAAAGCACATAACAGGTGTGAGA
This sequence comes from Pachyrhynchus sulphureomaculatus, assembly GCA_019049505.1. Classification (NCBI taxonomy): domain Eukaryota; kingdom Metazoa; phylum Arthropoda; class Insecta; order Coleoptera; family Curculionidae; genus Pachyrhynchus; species Pachyrhynchus sulphureomaculatus. Next base: position 101,655,681 of record CM032455.1, on the reverse strand, counting down.
TTATCATGAGAACTCCTAACAATAAGAGGGCCTTTTTCTTCCCGAGTTTTTCTGAACACACTCCTCCGGCTAAAGGACCAACAACTGCCCCCAAATTCATAATAGCGGCAATCCATGACTCCTCAAAAGCTGTAGTGGGTCTTGATAGGGGGTTGATGGTGGGGTCGGTACTGCGTAACTTTGGAAGGATGGGTGATGTCCATGAAAAACATCCGCCGGTGGTAAAAGAAATGAAATTTACTGAAAAACAAGAAAGAATAAATATTAATTCTTATTTTCAGCTGACATAATATTAACAGAGGCATCAATTACAAATTCAATATGTAATTTTAAAGCTGTATCTTTTCCTGATTTTCATTTTGACTTTATGCGCAAAACATTATCCTGTAGGAGAGATACAATATTTAATTCAATGGTCAAAAAACTTAATTTTGGAAATTATAACATGGAACAAAAAACTGTAATTAGATTTCATGCCAAATGGCACAAATGCCACAGAAACAAAATGATAAATAACCAGCCAAATGCAAGTCGGACTTGTGCAATTAGTGTTCCGTACGTTGATTGCTTTTAAAATAAAAAATTTTGTTACAGAAATATAAAATGATCAATGACTTCACAAAACACACCCCAAATGAGTTTTCAACAAAATTTGTTTCTGATATTTGTTGAAACCTGATAATCTTGAAATTGTTGTTTTTTTATAAACCAGATAAATTACACAGCCCCACAAAAAAAAAGTGGGGTATACTTTTGATGCGATATATCAGATCCGTAGTATTTTTGCCCGCTGATCACGAATCTGACGTCAGCATATCGCCATCACATCTCAATTTTTTTCTAACCTCAAAAAATAGGTAAAAATTAGTAAAAATTAAGAAAAATATACTCCTAAAAAATTGATTCAAGCTTTTTCATGAATCCAAAGATGTATTAATATGTATTCGGACACGCTAAGCTAATATTCATCGGTTGGATTGAGCCATACAGTTCTGTTTTCTTTCTAACCTCAATAAATCAGACAGATATAGTGCTTCTCGAATGCAAAAACGAATTCAAATTAAAATTCAACCGATCCTTACCAAATTTGGTACACGGGGATTTTTTGGGTCGCTGATCACGAATCTGGATTTGCAAAATTCAAGATGGCAGATGTTTTCGCGCCATTTTGAACGCCGAGAAAATTCATCGGTCGATTTTTATTCTTCTACCTGCATCCAGGGCACCTCCACGTGGTGACGGTGGGCAACGGTGTTACTCCACTAGCCGGCAGAGTCCCTAGATAACGGCTTAGATGCCGTCATGGCAGGTAGAAAAAAGAGAATTACGATGCAGGGACTCGGAAACCCAGTATCGGCGGTTGGTCAGGGTGGGAAAGCGGGCCCGCAGCCGTCGTCATCCAGCGACCGTAGCTCTTCATGTGTGGGTGACTTGGCTCATGTAGAGTATAATGCTACAAGAAAACGGTCTCAGGGTACAAGGACTTTTCATAAGTGCGATAAAAACAGTGATTCATTTTGTTATATTTGCTGTCAACACGTATTGAGTAAAATGGGGTCACCGATAACGGATAAGATTAAAACCTTATATAAGGATTGTTTTAACATTGAAATACAGCACCAGGATACAGATTGGGTTCCCCACATCATTTGCAGTTCTTGCAAAATAATGTTGTACATCAATAAGAAGGCGATTAAATATTCCAGACCAGCAATATGGAATAGACCATACAGTGAAAATGATTGCTACTTTTGTATGAATGTTGTATCTAGGCATAACCGAAAAAATAAAAGCACTATTACTTATAACGATGTTTCGACAGTAACAAGACCAACTTAACTAATTCCGCGTCCTGAACCACTTGATGCTGATGTTATGGAAACAAATGATTTCACCTTATCAGTTCATGCCGAAAACATTGAGACTGTCGAAAAAGATTCAAACACTGTTACTAATGAATGTTCTAGTGACAACCTATCATATACTACTGACACAGATAAAGAATTTCTACCATACAACCGTAAACCAGAACCAATACTCGTATCACAGTCAGAACTTAGTGATCTAGTCAGAAATTTAGGCTTATCCAAAGATGGTTCAGAGCATCTTGCTTCCTTTTTAAAGAAAAGACATTTACTTAAGCCAGAAGCTACGATTTATTATTATAGAAACAGAGATGAAGAATTTCGAAAATATTTCACAATGGACGAGGAATTGTCACTTTCATATTGTACCGATGTAAAAGGTCTAATGGATGAATTTCAAAATAACTCATACGAGCCTGAAGAATGGAGACTGTTCATTGATTCTTCTAAACGGAGCATTAAGGCAGTTTTGCTGCATAATACCAACGTTTACGCTCCCATTCCGATTGCTCATTCCACAGTTATGGAAGAGCAATATGAAAAAATGAAGCAGCTTTTGATAAAAATAAAATATGCTGATCATAACTGGAAAATTTGTGGAGATCTGAAAATTGTAACAATATTGCTTGGCCAACCGTCAGGGTTTACACTTTATCCCTGTTATAAATGTCTGTGGAATAGCAGAGACAGGGAACGTCATTATAAGAAAAAAATTTGGCCAACAAGAGAATCGTTCACTCCTGGTGAAAATAATATATTGTTTCCACCATTGGTAGATCCAGAAAAAGTTCTTATTCCCCCGCTTCACATTAAGCTTGGAGTTATGAAGCAATTCACGAGAGCATTAGATACAAACGGCCCATGTTTCAAATATTTGCATAAAAAATTTCCGAAATTTTCTGAAGCTAAAATTAAGGCAGGCGTATTTGACGGGCCACAAATAAGAAAATTGTTTCAAGATTCATTATTTGTTACTAAAATGAATAAAGTTGAAAAAGCTGCTTGGCTTAGTTTTAAAGAAGTCGCAACAAACTTTTTGGGAAATAATAAAAGTCCTAAGTACAAAGAAATAGTCGAGAAAATGGTAAAAAATTTTCAAACATTAGGTTGCTTAATGAATCTGAAATTACATTTCCTGGACTCCTACATCGATGATTTCCCAGATAATCTTGGTGACTACAGTGAGGAGCAAGGAGAACGTTTTCACCAAGATCTGAAAATCATAGAAAATCGGTATCAAGGACGATGGGATGACCATATGCTAGCGGACTATTGCTGGTCGCTAAAAAGAGAAACAAGTCCTCAAAAGCGTTTGGGCAGAAAACCTTTGAATAGGTCATTCGCGGAAAAAAGAACAAGATTCAGCCAAAAAAAGGAAAGTTAGGCGCGGGTCTAACCTTCGCAATTCTAGGGCTTAAGGGTCTACTATTTGAGAGTATATGGTTTAAAAGTCCTGGTTTTGAGTTTATTGGGTCTCATTTTTAAAGTTACAGGGTTATTGAGGTCTATTTTTTAAGGTTACAGGGTGTGGGAGTCTAAGGTTTCAGGGTTTAGGGTTTAAGAGTATCAGGTTTGAGGATTCCCCAACTATATACCAAATTTGGTAGAAATCGGTTGGTTTTCAAAAATTTTGTCCGCCATCTTGGATCCGCCATTTTGAATTTTGCAAATCCGACCTCAGATTCATGATCAGCAACCCAAAAAACCCCCGTGTACCAAATTTGGTAAGAATCGGTTGAATTTTAATTTGAATTCATTTTTGCATTCGAGAAGCACTATATCTGTCTGATTTATTGAGGTTAGAAAGAAAACAGAACTGTATGGCTTAATCCAACCGATGAATATTAGCTTAGCGTGTCCGAATACATATTAATACATCTTTGGATTCATGAAAAAGCTTGAATCAATTTTTTAGGAGTATATTTTTCTTAATTTTTACTAATTTTTACCTATTTTTTGAGGTTAGAAAAAAATTGAGATGTGATGGCGATATTCTGACGTCAAATTCGTGATCAGCGGGCAAAAATACTACGGATCTGATATATCGCATCAAAAGTATACCCCACTTTTTTTTTGTGGGGCTGTGTTATTAAAGGCAATTTTTTCAATATTTTTTGATCAGTAATTTTCGACATAAAGGGGGACAGCGATTTTTGACAATACTGCGGTACAGAAAGCAAAAGAAAAACTACCGTACTAATACTTCCAAAAAATTTCTATGGCTGACGAAAAGACCAATATGGTGGCCCTCAGTCCGGGGCACCTCTTAAGTGAAGAGAGAGTGCTAAGAATACCCCCATCGTCTACCATGGAAAACCTTGATAACAGAACACAATTGTTTAACAAATCAATTCGCATAGCTGCTGGAAGCTGGCCAATGTTGAAAGGGAGATCCATCAATTAAGGATCGATATTCTTGGTTTGAGCGAAGGTTAGATGGACTGGCACTGGTCAGCAAAGAATTGAAAGAGGAGATATACGTTATTCGGGAGGATCACAACACTATTATGGAGTTGCTATTGTGTTATCACCTGATATTAACGGATCGCCAATTAATTAATAATAAACAACTCATAGAATAATGAACTATATACAGGTTTATGCTCCAATATGTAATAACTCAGATGAAGAGGTTGAACGTTTTTACGATGAACAGACAAAGGTGGTGAAACTCGTGAAAAAGGGCGAAATAACTATAATTATGGGTGATTTTAACTCTAAGATGGGTTAAGGCGTGGCGGTGTAGTGGTTGGACAGTATGGCTTGAGTCTAAGAAACGATCGCGGCGACAAACTCGTCCAATTTTGTATCGAGAATGATCTTTTTATTAACAACATATTTTTCTTACTCCCACCCAGGCTGTTGTACACCTGGCTATAGATTTTATTCTCGTTAAACAAAACATGAAGACATTTGTAAATTCTGTAAAAACCTGCCCTGGGGCAGATGCAAGTTCAGACCACAATCCGGTACTCATGGAGTTTCAAATGCATAGGTTTAAAAGAATTAACAAAAAACAAACAATAAACCCCATAGATACAAAGAAACTGAAGAACCCTGAAATTAGAAAACAAATATCGAACCGAACGGATGAGAACTTTAAGAAGCAAATAAGAACAGAAAACGAAAGTATCGAGTCTCAATGGGTTAAAATGAAGAATGAATTAATAGCCGTATAGGAGGAAGAAATGGGTCTAGCGGAGAATAGAAAAAAACAGGAATGGATGATAGAAAAAATACTAAATTTGATGGACGAAAGGCAATTACAGAAAACAAAAGATGTCTCAAATTACAACGCATTAAACAGAGTAATACGTCGAAAATGTAGAGAAGCTCAGGAAATCTGGTTAAGCGAAAAATGCCGAGAAATAGAGAGACTGCAAGAGAGGCATGACACATTCACCTTACATAAGAAGGGGAAGGAATTGGGAGGAAAAAACAAGAAAGAATTTCGAGAAATGGAAGCAATGAAATTATACTGGATATTAAGGACAAACTAAAGACATGTGAGCTACACATAAAACAACTTTTCAATGGACATAGATCAGAAAACTTACAGCGAAACAGAGATAATGCGATAGGGCCAGAAATAACAAGAAGAGAAGTTATTCATGCTATACAACTGCAGAAGGATGGAAAAGCAGTTGGTCCAGATGAAATAAAGGGAGAGATCCTCAAAATATTTTCGGATGAAAGTCCCTTTATTAATCTTATTTAACAAGATCTATGAAACTGGACGAATCACTTTTGACTCACTGAAGTCGACTTTCATCCCAATTTTTAAAAAGTCAAAATCAATCAAATGTGATGATTATCGCTTGATAAGTTTAATGTCTCACGTTCTCAAGATATTCCTGAGAATCATGCATACCAGAATATATAGAAACTGTGAAGCAGAAATAGATAGCACACAATTCAGATTCCGAAAAGGCATGGGTACACGGGAAGCTTTATTCTCATTAAATGTACTGGTCTAGCATTGTAAAGTTCTGAATCTAGATGTATATGCATGTTTTATGGATTACAATAAAGCTTTTGACTATGTGATGCACGAAAAATTAATAAAAAGTCTAGAAATAACAAATGTAGACAAAAGAGATCGAAATATTATTAAAAATCCGTACTGGAATAAATCAGCGGCAGTTAAAATTCGGCTGGAAAAATCCGAAAGCATAAAAATGGCTCAAGGGGTAAGACACGAATACATTCTCATACCACTTTTGTTAAATCTTTATTCTGATGCTGTGTTTAATCAAGCCATTTATGAATTCATTGAAGGAATAACAGGTAATGGAAGTACACTAAACAACATATGGTATGCTGATGATACTGTTCAATTAGCAAATAATATCAAAGATCTCCAGCAACTGATCAATTGAGTCGTAACATCCAGCGAGAGATTTGGATTAACTATGAATATAAGAAAAACCAGGTGGATGGTAATAACAAAGAAAAATCTACCACCAGAATCCCTCGGAATCAGGGACAACACCGTAGAATAGGTCTCCACATTTAAATATTTGGGAACCAATATAAATGACAAGTGGGACCCAAGAAAGGAAATATATTCCCGAATTAAGCAGGCCCGAGCAACATATATAAATATGAATAAATTTTTCCATCGCACAAGTCTCAGTTTCAAACTCCAAATGAGAATGGTGAAAATGTATATATGTGAGTGCTGGATCCTTGCTCAGAAAAACGACTGGAATCTTTTAAAATATATACGAGGCTGGGTTGAAAAGTCCGTGCAAAAATAAAAACTACTTATGTGTTTGGGGTAAACCTTTTTATTTTTCGACATAGTCTCCTTTTCGGCTTATACACTTCGTCCAACGATGTTCTAGTTTGTTGATCCCTTCCGAATAATAGGATTTGTCCAAATCTGCAAAATATCCATAAGTGTCTGCAATCACCTCCTCGTTTGAATAAAATCTTTCTCCCGCCAGCCATTTCTTCATATTGGAGAACAAATAGTAGTCCGAGGGAGCCAAGTCTGGAGAATAGGGGGGATGTGAAACGAGTTGGAATCCTATTTCCATTAATTTTGCGACCACAGCTGCTGAGGTGTGTGCTGGTGCGTTGTCGTGATGGAAAAGGACTTTCTTGTGGGCCAATCGCGGGCGTTTTTCTTGCAGCTCGGTTTTTAAACGGTCCAATAACGATGAATAATATTCACCTGTAATAGTTTTACCCTTTTCCAGATAGTCGATGAGGATTATCCCTTGCGAATCCCAAAAGGCAGTCGCCATAACCTTTCCGGCCGAAGGAACGGTCTTCGCCTTTTTTGGTGCAGATTCCCCCTTGGTAACCCATTGTTTAGATTGTTGTTTGGTCTCAGGAGTATAGTAATTTATCCATGTTTCATCCACAGTGACGAAACGACGCTTAAAGTCCTCCGGATTCTTCTGGAACAGCTGCGAACCATCCTTGCAACACTTCACACGATTCCGTTTTTGGTCAAGCGTGAGCAATCGCGGCACCCATCTTGCGGATAGCTTTCTCATGTCCAAATGTTTATGCAAAATATTATGTACCCATTCAGTTGAGATGTCCACAGCACTAGCAATCTCACGCACCTTAACTCTTCTGTCATCCATCACCATATCATGGATTTGATCAATGATTTCTGGAGTCGTAACCTCCACAGGCCGTCTAGAACGTTCAGCGTCACTTGTGCCCATATGGCCAGTCCGAAAATTTTGAAACCACTTATAAACTGTTCTAATCGAAGGTACAGAGTCACCATAATGTTTATCAAACTTCTCTTTAGTCTCCTGAGGCGTTTTGCCTTTCATAAAGTAATGTTTAATCACCACACGAAATTCTTTTTCGTCCATTTCTTGAAAATCACTCGACTTCCTTGATTCACACGAATGCCAAACACAAAGAAATAAAGCAATATGGCTGAAACTTGGTGTGCGTTCATTCAAGAGATGCTACTAACTAAACATGACCTCGATACGCGCCAGTGGTGCCATCTCTCGGACTTTGCACGGACTTTTCAAACCAGCCTCGTATTCTTCGCATCTCCTGAGTACAAAAAATAAAAAACACAGAAATTCTGGAAAGAATGAACAAAATGGAGGAAATGCTAACAATCATTAAAATAAGAAAAACTCAGTACTACGAATTGCTACGTCTAACTATTGAAGGTAAAATAAAGGGCAAACGATCGATCGGAAGACGACAGAATTCTTGGCTGAAGAACATGAGAAGGTGGTTTGGATGTGCTTCGAGTAATATTTTTCTAGCAGCAGTTTCTAAAGTTCGTTTAGCTATATAGATCGCCAACTTTCGTGAGCAGACTTCGTCATAAGAAGAAGAGGAAACAAAATAAAAAACATATATTTTTGATTTAAATCATAACTACTATTTTTAGTCCTTAAAATGAAGCTAAAACATTTTTTCTTTTGCTAATAATTAACTCTTTTTTTCTATAAAGAAGTTGTCTATGATGTGTAATGTAAATATGAAGATGAAATCTAAATTTTCTAAAATGCAATATTTTTTAGTCCATCTCTTTAATAATAGCAACTCTTAATTTTAAAAATATTTTGTCACTTTTTTTAGAATACCCCTTAAACGAGAAAAGAATTCAAAATTGGGTCCATCAATATGTGGGTAGTATGATTTTCTAATTTTAAAAACATAATTCAGGATTTTTTCTAAAGAATTTCTATAAATTTTCAGCAAAAATTTATCTTATCGTGTCAGCACTAGCAGACCATAATATCCAGAAATTAACCGGTTCCAAAATTTAAATTTTTATTTTGTTTAGGCGATGTTCTAAGAAAACTCGTTAAAGTTTTCATAATAGTCCTAATCGATTTTAAAACGTGGAAATATCGAAATAACACAAAAAGAAAGAAGGAATATAGAACGATTTTCAATTAATTATAAAAAATATTAATATAAATAGTAAGTAAAGCTAAAAACAATTAATTTGTTTTAATTTTCCAGAGATTTAGTCATTTTTAAAAATTCCCAACAGTTCTTTCATTTTACATTTTGTATTTACTTTTTAAAAAATAGCGAAATTCATATTACGTCAATTTTGTCATCTTTTGAACTATAATATAAATATAAAACGGACATCTTCACGTCTTGTTAAAAAAGTCATTACACCCAATGATAGTAATAATTTTTGTACGGTCTTCTTACCTGCGACAACAGCAAAATATATAAAATAATTATTATCTTTATTTTCCATATTCAATATAGTTTTTTTTTATGTATGCAATACAACTAACAGTTACTATCTTCCAAGCCAAAGAAGGAAAAAACTTAACTGTTAAGAGTACAAAATTAAATTTTATAGAGTACCGACTGAATCTAAAATGGCAAATATTTTTTTGTCCGCAATTTTATACCAAGTCAGGCAGCCATTTTTCAAAAAATCTCCATTGCATGTGCGACACAAATAAAAATATCAATATTTTTTTAAGATAATTCCAAATGTTTCGGATTTCGAAACAAAGTAATTGAGATTTAAAAGTTTAAATAAGTAGTAAATTGTTTATTTAAGTCCCAGACAGGGAATTATATGTTTATAAATTTGTTGAAATAAAATTACAACTCCGGCTCGTGCAGGTTTTACTATTTGCACAAGAGACAGTTCAATATTTCATGGCAAATGTAAATAATGAGGATGGAAAAAGCTAAATGTGAGGATCTGACGTATTCCGTGGCTTCTATTTAACCTTTACTATTAATAGAAAAATTCTGTATATTATGTAATTTTTAAAAAAGCAAAAAAGGTATTAAGATTTGGCTGACAACTTTTGTTTAGCAAGCGAAACTTTTAGTATCTCTACTATTATACGTCGAATTAAATAAAATTTTCTATATAAATATGAAATTTACTGGGGTTCTACTGTATTTTAAATTTTTATTCTTCTTAACATTTATGCAACAATAGTTTAGATGTAGGGGGGGTGGGCTACCCACAAAAAGGAACATTTTTTCTAACCCTTATAATATTAAAATGTTCTGCAAACAGATTTATGAAATTAGATAGCTTCATACGATCTTACGATTCTTGTTTATGGTTATACAGTAGAACCCCGGTTATCCGAGGTAACGTGGGGGGGGGGGCACCCTCCTCGGATAACTGAAAACTCGGATAATCCAAATTTGTTTTTTATTTATTCAAAAAATAAACACCAATACTTTAAACCGATGTATTAACGTTCTTAACATATAGGTACATACATTATAAAACAGTGAAATAGGTATCTATGCGATTCTGTTTCATATTGCATCTCCTTTTTCTCGCTGCAATGTTTCTCCTTATACGAGGCTGGTTTGAAAAGTCCGTGCAAAAATAAAAACTACTTATGTGTGGGGGGTAAACCTTTTTTATTTTTCGACATAGTCTCCTTTTAGGCTTATACACTTCGTCCAACGATGTTCTAGTTTATTGATCCCTTCCGAATAATAGGATTTGTCCAAGTCTGCAAAATATCCATTAGTGTCTGCAATCACCTCCTCGTTTGAATAAAATCTTTGTCCCGCCAGCCATTTCTTCAAATTGGGGAACAAATAGTAGTCCGAGGGAGCCAAGTCTGGAGAATAGGGGGGATGTGAAACGAGTTGGAATCCTATTTCCATTAATTTTGCGACCACAACTGCTGAGGTGTGTGCTGGTGCGTTGTCGTGATAGAAAAGGACTTTCTTGTGGGCCAATCGCGGGCGTTTTTCTTGCAGCTCGGTTTTCAAACGGTCCAATAACGATGAATAATATTCACCTGTAATAGTTTTACCCTTTTCCAGATAGTCGATGAGGATTATCCCTTGCGAATCCCAAAAGACAGTCGCCATAACCTTTCCGGCCGAAGGAACGGTCTTTTTCGCCTTTTTTGGTGCAGATTCCCCCTTGGTAACCCATTGTTTAGATTGTTGTTTGGTCTCAGGAGTATAGTAATGTATCCATATTTCATCCACAGTGACGAAACGACGCTTAAAGTCCTCCGGATTCTTCTGGAACAGCTGCAAACCATCCTTGCAACACTTCACACGATTCCGTTTTTGGTCAAGCGTGAGCAATCGCGGCACCCATCTTGCGGATAGCTTTCTCATGTCCAAATGTTTATGCAAAATATTATGTACCCGTTCAGTCGAGATGCCCACAGCACTAGCAATCTCACGCACCTTAACTCTTCTGTCATCCATCACCATATCATGGATTCGATCAATGATTTCTGGAGTCGTAACCTCCACAGGCCGTCCAGAACGTTCAGCGTCACTTGTGCCCATATGGCCAGTCCGAAAATTTTGAAACCACTTATAAACTGTTCTAATCGAAGGTGCAGAGTCACCATAATGTTTATCAAGCTTCTCTTTAGTCTCCTGAGGCGTTTTGCCTTTCATAAAGTAATGTTTAATCACCACACGAAATTCTTTTTCGTCCATTTCTTGAAAATCACTCGACTTCCTTGATTCACACGAATGCCAAACACAAAGAAATAGACCAATATGGCTGAAACTTGGTGTGCGTTCATTCAAGAGATGCTACTAACTAAACATGACCTCGATACGCGCCGGTGGTGCCATCTCTCGGACTTTGCACGGACTTTTCAAACCAGCCTCGTATTAAGAAGAAGCAAATTCGCTAGGGTTGCCTCTGGTTGTTCGATATACCTCAAAGCTTTTTCCAAAGAAGCAAAACCTTCTTGATGAGAGATCTTAGTGGGAGACTGTTCATCCACCGCCGCTTCATCATCGTCATCTGATTTTTCGGTTTCCTGAAAGGCATTCGTTATTTCTTCAATACTCATTTCTTCTCCTAAATCATCTGCTGTAATCCATTCAACAACATCTTCTCTTGTCACATTTTCGCAACCTTTTAATTTTTGCATTAATTCAAATAAACTTTTTTTTTCTTCTATCTCGCTGTCAAAATTTGAACAGGACATTTCTCCATGGCTTCTCAATTTCAAGGCTAATTCATTTAATGGAGTATCATCTTCACTGTCATTATAGCCCTCAAAATCAATAACTTTTGGCCAAGATTTTTGAATTGTGGTAGTACGCACAGAATCCCAAGCTTGACTTACCCAGTAAATAACATTTTTCAGTGTAACCTTTCTCATCACATTGATAATATCCTCCTTTTCTGTGTATTCTAACAGATGTTCATGATATAAACGTCTATAATTTTTTTTAATGTTTTCGTGGTTGCCTTGATCCATTGGTTGCATTATGCTGGTTACATTTGGAGGAAAAAATTTTACAACAATTTCGCCCACATGAAATCCTTCTCCAGGGTAAGAGGGGGCATTATCCATTAACAAAATTGCTTCAATAGGAAGACGGTTTCTGTTCAAAAATTTAGTCACCGATGGCACGAACTCTTCTTCAAACCAGTTAGTAAATCAGGTCGCATCCCGCCATGCGCTCTTCTGACTTTTGTAATAGACTGGTAGGGCTTTAGGTGAGATGTCTTTTAAAGCTCTTGGACGTGCAGACTTGCCAATCACCATCAGTGGCATTTTGTGCTTGCCAGATGCATTGGTAAATATCTATAGCTAATCTTTCTTACTTCGTTTGTGCCCAGGAGCTGATTTTTCCTATCGAGATGCCAATGTTTTTGATGGAAGCATTTTATAATTCAGACCAGTTTCGTCACAGTTGTAAATTTGATCACATGTGTATCCACAATCTTCGATTTGCTTTTTAAAGTTCTGCTTAAACTTCTCAATTGATGACACATCGGCAGAAAGTTTTTCACCACATATAGTCAGTTGTCGTACACCGTACCGTTTTTTCCAGCGGTCAAGCCATCCAGAACTGGCGATAAACTGATCTATATCTGGGAATTGCCTACTAATCATTATTGCTTTCTGTTGTAAAATTGGACCTGTCAGAGGCACACCTTTTGATCTCTGTTGGTTAAACCACATGAATTCGTTAACCTTTTCATAGTCCGCACTGGATTCATGCAAATTTACATGTTGAAAGAATCCAAAACCTTAATTAGGGAACCCCTCACACGGGCCAGGGGGATTCCCCGAAGGCCCCGACGATTTTAAATGGAAATATGTACATACATATTTTAGAAGCTTGGTTAATACGCAGCATAGACGCGCGTACCTCGGTTAATCCGGGCTCGGATAATCGCGACTCGGTTAATCGGGGTTCTACTGTATTTATTATGGGCACAACATACGTGCTGGAAGGAAATCACTACAGATCTGCAGGAGCAACGCGTGAACGGAAAAAGCAATTAACGTTGGTCTTGAATCGCGGCAAGTTGTATTTCGTGGAAAACACAGTGTTGAGGTTCCCCGTATTAAATAATTTTTGAAGAGGATGATACAAGGTGTAACAAACGGAACCTTTGTGATGTATTAGAGCGACGTGTATTCCTAGTATGCACCACCCTGGAAGGAATTAAGCAGGTAACATTCATCGAACACTTTGCGTACTAATAGAATAGAGTCAAGTCGCTAACCGTTCTGCGATGGATGTTCCGAGGAATTAAGGTTGCTGGTTAGTTTCAGGTTTCCAATCATGCGAATGACTGTCTTTTGGCTAAAATGCAACAAACGTAGTGTATGTTTAGGAGTAAAGCCCTAAACATAGAAGCAGTATTCGATCGTTGATCGAGTTTGAGCTTTGTACGGAATTAAAAGTTGTTATGGTGTGTAAAGGTTTCTACTACGAAATAATATTTCCAGCTTTTGAGAAGCCCTCTTTGTTATGCCTGTATCATCTACATGCCAAGTCATATTTGCTCCCAAGTTGACACCCAGTGATTTGAGTGACGTTGCTAAAGAAGTATCGACGTAACTATGTCGGGTTCTATAACGCAGACTTTTTTAGGCAGAATTGCATCCTGGGTTTCTATACCGTTAAATTCTACTTGATTAATGTCACCCTAAGAAAGAACTTCTAGGTCTTCATTAAATTACGGTTTGCGGACGTTTGCATGGATGGATGATTTATGAGCGTTTAAGGTAAATGCGGAAAACGTACTGATGTTGACTAAGCTGTAGATTGGATTTCTGGTCCAGGAGACCGTTAATGTATAGAAGATAGAGAGTAGGAGTCAGTATTGAGCCTTAGGGCACCCCGGTGTTTATGGTGAATGTATTAGAAAGAAACCTGTCAACTGCCCTAGAGGAAACACGAGAGCCATACACAAAACTTTTCCAATATACAACACGAGGGCAGGTTAGCCAACAATCCGTCATGGTAAACCCTGCCTTAGATCAAAAGTAACTGGCCGAGATTCCCCAAAATGTCCAATTGCGTTGTTCCAAATATGTGTGATATAAGTTAGAAGATTCCTCTTGATGTGTTGCTATTAATAATATTAAATCTTTCCAGATATTTTAAAAGATGCTAATTAATATCCTATTCCATAACTTTCGATATTATTGAAAGCAGTGCTACTGGTCGACAGTCGATAGTATTTCCAGCAGGAAGTAAATATTCTTTTTCTTTAGGATATCCTGAAAAGTATGCAAAAAGCCACTACTAGTTCGCTCGCGCATTTTTTGAGCACTATGACAAGTATTTTATCAACGCCAGAGGTTTTTTTGGTATCTAGCTTCCACGTAGTAACATTGTTACTTAACTGATATTGAAATGGAGTATACGCCAACTGTTTATCACAGTAAAACTGTTTAACATTAACAACACGATAAATCCTACTGTCCTCAAGAAGATTGTTCAAACTATTACCATCCCAAAACTTATCATCTTTACCAAGACGAAAAACTCCAGGATGCCTATACAAAAAAAAAGGACCAAAAAGGAAATGAAGAGACATAATGGAGCTCTACAAGTACTCTAACAAAAAAATATTTCTTTATCTCCTTTACCATATTAGTGGTGTAATATTGATCTAAACACAAGCATTGTAACCTCAAGCTTCCAAAATCATTCCCAAGGTAATTACATCTAAAGCTCAATCTTTCCCAAATTTAAGTCAAACAACAAATTTAAATTGTACCTCTTGAAATTTCACCAAGTATTCCACCGCCTTGTAAGTTTGAACAACTAATACTGATTAGAACTAAGTTAATAGATTTTTCAAGAAAAATTAACGGTGCCCTTCAAGAAGTTAGTATCTGCATAGTTCATTAGCATCACCGATGACAGCTCCAAATCTAACCTGTAAAAATCGGCAAATCTTAATACTGCACACCTATAATTAGAACAGAACGCTTGAATTCATAAAAAAAAACTATTCGAGAGTATCATCATCATCTAAACTTCAAGCCTTATAAGAATAGATGATGAAGTTACATCAAAAAGAAAAAGTAAAGAATTAAATTGCAATATTAAACTAAAAACTCGTAAGATCAAGCTAGTCGCCATGAACATCAAAATTATGAATTGTACCAAAAGGACTGCATGCTTCTTGAAAAATTAAATTGAGAATTATGGTAGGTTATAGCAAAGTTAACGAGTAGGCTGGAATAAGGTACTTATCGTCGTTTACTTTTCTATAAACTGTTACGATTCTCAAATTATTTTTTCCAGAAACTAGTGATTCGTAATTCTGCACAACAATCCAACTTCAACGTATTACGATTCAGGGCCAAACTGACACACGAAATCACTGCAAGATCCGAGATTCTAGAACTCAAAGCTACCAGACGAGACGACCTCCATTTGATAAAATAATAAGAGATTTTGAAGGCTTGGGACATGAAGAAGAATTAAAAATCATCAATGACATTCTTAGGGACGGAAGAATTACCGAAGTGTCCGAATCGTCCCATAGCATCCCCAGTCCATAATCAAACACAAAGAAGAGATCACGAAGATTATGAAGAAATAATAAATCAAAAATTCTCAGCAACATTTTAAGGAGTACGACTAGCCAAGGAGGAAATATGTTATACGTTGTGAAATAACCACGTACATGCCAAATTTGTGTCTTTATTTTTTAAGTTACGTTAATAAAGAGTTGGACTACCATTAATTTTATTTTTACTCATCAACGTAACTCCATCAACAGTAATTTCGAAGAAATCTATATTTTAATTTACGTATGCGCCAAGGTACTGAATTTTTTTTATCCTACTGCAATATTAAAAATTAATTTATACCCGACACAAGTGTCGACGTTTATTCATTAAACTGAAGATAACTCGTGAATATACATTCGGCTATAAACCATGCCATATATAGTAAATTCAGTAATGATTGTTGCCTAGGTGACTACAATTCTCTTAATAACAAATTACGTAACGAGAATTTTTTTTAAGCCATGGCACACGTGCTTCATGTTGATTTTGCATCGCTATAAATTGTACTTAGTGGGTAACACAATTCTGGGCAAATCACACCAAAGAGATAAGGTTCTTCATATAATATACTGCTTGAAAAGGGTTGTAAGGGGAGTGACGAGTTAAATCTCATATGGATATGATGTATTAACACGACGTATATTCCTAGCATGCACTGCCCTGGAACGAATTAAGCAAGCTACACCCATCGAACATTTTCCATGAAAGCACTTATAGCCGTCAACTGTTCTTCGTTGTTCAAATTAATCAAAGTTGCTAGTGAATTCTGGGTCTCCATCGGACGAACCCCTCTCTTCTGAATAGAAACCAACAAATACAGTGGATGTTTCGAAGTAGAGCTCTAAACATAGGAGCACTATTCTTTGCTTGGTCGAATTTGAGTTTTATACAGAATTTAAAGGTGTAGCTTTTGAGTTCGAAGTAATATTGTTTTATGTGTTTATTTTGCAGAATTTCTTTCAGGTCTTTATTAAGTTAAGATCTTAATTGACAACCTTTTCCATAACTTTTGATATTATTGAACTCCGCCTGCAGTGTTGATGGATAGATTGAGTAGTTCATCAACACTGTTGGCGGTCCCAAACCCGGATAAAGGAGGAGGGTTGTGGCGTTAGGAGTTAGCACCCTAACACACGTAAAAGCTAAACTGGGAAATGCTAATTGTTTTTGAAAAATAGGATGAAAAATCACAAGATAAACAAAAATCCCCGGGTGGCAATCCACACCTTCGAAGAAGGGAGCCCCATCGGATACGGGGGGGCAATTCTACTTCAAAGCGAATAGTTAACCCAAGCTTAAAACTCAGCCAAACGAAGAAATCCCAAAACAGAATAGCTGCTCTCGTCACTGGAATATACAGAGATGGAGAACAAAGAACATCGAAGTCATACAAGTGTTTAAGAAGATGAACACAGACATTTTAGTAATAAGCGAAACGAAGAAAAAGAGAAGTGGATTAGAGGAAATAGATGAAGTGGTGCATTGTTGGAGTCGAGTAAAGAAGGAAGAAAGAGCAAAGGCCGGAGTTGGAATATTAGTAAAAAAGAAGTGGAAAAAGAAAATAACATCTTGGGAAACCATTAATGAAAGAATCATAAAACTAAATATAACAATGCTAGGAAAAGACACGGTAATATTAGGAGTATACGGCCCAATAGAAGACAGCATTATAAGAGAAAAAGATAATTTCATGGAAACACTAGAAATAGAAACACAAAAAGGAAAGAAAAACCAAGAATTAATAATAAGGGGAGATCTGAATGGGAGAACAGGAAGGAAAACAAAGGACAATACCGTAGGACCATTCGGAGAAGACATTACTAACGACAACGGAGAGAGACTAATAGAGCTGTGTGAACTAAACGGCCTCAAAATAATAAACGGATTATACAAACACAAAGACATCCACAAATATACTTGGATGCAAGAAACACGAAACTTAAAATCAATAATAGACTACATTATAATTAAAAACCATACCACTATCAAAATAAAAAACGTAAGAGTAAAGAGAGGGGCAGAATGTGGAACAGACCATAGACTATTAATAGAAAATATAAAAGTACCGTGGTATAAGACAATAAGGCAAAAAGGAACAATAGATAAAGAAAACAGAAATACTAATGAGATAACAGAAGAAGCAGACAAAAAAATAAAATACAAAATATACTTACTGCAAGACGAAATGATAAGAGACCTATATAGACGACGATTAGATCAAAAATTAAATGAATTTAACTACGACAACATCCAACAGATGTATGACCACAAAAAAGAATGCAACAAACAAGCGGCCCTAGAAGCATTAGGTAAAGAAGACAACGAGAATGAGAAACATAAAATTAGAATCTGTGAAAAAAAACAAAGAATCTATAAAGGAAAAAAAAGACTATCCGAAAAATGGCTCAATACAAAATCAGAAGAAGATCTACAGAAATATAAAGAGGAAAATGCAGAAACGAGGAGGATGATAAACAAAGAAAAGAACGAGAGATGGGAAAAATCGTGCGTACATTTAGAACAGTATATAGGAGGAACTAGAAGCACAGAGTCATGGAGAATATTTAAAGCATTAAGGACTAAGAGAGAAGACGTATATAGAGTACATCCCAGAAAGCTAGTGGGAAGAATATTATAAGAAGCTGCTAACAGAAGACAGACAAGAATTCCAAGAAGAGAACCCTGAAGAAGTACAGAATAAGGAAATAAACGAGATAGAACTAAGCTATGAAGAAGTAAAGGAGACAATAAAAACACTCAAAAATAATAAATCTGCAGGGCCTGGGGGTGTAGTAAATGAAATGATTAAGTACGGGTCTAATAAATTACATCAAATGCTGAGAAACATGTTCCACAGAGCGATAAATGGAGAAAAAATACCAGAGGAATGGTCAAAAGCTTATATAATATCTACATTTAAAAAGGGAGACCGCAGAAAATGCACAAACTATAGAGGCCTAAGCATAATATCGAGTATGGGATGTTTGTATGGAAAAATTATTAAAAATATCATGGAGGAAAATATAAAAGGAAAAATTGGAGAAGACCAAGCAGGCTTTACGGCCGGAAAATCATGTATAGACCACATATACACTATAAAACAAACAATGGAAAAAAAAAAACTGGCATCATCATCTAACCTTCATAGACATAAGAAAGGCCTATGACTCAGTACCAAGATTATGGAACGCAATGAAAGAAATAGGCATTGACAAAGAACTAATATTCGCAGTAAAAGCTCTCTACGAAAACAACACAGTGAACATAAAAATAGGACATAAAATAGGGAAGAGACACCAAAAATCAAAAGGCCTATTACAAGGTTGCTCTACATCCCCAACACTATTCAAAATATACCTCGAACAAACATTAAAAAAATGGAAGCAAAAATGTAGTGGAATGGGAGTCCAAATACGAGAGGATTACTTATATACTCTAAGTTTTGCAGACGACCAAGTAATCATAGCGCAAGATGAGGAAGACCTCAGTTATATGGTAAAAAAACTGAAAGAAGAATACATTAAAGCAAGATTAACAATAAACTTTGATAAAACGGAATATCTAACAACAAAGGAGGGAAACGTGGAGAATCTAGAAGTCGATAACGAAACAATAATCAAAGGGACCGATGGATTTAAATATTTAGGAACCGTCATTTCAAAAAACGCAACATCAAAAAAAGAGATTAAAGCTAGATTAGGACAATCGCGGACATGCATAAGACAATTAAATTCGATCCTGTGGGACAAGCACATTACAAAGAGAAACAAAACACGCATATACAAATCAATAATACAAAGCATAATGACATACGGGTCAGAAACAAGGACGATCAACAAAAGAAATAAATCTAAAATTAACGCGGTAGAGTGACACGTATGGAGAGAATAACAAATGAAGAAATAAGAAGCAGAATGAACATCAAAGAGAACGCAATAAACACCATTGAAGAAAAACGATTAAAATGGTATGGACACATAAGACGGAGCGAAGATAATAGGTGGATAAAGAAAATAACGGAGTGGAGCCCTATAGGGAGAAGAAAAAGAGGAAGAGCCAGACGATCGTGGAGAGACGATGTGGACGAGACTATGGAGGACAGGGGTCTACCAGATGGAGACTGGGAAGATAGAAACGGATGGAATCAAAGGCTGAGAGAAGGAAGACAGCGTCAGCTGTAGCAAATCCTTGAGATATATATATATATATATATATATATATATATATATATATATATATATATATATATATATATATATATATATATATATATATATATATATATATATGAAATTCCGTGTCAGGACTGCGGTCTTTCATACATAGGCCAAACAAACAGGAAAATTAGTGCCAGAAGAGACGAGCACAAAAACGCCGTAAAACAAAAATCCACCACCTCCTCTCTAGCACAACATGCACACAATACCGGCCACAAAATCGATTTTGACAAAACCAGAACCCTACAAAAAAGTAATAACCTATCCACTAGGATAATCAAAGAAGCCATAGAAATAGAAAAGAGGCCCAACAACTTAAATAACCGGGATGATAGCCAACGTTTACCGAACTCTTGGAAACATATTCTATCCCAGTACCAAGTCCAACCAAGAGAAACAATAATTCAACCATATGTTACTTCACCAACACAAACATTACAAAGAACCACAGGACCGACAACGCGCAGCCAAAGCCGAGCCTCTATTGGCCAGATCCGTCCGACCAATAGAAACACTCCCGAGTACATAAAACCGGCGCACTCAGGGCCAGTCTCGACATTCAACGCCAAGACACCGACCAGTGATCAACGCTTTGAAAAAGATGGATGAGATTCCATCGAAACGTCAGCGAAACCGTCCATCAAGGGACTTCAAGCTAACACGGGATACCCGAAAAAACCATTACTACATATATATATATATATATATATATATATATATATATATATATATATATATATATATATATATATATATATATATATATATATATATATATATGAAAGCAGTACGGTAATTGTTTGACAAGGTCTCCTTGCCTTTTTTTGAGTATCGTCTGAATTGTAGCGCATTTTCAGCAGGAAGGAAATATTCCCTTTCAGTAAGATAAGTTGAAAAGTCTTCAGAAAACTGATATTAGTTAGCTCGCGCATTTTTGAAGTACTAATGTAGGTATTCTAGCAGCGATAGAAGATTTTTTGGTGCCTAACTTCATTAAAATTCACTTTATGACACGCTGTTTGAAGACAATATCGGGAATCCTTGACTGCACATTGGGAACAGTAGATTCAACAGTAGAATTTGAAGCAAAGACAACAAACAAGTTGGCTTTCTCAACAGATGTTACTGCAATAGTAGTATCTGGCCGTGTAAGTGTTGGTATAGTGTATTTACTGAAATTTTCATTAATCATCTTAACGACCGACTAAAAGGACCTGGGATTGTTGAGGCAAGCAGGAAGTTTGTTTTTAATTCTTTGGTTCCATCAATAATTTGTTTTGCGTCTATTCCCGATACGAACGAATATGCCAGTATTAACGACGTTAGGATTTTGACGCCATTGTTGGAATGCAAGATGTTTAGAAGCGACAACACTCTTTGCATTTTGGATCTAGCCAAGGCTTACCGTTTGGAGGACGTTTTTTCGAGAAGGTATGTAAACTGCCATGCCAGCCACAATGACATCGGAACCAGCCTTAGGGCCTCCAGATTGGTCGTCCGATCTAAAACAAACGTCTAACTAAGGGAAAATTCAAAAATATTCCCTGAGTTCTTCCTATTTAGCAGACTTGTAATGCCAAATCTTTTGCGGTTTAGGTACCTCTTTGTCACTGATCAGTAGGATACTTGATGTCAAGAGCAGTTTATAGTCATAAGAACTTAACGGTAACGGTGTAAATTACTGGATTACTGGTTAAAAAACTGGTAAAGAAGTCTGGCGAACTCTCTGTCTCCATCAGGAATCCATGTTGATTTGTCGATAAGCTACTGATCAAGAATAATTCAGCTTCACAGCCTTATTTGTCGGTCGTATTTGAATAGTTAAGACAGTTGATGTTGTGGACATTAAACTCGCCCAGGATGGCAATTTTGGCACTTGGATAATTAATCTGTAAATTATTGATGGAGTCTGCAAGAGAAGCAAAAAAATTTTGCCTTCGAGATTTTTTATCTTAAGAACTTCATCGTGCTATTATTTTCCCACAGCGACATCCGGGGACATCGGCACAGTCACAAAACGTTCAGCAACTTCACGCAGCCTAAGCCGATGCAATGATATCACACCAAGCTTGTTTGTTCTTTTAGTCGCCTCCTACAGGCAGAGCGCACTGTCCTGCACCCGACGGAATAAATCTGAACGATCTAGGTATAATTACCGAGCTTAGTAATAGTTTTTATTTATCATAATATGATATTTCAGATTGAAAACTTTTAAATATTCGTGATTTACATTTATACATAATAGTAAACTTTCGTTTTCATAACCATTGGCAACATTGATCAGCAAAGAATGGACGCTTGATTAGATGGAAAATCATGGTTTTTAGGATTAAATGATCATGGGATGATATTTCTAGCATGATTAGCAAAACGCTTGTTGATAAAAATGAAGCGTTTGATGTCATCGGTAATTTTATTAACCTTCGGTCGCTCACGGTTCACATCGGTGGAGCATCCGGTTAATCTTAGAAAACATTGTTTAGTAGTAGTTCTGTCGAATAGTTCTAGCAAAGCGAGTGACGTCACTTTGTTAATCATTTGACATTTAAAAATAAGATTCAGCTGATTTTTTTAAAAACTTGTATATTTATATTATTCTAGATAGATAAAAATAATAAGAAATGAAAATAAACGAAAAAAACTTATGTGCCTATGCAGTATCAGCCACTCCAGTGGATAAAGAAGGTTATTTAAATAAAAGGGGCGAAGTAAACAAGAATTTTCAAAGGCGGTACTTTGTTCTAAAGGGAAATTTGTTATTTTATTTCGATAAAAGAGGTGATAAAGAGCCTATCGGTGTAGTAATTCTCGAGGGATGTACTATTGGTAAGGAACTGTTATTATTGACTATATAAAGAAACTAATAAAGTTAAGAAAATGGACTATTCTATAAACTTGTTCTGCTAAATATAGCATTAGCAAAGTAGGGTTATTTAAGAAAGCCAGTGTCTAAAACACCGGCAGCGTTGAGAAAACAAGAAAGGAGTTTTAATTGTTGAAATAACACTCGATAATCACTCAAATTCTCTAACACACTGAGAATCACATCAATTTATTTATGAATACCATGTAACCCTAGAAGGGTATATTTAATATATTTTAATAAAAATTTTATATTATTTTGTATCTCAAATATGTTGAAGCTCGCCATTAATTAAACAAAGTAAAGCTGGCCTTTCCAAACCAAAAATTTCTTTAATTTAGGTAAAACTCAGTATTTTAAGTCATTTGTTACCAAAGTTACAACAACCAACATGATTAGGTATAACAGTAAACAACTTCTTCATTTAAAAGAACATATTAACAATTTTTATATGAAAATAAGCGGTCAAGTGCAAGTTGAACTTGTGCAATTAGTGTTCTGTACGTTGATTGCTTTTAAAATAAAAAATTTTGTTACAGATGTATAAAATGATCAGTGACTTCACAAAACACACCCCAAATGAGTTTTTAACAAAGTTTGTTTCCAATCTTTACTGAAATTTGATGACCTTGAAATTTTTGTTTTTTTTTTAAATACCAGAAAAAGTATTAAAGGTAATTCACTCGTGATAATTTTCGTTCAATCTACACCCCTTGGAGAATATTCCAGAATTTTTTCAAAATTTTTTGATAAGTACTTTTCGAGATAAATTGCGCGACAGCGATTTTTCGCGATTTTTAAAAAATAATACAAAGAAAAGTGCGCGCAAGTATTACATTATATATACATTTTTACCTCGTGTTTTCACAAGCTTTCATTTGACACCACACTCCATGACCTAATAAAAAAAAAATTTTTTCACTTTCGATTTCACCCTCCAAAACTAACCCCTTAAGTCAAAATTTAACTTTCAAAACTACATGGCTCTGATGAGGCCATCAATTCCTATATGATTACCAAATTTCAACTTTCTATGTCAAATAGTTTCGGAGAAAATCGGGTGTGACAGACAGACAGACACCGAAGTGATCTTATAAGTGTTCCGTACGGAACACTAAAAACAGTAAAGTGAGATATATACATATAATTTGACTTTATTTTTTTAACAATTAAAAAAGAAAAACTAAGATTTTCATAAGTCACATTTAATTTTAAAGTTTTAGTTACAAATTTGCATTACAAGAAAGTGTTATAAATTGACCCTGTAGTTTATTATAAAACTTTAAGCACATAGTTAGTCTATAAATAGGGTATTGTAAGTTTTGCATTTTAGTGCTTTAATTATGTGTGATAAATTTTTCGATTTTAGGTTTATTTTTATAAAAATATGAAAGACATTAAAAAATACAAAACATAAAGAGTCATAATGTTGTTTGCTCCAAAAACTCCTATGTATGAAGGAAGATGTTTAATTTTTTACATAAAGTCTAGCTTTCAGCATGTAAATTTGCATGAATGCAGTGCATTATAGAGTTTACTACGGAGAAGTACGAGTATACTCACATAATTTATTTGGTTGGAGTTCTGGTAGTTAAGTGTAATTAATACGAACTGCTTTGTTTGAATTTTTGTTTGTCGTATTATAATGGAGCAAAACAAGCATAAAAGAATCACTGTTCCTATTGAAGAAAAATTAAAAGCCATCAGAAGAATTGAAGCAGAAGAGACAATTAAAGTTGTTGCACGAGATTATGGAGTAGGTGAGGTAACAGTTGGAGATTGGAAAAGAAACCGCACAAAAATAGAGGAATAGTGTATAAATCAAGCCTCCTCGTCCTCAGGAAGAAAAGCAATGAAAACCGGCCACTATGAAAAGGTTAACAAAGCTTTATTCATGTGGTTTAACCAACAGAGATCAAAAGGTGTGCCTCTGTCAGGTCCAATTTTACAACAGAAAGCAATAATGATTAGTAGGCAATTCCCAGAGATAGATCAGTTTACCGCCAGTTCTGGATGGCTTGACCGCTGGAAAAAACAGTACGGTGTACAACAACTTACTGTATGTGGTGAAAAACTTTCTGCTGATGTGTCATCAATTGACAAGTTTAAGCAGAACTTTAAAAAGCAAATCGAAGATTGTGGATACACATATAATCAAATTTACAACTGTGACGAAACTGGTCTGAATTATAAAATGCTTCCATCAAAAACATTGGCATCTCGACAGGAAAAATCAGCTCCTGGGCACAAACGAAGTAAGGAAAGATTAACTATAACGGTATGTTCCAATGCATCTAGCAAGCACAAAATCCCACTTATGGTGATTGGCAAGTCTGCACGTCCAAGAGCTTTAAAAGACATCTCACCCTACCAGTCTATTACAAAAGTCAGAAGAGCGCATGGATGGATGCAACCTTATTTACTAACTGGTTTGAAGAAGAGTTCATGCTCTTTGTGACTAAACTTTTGAACAGAAATCGTTTTCCTATTAAAGCAATTTTGTTAATGGATAATGCCCCCTCTCACCCTGGAAGAAGGACTTCATGTGGACGAAATTGTTGTAAAATTTTTTCCTCCAGATGTAACCAGCATAATGCAACCAATGAAACAAGGCATCCTCTAAAACATTAAAAAAAATTATAGGCGTTTATATCTTGAACAACAGAAAAGGAGGATATCAATGGGATGAGAAAGGTTACACTAAAAAATGTTATTTACTGGGTAAGTCAAGCTTGGGTTTCTGTACGTACTACCACTATTCAAAAATCTTGGTCAAAAGTTATTGATTTTGAGGACTATAATGACAGTGAAGATGATACTCCATTAAATGAATTAGCTTTGAAATTGAGAAGCCAAATTTTGACAGCAAGATAGAAGAAAAAGAAAAAAGTTTATTTGAATTAATGCAAAAATTAAAAGGTTGCGAAAATGTGACAAGAGAAGATGTTGTTGAATGTATTACAGCAGATGATTTAGAAGAATAAATTAGTATTT
The DNA here is from genome assembly GCA_019049505.1 of Pachyrhynchus sulphureomaculatus. Lineage (NCBI taxonomy): Eukaryota > Metazoa > Arthropoda > Insecta > Coleoptera > Curculionidae > Pachyrhynchus > Pachyrhynchus sulphureomaculatus. Next base: position 101,629,976 of record CM032455.1, on the reverse strand, counting down.
CAGGAAATCGAAAAATCAGATGATGATGACGAAGCGGCGGTTGATGAACAGTCTCCCACTAAGATCTCTCATCAAGAAGGTTTTGCTTCTTTGGAAAAAGCTTTGAGTTATATCGAACAACAACCAGAGGCAACCCCAGCGGATTTGCTTCTTCTTAGTAGATGGAGAAACATTGCAGTGAGGAAAAGAAGATGCAATATGAAACAGAAGCGCATAGATACCTATTTCACTGTTTTATAATGTATGTACCTATTTATATGTTAAAAAAGTTAATACATCGGTTTAAAGTATTGGTGTTTATTTTTTGAATGAATAAAAAACAAATCCAGATTATCCGAGTTTTCAGTTATCCGAGGAGGGTGCCCCCCACGTTACCTCAGATAACCGGGGTTCTGCTGTATTTCTAAAATTTGATACTTTCACCAATACTAATATCTTTATTACCCAGATTAGTGATCTTAATTTGTTTACATCTAAATCATATGATGGTTGTTGTCTTTTTATTAGCAATAAAGTTTTTGGAATAAAACCAGTTTTCTACATAGAAGAATGTTCTACATTCCATTATTGCTCGATTAATTGTCTCACTACTTCCCAACAACCATTGCTATCAGCATAATTGGTTATTTTTGTATTTTTGTTTTCAATAATTGTTTCTAAATTATTAATATATTATACATTAGAAAAAGGATAGGTTCATTAGAAAGGGAGGAAGTGCGCTACAGTTCAGTTGATGCCCAAAAAAGGCAAGAAGAACACCTACCGAACAGTCACACTAATTTCAAGAATATTGAAAGTCATGCAATCAATTAGCATCATCTAAAACATCTTGAAGGACTAAACATTATTAGCAGCCATCAATATGGCTTTCATAAGCAAAGATCAACAGGAGTTCTTCTACTCAGTATATATCACCACAACACCAAACACTTTATTTTTGCACTCGACACGGGTTTCGCTAACCATGTTAGCTGAGTCAATCATCGCTCCTGATGAGGCGTGTTTTGTGAAGTCATTGATCATTTTGTACCTCCTTAACAAAAAATTTTTATTTTAAAAGCAACATACGGAACACTAACTGCGCAAGCCCTTGCACTTGGCCAGTTATTTGAGTAGAGGTTGGATTAATAGACCAGGAAAAATGCCAATAAGATAGAATACATCTTTTATTTCTATATTAGTATGTGACTGAATTTTACAATGTGAGTGAGAGCGTCATCATATTTTGCACATAATTTATTTTTCAATTTACCTGCAATGTCTATAATTTCCTCTATCTTAGTGGATAATAATAAAGATTCAATATTTTCCATAATTCTGTTATTAGTAGTGTAATCTGTTTTCCTAGATTAGATATAAAAGTAGTTAGTCTTTTTTATCGGCTTCAGTTTTCTAGTATAAGAAACAACAGTACACTTACTTAAACTAAAGTAAATCTTATTGTCAGTTGCCCATTTTGCAACGTTGTCTATATCATTCTGAAAAAACCGGCAGTCAGCAGGCGATCTGATTTCATAATAAAGTTTTAAGTCGTCAGCAAATAACAGGCAGGATGCAGTTTTAACTACACCAGTGATGCCGTTGATATAGAGTAAAAAGAGCAGAGGTCCTAGGTTGGACCCCTGCGGAATCCCGGATGTAGGTGTAAAAGGTTTGGACTCATACCCCTTTATCTTTACTACATGTTCACGATTATAAAGGTAAGATTTTAAAAACTCAATTAAATTCACGTGGAATCCAAAATCCTTCTCCAGCTTATTCAACAATATCGCAAATGAGACCTTATCGAATGCCTTTTCAAAGTCTGTATATACAATATCCATTTGGCCGCGCCGATTTAAGACATCTGACGTTGCCTGCGTTACCGCTAATAAATTACTAATAACAGATCTACCCTCCATAAAGCCGTGCTGATAAATACTTATGCTGTGACGAACCGAGTTTGATATATTGTTATAAATAATCTTTTCAAAAACTTTAGCTGCCGTTGAGAGTATTGCAATTGGTCTATAGCTCTTTATATCGTTTTTGTCACCCTTTTTAAAAACTGGACATATTCTTGTTCTTTTCCACAGGTGGGGAAACATTTTTGTTTTAAGACTCAAATTAAATAAAAGCAGTAGCGGATAACATAATATATCCTCAAAGCCCTTAAATATATATGGGGGGAATGCCGTCTGGGCCTGTTGCTCTATCGTCCTTCAACTCCCAATTATTCAAAATTTAGCTTTCATGGACCCTAAAAGTTTCATATACTCTATTTTAGTGTTTTTATATGCTTTTTTAATGGTCCATACGGAACACTTACGGTATCTCTCTGGATGTTTTACCCAATTTCCTCGAAGACTATTTGACATAGACAGTTGTATTTTGACACAGATATAAGAATTGATGGCCTCTCGGAGCTTTATAGTTTTGAAAGTTAAATTTTGATTTAAGGGGTTAGTTTGTAGAGGGAAGTGAAAAAAAAATTTTTCTAAGGTCATCGAATGGGGTGTGAAGCTTGTGAAAATACGAGTTCAAAAATATATATGATGTAATACTAACGCAAACTTTTCTTCATATTACTTTAAAAAAAAGTGCCAAAAATATCTCTCCCCCCCCCCTAAATTTTTAAAAAGACGCAGGAATATTCTTTATAAAGTGTAGGTTGACCGAAAATTATCACGAGTGCATTACGTCTGATAATTGATCTGGTTAACAAGAAAAGTATGTCCTGACAATATGGTGAAGGTTTTTTTCGTGGAAGGATGTGAATTTAACCGGTGTAAGAATTAAGAAATATAAATACGAATTCGGCGCGGTAATATGCTCATATACTTTTCAGTACATTTGGCTAATTACAGATAAAATAAATTTCCATGATAACTAACGGATAAGTACTGAATACCACGACAAAATAATTTTATTTTATTTGTTTATAATTAAACAAATATTTAAGTATTAAATATTTGTTTTAAACTTTTACTACCAGATTCTAGTTCGAGCTAGATTCATTTATTGACTATTAGGTAGCTAGGAAGCTATAACTATTATACATTATTGACTAGAAAATATGTGAAAATACATATTGGATCTTAAGATATATATAGCGACCTAATTAACTAGCCTAAGTAGGGACTTTATTTTATTTTAAAAGCAATGACCATATGGAACAGTAATTGTGCAAGTCCGACTTGCACTTGGCTGTTTTTTTTTTTAAATGAATAAGCTTACTTGACAGTCTTGATCCAGACTGTCTGACATTTTTTAACCAATGGTTTGACCCTATAATTATTATTTTTATAATTGTTAACACAATATTTTAAAGGAAAACCGTGATTTAAAATATTTTATATACATTGTAAGGCATTCGACAAAGAACTTTATTCTAGTCGTTCTGATGTATAAAAAATTTAATTTATTTTTAACAGAAACATATGCTTATGGTAGGTAGCATCACTACCATAGATGTAGCTGGTAGGGTATAGTGCGAATGAGGACAGGAAGTAGAAGACACTATTTATTTAGCTATATTTGAAGCCTTTATTAGATACCTCTCAAGCTCTCAAATATTGCATAAATGACCAATAAATGGAATACACTATAAAAAAAAGGGTTAATTAAAGATAGGAACGTTTATTTCATATAGGCATTGACAATTAATTATCACTTTATACACAATAAATCAAACAGGATTCACAACCATTACGTTAATTCTGAAGATTAGGCTGATAGCCAGTCCCAGGGATTTTGAGCTCTCATTAAATGTTAACAGGCTGCATTTTGGTACACAGGTAGTTTTTCGGACGTAAAATACGATAGAAAAAAGTTTGCTAAAGTTTGATGTACGTTAAGCCCACAAAATCCAAAATAAAATAAAAAATTCGTTTTTTCGCTAATATCTCGAAAAATAAAAAATATATCGCATAACTAATAGCACCACATGAAAGAGCGGGAAATTTTACAAAAAATAGTGTATAGACATTTTTTCCAGATTTTTTAGTGCTCCGCACGGAACACTTATAAGATCAGTTTGGTGTCTGTCTGTCCATCTGTCTGTCACACCCGATTTTCTCCGAAACTATTTGACATAGAAAGTTGAAATTTGGTACTAATATAGGAATTGATGGCCTCATTAGAGCCATGTAGTTTTGAAAGTTAAATTTTGACTTAAGGGGTTAGTTTTGGGGGGTGAAATCGAAAGTGAAAATTTTTTTTTTTACTAGGTCATCGAGTGTGTTGTCAAATGAAAGCTTGTGAAAACACTAGTAAAAAAAATATATATAATGTAATACTTGCGCACACTTTTCTTTGTATTATTTTTTAAAAATCGCGAAAAATCGCTGTCTCCCTACCTTATCTCGAAAGTACTGATCAAAAAATTTTGAAAAAATTCTGGAATATTCTCCACGGGGTGTAGATTAAATGAAAATTATCACGAGTACGTTACCTTTAATATTTTATCTTATTTTATCTGGTATATAAAAAAAAAAATTCAAGGTCATCAGTTTTCAGTAAAGATTGGAAACAAACTTTGTTGAAAACTCATTTGGGGTGTGTTTTGTGAAGTCACTGATCATTTTATACCACCGTAACAATTTTTTTTATTTTAAAAGCAATCAACGTACGGAACACTAATTGTGCAAGTTCAACTTGCACTTGACCGGTTTTTTTTTATTTTTTTAAATTTATTAATCATGCAGATAGGTGATTCAAAAAGTATAGCGCGCCAAACAGCTTACTTTGAAAGGCTACGCGCACCGCTCGAAGGTTAATCAATATTACTTGTTTTCAGAGTGTAAAAAGAAAATTAAAAGATGGCTTTTTGAAGAGGAGACTTTCAGCTTTCCGACGATACTAATAATTTTTATTTTTGTTGCTTTATAATTTGTAAAATTTAAAACGAAGTTTTTGTTTGCATGATTTTAATGGGCATACAGTAAATTACAAATATTTAATAAAATATACTACTGAAAAAAAAAAAAACTTGTGCATATATCATTATTATACCTTATTTAAGATAAGAATAATTAAAAATAGCACCAATTTCTGTATTATTTAAAAATTGCGTTTTGAAATATGAAAATTTGCCTGCTGTAGTGCGCCGCCGGCAATTTTCAAAGCAGTACGAAATGGTCAAAAAAAGGCGGACAATTTTTTTTTTTAGTTACAGTTAAAAGTATACTTGATATTAGAAAATCATTGAAAACTTAAAGAAACTTTTTCTTTTTTTGTAATTTTGCTCTTAAAAAAGTGTTCATGATAAACGTATTTTTTGCTTATTATTAATCACACAACTTAAACTTAAAATAAAAAAAAATATATAAAGGTGGGAAATGAAAGATGAAAATCTAAGCTTTACTATGCGTACAAGTATGAAATGCGGATTTTTTTTTCTAAAAAAACATGTTAAATTCGGAAGAATGATAAAAAGTGCTTTATTCAAAGTTTGTTCCATCGCTTGTTATACATTTTCCTATCTTTCGGGCAATTTGTGAATACCACGCCAGTAAAAATCTTCCCCTTTTGCTGCGAACCATTCATCGAGCCATTTTTTTTCACATCTTCGTACGAACCAAAGCGCTGCTCAGCAAGTGTGTGACCCATCGATGCAAACAGGTGGTAATCGGAAGGACCCAAGTCTGGTGAGTAAGCCGCATGAGGTAGAACGTCCCAGATGAGTGCTTCCAACGTGTCGCGAACTGGTTTTGCCGTATGTGAAGGAGCATTGTCATGAAGAAAAATGACTTTATGTTGCCTCTTTCGGTATTCTGGCCTTTTTTCAAGCAGCGAACGGTTCAAATCGATCAATTGTTGTTGGTAACGTTAACTATTAACCGTTTCCTCAGGTTTTAACAGCTCATAATAGACCACGCCCCTCTGGTCCCACCAAACACAAAGCATCATCTTTCTGCCAAAGCGATTCGGTCTTGCGGTCGATGTGGATGCTGCGCCTGGGTCTACCCATGATTTTTTGCGCTTGGGATTCTCAAAATAAATCCACTTTTCATCCCCTGTAATTATACGATACAAAAACGACTTCCTTTTGTACCGAGCGAGGAAAATGTCACACGTTTTTTGCGCTTTTCCATTTGCCTGTCGTTCAACTCATGTGGTACCCATCTACCGGTCCTCTGAATCTTTCCCATCTCTCGTAGCCGATTAGAAACAGCTTGTTGACTAACGCCCAATTGCTCGGCGAGTTGTTTTTGTGTTTGCGAATCATCTTCGTCCAACAATGCTTGCAATTTCACATCTTCGTATTTTTTTGGCGGTTTTCCACGTTCTTGCCTGCAACATCGTAGTCACCACTTTTGAAACGCCGAATTCATCGTTCACACGTATCTTGCGATGGAGCATGTTCACCATAAGCTGCTCGAAGTAATCGGTATGATTCAACAGCAGTTTTCTTCAAATGAAAACAAAAAAATAATACTGTCCGCGAATGGTCTTCGTTCGGTATAAATTTCGACATATTGAACACAACACAACACTATGCACACACTTTTCCAGTTTATCACTCGTGCGCGTCTGGCACTTGTTAATGACACAACAAAATGGCGCAGTGTCAAATCTTTATAGCACAAACTGCATTGGTGAACCATCTGTTGTTTAAAATCCACATTTCATACTTGTACACCTGATAAGTATAAAGTATTTATATTTCATTTAAACGTCCAAGTACAAAGAAAACTGTTATTAAAAACACAAAAATTCTAAATTACTCGAAGAAATTAAAGGAATTACGTACTTTCTGGCCGTCATATTGGATCCGCCATTTTGAATTTTTCAAATCTGGCATCGGATTCTTAATTAGCACCCCGAGAAACCCCTTAATGGCCCATTTAAAAATATTTAACGGTATACAGAAACGTTAATTTAATCATAATTGACTTTGGAAGCATGATTGCCACTACAACTGAAGGAGTTAAACAAGCCGTTTTATTTTAAATTACGTCTGTCTGTCTGTCTGTCTGCCTGTCTGTCCGTCCGTCCGTCCGTCCGTCCGTCTGTCTGTCTGTCTGTCTGTCTGTCTGTCTGTCTGTCTGTCTGTCCGTCCGTCCGTCCGTCCGTCCGTCCGTCTGTCTGTCTGTCTGTCCGTCTGTCTCACCCGATTTTCTCCGAAACTATTTGACGTAGAAAGTTGAAATTTGGTGCTAATATAGAAATTGATGGCCTCATCAGAGCCGTGTAGTTTTGAAAGTTAAATTTTGACTTAAGGTGTTAGTTTCGGGTGGTGAAATCGGAAGTCAAAATTTTTTTTTTTACTGGGTCATCGAGTAGGGTGTCGAATGACAGCTTGTAAAAACACGAGTTCAAAAATATATATATGATGTTTTACATACGCACACTTTTCTTTGTATTATTTTGAAAAAATCGCGAAAAATCGCTGTTCCCCCTCTATCTGGAAAAGTACTGATCTAAAAATTTTTGAAAAAATTCTGGAATATTCTCCACGAGGTGTAGATTGAACGAAAATTATCACAAGTGCATTACCTTTAATAATTTATCTGGTACATAAAAAAAAATCAAGGTCATCAGTTTTTAGTAAAGATCGTAAACAAACTTTGTTGAAAACTCATTTGGGGTGTGTTTTATGAAGCCACTGATCATTTTATACCTGCGTAAAAAATTTTTTATTTCAGAAGCAATGAACGTAGGGAACACTAATTGCGCAAGTTCAACTTGCGCTTGACCGGTTATTTATTTTTACAGGTATTTGCGAAAACCCAAATTTTTCATTTTATTTTCGATTTTGAAGGCTTAGCGTACACTTTAGAACAACTAACCTTTTTTTATCGTATTCTACGTCCAAAAAACTCCCCGTACGTCAAAATGCAGCCTGTTAACATTTAATGAAAGCTTTTCGTCAAAATTTGCCTCTGACGACTGGGCTATGATGGTTTTGAATATTGTTGTTAATTATTATTGTCAATACATAATAAATGTTTTGTTCTGTCCAGTTGTGACTGTTAAAGTAACATTTGAAAGCTAGAAAAACATCTATTAAAGAATTCAAAACATAATGGCAGAAATAAAGCATATTTTATGTACGATCCTCATTGCCACTAACCTACTAGGTACGTGATAATAGAACTAACTGATCACTTTGACTTGAAGAAATTAGAAATTTAAACTAATAATCAGCGAATAGGAATATTTTCGAAATGTAGCTGTTTAGTTTTATGTTTGAAATAATTTTTTTCAAAACATATTCCTTTTAAAAATTGTTAGTAATTCAATACCTTTTAAAAGTGATGACAATATTTTATATACAAATATTTACATAAAAATATTTAGCTCAAAATACAACCTTCACGTATCCTTGTTGGTCAGTTTATTTCATTACTAAAATCTGATAAAACAAAAAACACTTTAAAGTGGACCTGCAGCTCTCTGGGTAAGGTCAGGCGCACTGCAACTACTCCCTAGCTATGCCAGTTAGTGTTACTTCATTTTGAATACAATTTTTAGAGTTAGCCGAAGATGAAGAACAATTTTGTTTTAAAATTCTCTTCCATGGTACAAACAACAGAAGTTATATTTTGGGTGCGGAATCACAGGAGTCTATGGAACAGTGGATGAAAGCAATAGCTTGTTCAAGCTATGATTATATGAAATTAATGGTGGCTGAACTCCAGAGGCAGTTGGATGATATTGAGGGTAAGAAATTTTTTAGAAACATTCTACGAAACAAATTTCGTGTTTGAGTGACAAAATGTTTTTTTATAGCTTTTACTGCAGATGGACTGAAATAGTTTGTTTGAGGGTAATTAACGATAAAACTTGAAAGATTGACTTTTCTTAGACCTCCTTTAACTTCATAAAATTGTATAAGCAATTTTGGAACTACAAGCACTACTGGTGCTAGACATGTACTGTATTTTTAACGGTAGTTTAAGGAAGTTAATGAAACAAGAAAGTTAGATTTGACTAATAAAAAAATTGAAAAATTTTTAATTTTGCGCCCTGTATATCGAAAACTATTATAATAATCAACGCAGTACCAAAGGACAGAGCTTTTAAATACTAATCATCCTTAAAATACATTACAAGGTTAACGTGTATTCGCTCATAGCATTTTTTTAGTGTTCCATACCGAACACTTATGGGATCACTTCGGTGTCTGTCCGTCTGCCACACCCGATTTTCTCCAAAACTATTTGAGATAGAACGTTGAAATTTGGCACAAATATAGGAATTGATGACCCAATCAAAGTCGTGTAATTTTGAAAGGTAAATTTTGACTTAAGGGATTAGGTTTGGAGGGTGAAAATTTCAGGGCTGTCAAATAAAAGCTTGTGAAAATACGAGTTCAAAAATATATAGCATGTAATACTTGCGCACACTTTTCTTTTGTATTATTTTAAAAAAATGACCAAAAATCGCTACCCCCTCCCCTATCTCGAAAAGTACTAATCAAGAAATTGGAAAAAATTCTGAAATCTTCTCTGTGAAGTGTAAATTGTGCGAAAATTATTACGAGTGCTTTACCTATGATAATTTATCTGGTATTAAAAAACTATTTGGTTTGACAATATCGTGGAGGTTTTTTTAATTTACTTTTCAGTACACACACTGGTGGCCAAAGGATAGGTATTGAGACAAAATAATTTTATTTTATTTGTTTATAATTAAATAAATATTTAGACTAAGTTGGGAATGTGGAATCTTTGGCACAATGAAACTACTAAGTATATATATCACCACTACACCAAACACTTTATTTTTGCACTCGACGCGCGTTTCGCTAACCATGTTAGCTTCATCAGGAGCGAGGATTGACTAAAGCTAAACTACAAATCTACCCTATTTATACTTAGCCTAACCCTTGAATTACTCAAGCGGAACTAATGACATAGGCAAGGCCATCAGTTCCGGTCAAGTAACCAGTAGAGGGGACTATAAGGAATAGGCCCTCTGTCTTTATTTAAACTATTTCAATCAATTCAATCATCGCTCCTGATGAAGCTAACATGGTTAGCGAAACGCGCGTCGAGTGCAAAAATAAAGTGTTTGGTGTAGTGGTAATATATACTGAGTAGAAATATTTAGACAGTAAATAGTTGTTTTACACTTTTATTACTAGATTCTAGATTGAGCTAGATTGATTTTTTTACTATTAGATAGCGAAGATACTGTTCTACATTATTGACTAAGAAAAAACGTGAAAATACATATTGGATCTTAAGATGTTAGGGACCTAATTAACTTAGCCTTATTTTATTTTAAGAGCAATCACCGTACGGAACACTAATTGCGCAAATCCGACTTGCACTTGGTTTTTTTAAATGTACATTATGTTGTTCTCTATAGTACTAACAAATTGCTGAGCAAAATAAAAAGTTATTTATTATTAATAATTGTTTAGCTGGTTTAACTGAAGGATACAGTAGGAAGACAGAGCTCAAAATATTTATAAAGTTAAGAATATTTTCAAAAAGATACTAACTTCTGTTTTTAAAAGAGTACCATTTGTTTTTTGAAACATTATAAGGAAAAGCTTTCCCTTAAATGCAGTATATGTTCCTTTCGCCCACACATTGCACTAGCAGGTGAAAACTTAGCTATTACACACTACAAAAACTGCTTTAAAATATACAAAACCGAAATATATATTTTTTATCGTTAGATTACACACAGATAGACAGAAAAGTAAAAGTGTTTAGAAATTAATGATACAAATTTTCTCAACAAAATATTCCAAATTGAAATTTTCACAATAACAAGTATATGTTATTTCCAAGGACTTCATAAAATTAATATTTCTATTTACAAATGTTGCAACAAAATATTTTAAATAGAAGATGAATAACCATAACAGAAACTTGTTGTGACTTACCTTGTATGTACAAGATTATTTTTTGAATTTTACAAAAGTTAACATTTTCGTAGCAATAGTTCCAATTTAATTTAAAAAAATTGGAAAAAAACCTTTTTTCGGTGTCGCCAGTTTAATCGTTAATTCGGACAACATTTTTAAACGACAACGTCGCATTGAGGAAGTTTGCTATATCTCTGATTTCTAAACAAGATATAAGCAATAACATTTTTATTAGAGCAGTTGTTTATGTGTGTTATAAACACTTAAAATTTGTACTTTTGTTTTATAAAATGCAATAAAATAATGTTAACCTTTAACATATTTTTATACATTTTATCTGTAGAACTATATCAATTTGTTACTGAGGGTCTAAAATGTGTTAAACTCATTTTCAAGTCTTAAGCCTGTTCAACATAATATTTAATATTTCTATCTTTCAATAAGAAAACTTGAACACTTCCTTTACTTATCATAAATATTATTTATTTATGTGTTACCTAAGCTTTGCTCACAAAAATTAATAACCTAAGCTGACTAGTGTTTTTGTTTTTATTGAAATCCACCTGGTTAGAAATTGACATATCTGAACTCTTTTATCAAATATTAGTTTTTTTTTTATCAGAAATCGCCCGTGAAATTTTAATAACAACTAGTTTCTGAAGATATGAACACCTTATCTTATCTACAATATAAATGTAATTAAATTTAATATGAGTATACTGGATACAGCATTCAAAGCACTCACATAATCCATTCTGTTGTTAAAAAAAAGAATTTCATAGAATTAGTGTTTACCTAATTATTTCGCGCTTTGATAACTGTGTTGGTTTCATGACAACTATGTCATATCTGTGATTGGCCGTTAACAACTGTGTAACTGCAGAAATTGTTAAATTTTTACAATTGTATTAATGTAATTAAATATAAAATCTATTTTTTTTTCTAAATCTGGAAATGTAAAATTTTGCATGTAGCGTACTTATACAATAAAGTAGGTACAAAATGAGATAAATTATGGATTATCCGAACGAACATCCAATCGAAAGTTACGAAAGTGGTAAAAGTAAGTTTTATACTATCGTAGAGACGCCAGTACCCGTGCCTGTAACCCAAGCTCAAAATTCTCCGGTAGCTCCACCTAGGACAAGGCATAATCCATTTAATAAAATCGAGAATAACCCGCATCATAGGCCGCCCAGTATGAGGAGCTCCAATCCAAGTAAGTTCTTACTGTTAGTTTTAATGTTATAAGTATAATTTTTAAAAATTTATCATTCGAAATTTGAGAGCAAACTAATATAGCCAAGATTTTAGGTTTTTTTCCGTCTTCACTCTAAAGGAAAACGATTTTATTGGTCATGTGCTAAAGTAATTGGGTTCACGAAGTTTAAAATTAACTCCCTTTACCATACCTGACAGAGCTTTAAAACTTGAAGATTCAATGTATAACAGAATCATTAGATTCCATATCTATATTAATTATAAACAAAGACTTGCTAAATATAATTATATATAGTTTTACTAAAGATAAACGTCAAGTTAATGATCTAAGACAGCAAAGAGCACTAATGAAGTGTTTCATTCATGCCAAATGGCTCTAAAAAAAACCTACAGGCATACGATAAAAGAAGCTAAAATTAAGTATAATCAATGAATCATTAAACAAGCCAAAGAAAATATGTGACATTGTAAACAAAGAACTATGTAACGGAGAGTACTCAAATACAATCAAACTCAAGATCAATAATTATCTAGTAAAGAGATAAACTAATAGAGTGCTTTATTCATGCCAAATATACCAACAGAAGAAATCCACCAAAAATATAAGAATCTAAAAAAAAACCTACAGGTATACTATAAAAGCAGCTAAAATAAAATTATCAATGAGTCATCAAACAAACTAAAAAAAATATGGTACTTTGTAAACAGAGTACTAGGTAATGGAGAGGACTCAAATACAATCAAACAATACCAAAGAAAAAATCGGCCCATTTTGGGTCGAAACTATTAAAAGTGCCAACGACTTCTTCATACCATGAATACTCCATGGTTCTCAAGCCAGTCAAAGAAACAGAAATTCTGTTAATACATAAGCTATAAAAAAAAACAAATCATGTAGATTTGATGGGGTCCAAACAAAAATTTTTAAAAGTGCATTTAAGAAGCTAGCAAATCATCTAGAATTGCTTATAAAAACGGAGCTGAGCATTGTAATTCTGATTTTAGATTGTAATGTAGAGTTTGATACGGAAAATTGTCGATCGATATGATGAAAGAGCTCTTTTTGAAAGGATATTAAAATTACTTAATCAGTTCAGTTTGTTCGATAATAGCCAGCATGGATTCAGAACATCTGTGTCTACGGAAATGGCAGCTTATCAACCTGTAGAATATATTCATGACCAAATTGAGAAGAATTACGTCGTGATTGGATTTTTTTTTACCTCTAGCGTGCTTTCGACTTGCTCGATTTCGACTTTGTTCAAGAAAAATTAGCTAGAATTGGAATTTGATGTGCTGCATTGTCACTCATAGTGTCATTTTTGATGAACCGAAGAATACAAGTAGAAATAGATGAACAATTTCCACAAAACTATAATCTTCAGATCGGAGCGCCACAGGGCTCTATGTTGGCCCCATTAAATTTCTGTTGTTTATAAATGATCTTACTTTACCAGGACTAACCAACAAGTTTGCTGACGATACTTCAGCAACAATTTCGTGTAGAAATGATCAAGAAGCAATAGTGAAGATCGACAAACTTAGGATATGAATACGTGATGTTTCTCTAACAGGCTGATCTTAAATGACTTGCAAACTGTCAATGTAGAGCCGAAACTAACAACGGTAGAGGAAAAAAGAAAAAACAAAATTTACGCCAACCACTGCACTGGAACGCCGAGCTGAATAAGGCCTACTTTTCTTTACTGAAACTTCACTGTATCGTGGACCAAAGAACGCTTCTGATGGGGTATTTTACATTAGCGTATCCTCATGTAGCTTATATTATTCTGTGGAGTCAAGCAGTAAATATTAACTCAGTTTTTATGCTACAAAAGCGCATAATGAGAGTCCTATTCAGACTTAAGCTGTAAAACATGTAGAAGTACCTTTGAAAAAAGCATTTTCTCTAAACGTTGACGTCAATACGATATGTAATAGGTGTTTCGGTTAATAATATTGCTAAGAGATGGCGTTACTAATACACTTGTTGGTATAGACTAGTGACATCTATGGCGTTTTAGAAGGTAAATATACGCCACCAAAAGCCAGTTCGTTATTAATTGTCATTGTGCGAAAAACATAGTTCTTCATAGCTTTGAATATGTCGTGTTTCGTACCAGAAAAAGACGTTTTGCGGGTAAGTTTAATGACCTTCTTTCATTGGAAGAAAACGGCTGCTGAAAGTTATCGATTGTTGGTTAAAGCTTATGGTGAACATGCTCCAATTCAAAAAACTTGGGTAGACCCGGGCCAGCCTTCAATATCACAACCAGTGTGCAATATACAGAGAAAGAAACCTTTGCAGTGTATTTCGTGGGATAGTAGAGGAACTGCTGAAACCTGGTGGACCGATGTTTGGCGATCGATACCGACAACAATTGATAAAGTGGAACCGAGCATTGAAGGAAAAACGACCAGAATACGCCCAAAACCACGATAAAGTCATTTTTCAACATGACAGTACTCGGCCCCAAAATGCAACATATGTTAAAAATTATTTGGAAAACATCAAATGAGACGTTCTACCCCACCCGCCGTATTCACCGGACATAGCCCCTTCAGACTACCACTTATTTCGATCGATGCAGCACCGACGTTCAGAGCAACACTTACATTCTTACGTAGAAGTGAAAATTTGGCTTGATGAATGGTTGGCCTCAAAAGATGAAAAGTTCTGGTGCGGAATCCATTCTTTGGCAGAAAGATAGGAAAAAGTCATAGCTAACGATGGCCAATACTTTGATTATTAAGGTAATTCATTTTGTGATGGAAATAAACGCTTAAATGTTGCGAAAAAATTGACATTATTAACCGAAACACCTATTACGTGTCAGGGACCTAATTAACTTAGCCTAGGTAAGGATTTTATTTTGTTTTAAAAGGAATCAACGTACGGAACATTAATTGCGCAAGTCCGCCTTGCAGTTGGTCAGTTTTTTTTTTTTAAATTTCATTTGAATGTATTTTAGATTGTAGTGTTTCATCTTTGGGTGTATTAATGACAAAACTATGTTCTGTGATGAACTTGTGCTTAAATGAGTATCTTCCAGCTCTTCTTAAGATTTATACTGACGATACGAACATTTTCTTAACGTATCAAATCACATAGCGATGAAGGTTCTGGCTAACATCGTACACTCTGGTATATTGACTTGGATGTGCGGATATATGGTGATTTCCAACGACAAAAAACCTGCTGCGATGGTATTTTCGTGTTAATGTTAAGTTTTAAATTCGAGGCCAAATTATTGCCAACCAACTAACTGTCGATAGTAGAGCAGTAGGTTCATCCGAGTGCATAACATCGTTATTGTATACTCAATGTAGCAATTGAGATCCTTAAATTACTCATAAATTTTGACATCTATGATATGGAAACGTGCATTGTGGTCTATCAAGAGACTTAATAGAGTTTTTTTTTACAAATGATATTCGGTCTTACAAGAAGGCAGAGTTGTCACAATGTGCAGGTGCTTACATATTTTCGAAGATATTCGATATATTCCAAGAAATATTAGTGATCATGGTTATAAAACATGATTTTGACATATATTAAATACCCAAATAAACACATAACTACCTTCTACCAGAGGGGAGCTTATTGGAATGATTGTCGTTCTTATAATGTGTCGTTCTTATAATGACATATATTAAATACCAAAATAAACACATAACTACCTTCTACCAGAGGGGAGCTTATTGGAATGATTGTCGTTCTTATAATGTAATGCCTCGAAACATATTAAACACACCATTCCTAAACACTTTAACACCAACCTAACCATCATGATCATCGCGAAACCTCCCGGATCAGGATATCACTCCACGCCAAAGTGCTGACGTCCTCCCTTGTGAGCACTACCTTTCCGAAGGTCTTCCCAGTTTCTAGCATGCGTAGACAAAGTGAAGCGGCATCTCCTCATCTTCCAGACAGGCATCTCGGGTCGTCAACCTACGATGTCCCGTGAGAATCCCCACAACGGGGTTCAGGTATACTTCGTTCAAACCACCACTCGAGGCACGCTTGTTCAGGCTACGATACAAAATGCTTGGCCTGTCTGCACCCTGGGCTCCGGTACCATTACTCTTTCCAGCATCGGTTGGCTCATTCCTTGAGGCCAGCTCCGATCTGTCTCTTGGATATTCCTAACCCGAGTCCCAAGCTTGGCGGATTGATCTACCACCTCGTTGCCTTATACCCCCCGATGTCCAGAGACTCCCAACAACTCAAGCTAAAGGGTGTCTCAAAATGACGTGACATTTTAATTTATTAATAAAACGTATTATTTATTTGAAAAGTATGAATGTTTTTATTTTAATATAAGGTACAAACATGGAGGTTATGTGTGGAACACTATATCCGATAAATGGCCTCCTCGACCCTGTTTGCAAACGTTCACTCTTTTAACGAAATTTTCAATAACGTTTTGACATAATTGCGGACTAATTTCATTAATGGTACGTCTAATTTCGTCCTTGAGCTCCGGATTAGTCTGTAGATCATTGGCATACACTTTTCCTTTCAGAAAACCCCAAAGGAAGAAGTCCAATGGCGTCAAATCGCACGATCTTGACGGCCAATTCACATCGCCGCGAGATAACACGACCATGAACCTTCGTCTACAAGTGCGCAACCTGCCACGCTGCATTATTTCGCCCGCAGTGTGGCAGGTTGCGCGATATTGTTGAGAGTTGAGAATTTGTCTTCCAAGTCCGTGCCGTTCAATAAAAAGTTGGTTATCATGTCACGATAACGACACCATTGACGGCAACCGCATTTCCAGCAGCATTCTCGAAAAAGTACGGCCCAATCACTTCTCCGACCCAAAAGCCGCACCAAACAGTGACTCGTGGTGGATGCATGGGAAGCTGTTGGATCACTTGTGGATTTTCGGTCCCCCAAATTCGACAGCTTTGTTTATTTACATAACCACTAAGTTGAAAATGCGCCTCATCGCTGAAGATGATTTTCTTCTGTTGGCTACCGTTGTGTCAATTGGATCTTGTAAGCATGCAAATGCAGATCTTTTGTCAAAATTCGCTGCACAGAGCATCTTGAAATGTTCAATTGCTGAGCACGATGGCGAATCAAGGTGAAAGACCTTTCGTCAACACTCGCACTCACTGCGGCTATGTTTTCATTCGGCTGGCCCGTACGAGGACGGACACTGCTTTTTGCGGTCAAAATTGAACCACTAACCTCAAATTTTTTGATTAGCGGCACCACACTGTTGTGAGATGGTGCGTTATGATGACCGAAAGACTTTTCGAACCGTCTGCAAAATTTTCACCATTTTTGTAGTGAATTTTCACAATTTTTATGCGTTGCTCGATCGTGTTATTCTCCATGACTCAACCTCAATGCTTCCTGATGCCAGCTATCAAAGATTAGTACTCTATGTTCGCCAAAAAAATGGCGCGCAATTTAAAATGTCTGGTCATTTTGAGACACCCTTTATTTCTTTCTAACCGATTCATTTACTCTCGTATCAGCTATGAGCTGGTTCGGGGTTGGGTAATTGCCTTAAGTGCCGCCTGGCAGACAGAACGGATATACACTATCCGCGAGCCATCAAAAAAACAAAAAAACCCTACGTGGAAAACTGTAGTGTATCGTCCCAACTCTTCGGACCTTTACATTTTCTAAATAAAAACCAGCGCCTGCCGGCTCAACACTGAACAAATATCTTTGTTAATGCAAGTCCTTATACTTAGGACAATTTTTTCTTTTAAATCATAATTAGTTTGTAATATTGTTATGTTATAGTGTTTTCTCTTTTTAACGTTGCCTTTGTAATTTTCTGTTAGTAGTGCATTGGTATTTAAAATATAATGTATTTTTCTTAAAATTTAGTCATATAAAACTCTACGCCCCGGACTATAGTAACATCATCATCATTAGCTTATTCCATCCATAGTCGGATGCCCTGCCCAATTCCACCTTAATATCATATTCGTTGTATTACATCTGTCACTTTTGATCTTCTTCGTATCTTGATGTTAGGAATACGATCTTGGGCATTCTCTTTAGCATTCTCCTCTCTATTGCTCTTTGGATTACTTGAAGTTTATATATTATACTTTTATTTAAAGCCTACGTTTCATTGCCATATGTTAATAGCGGAAGTACATATTGATCGAACACTCTGGCTTTTATTGTATTTAGGATGTCCAATTTAAATGAGGATTGTAACATGCTTTATTCAAAGTATGCTCCATCGCTTGTTATACATTTTTCCCATCTTTCGGGCAATTTGTGAATACCACGCCGGTAAAAATCTTCCCTTTTTGTTGCGAACCATTCATCGAGCCATTTTTTCACATCTTCGTACGAACCAAAGCGCTGCTCAGCAAGTGCGGACCCATCGATGCAAACAAGTGATAATCGGAAGGAGCCGGTTCAAATCGGTCAATTGTTGTTGGTAACGTTTAGTGTTAACCGTTTCCCCAGGTTTTAACAGCTCAATTATTCTTTTGTGTTGGCGATCAAAGTCACCACTTTTGAAACGCCGAAAGCATCGTTCACACGTATCTTGCGATGGAGCATGTTCACCATAAACTTCTCGAAGTAATCGGTATGATTCAACAGCAGTTTTCTTCAAATAAAAACAAAAAATTAATGCTGTCCGCGAATGCTCTTTGTTCGGTATAAATTTCGACATATTGAACACAACGCAACGCTATGCACACACTTTTCCAATTTATCACTCGTGCGCGTCTGACACTTGTTGATGACACAACAAAATGACGCAATGTGAAATCTTTATAGCACAAACTGCATTGGTGCACCATCTGTTGTCTGAAATCCGCATTTCATACTTGTACACCTGGTAATTTTTCTTTTGTGTTGGCGATCAAAGTGACGTCATTTGCGAACCTTAAGTAATTTAATCGTTCTTTTATTTCCCACTTTAGCGATATGAACATGTCTTCTAGAGTCTAATTGTTCTTTTAATTTTGATTTTATTTGTTTTTCTTCAAGCATTATTTGTGATGTGGCATTTTTATATGTGTTCAAGAGTTGTGTATAGACCACGCCCCTCTGGTCCCACCAAACACAGAGCATCGTCTTTCTGCCAAAGCGATTCGGTCTTGCGGTCGATGTGGATGGTGCGCCTGGGTCTATCCATGATTTTTGCGCTTGGGATTCTCAAAATAAATCCACTTTTCATCCCCTGTAACTATACAATGCAAAAACGACTTACTTTTGTACCGAGCGAGCAAAATGTCACAGGAGTTTTTGCGCTTTTCCATTTGCCTGTCGTTCAACTCATGTGGTACCCATCTACCGGTCTTCTGAATCTTTCCCATCTCTCGCAGCCGATTGGAAACAGCTTGTTGATTAACGCCCAATTGCTTGGCAAGTTGTTTTTGTGTTTGCAAATCATCTTCGTCCGACAATGCTTGCAATTCCACATCTTCGTATTTTTTTGGCGGTTTTCTACGTTCCTTGTCTGCGACATCGAAGTCACCACTTTTGAAACGCCGAAAGCATCGTTCACACGTATCTTGCGATGGAGCATGTTCACCATAAGCTTCTCGAAGTAATCGGTATGATTCAACAGCAGTTTTCTTCAAATAAAAACAAAAAATTAATGCTGTCCGCGAATGCTCTTTGTTCGGTATAAATTTCGACATATTGAACACAACGCAACACTATGCACACACTTTTCCAATTTATCACTCGTGCGCGTCTGACACTTGTTGATGACAACAAAATGACGCAATGTGAAATCTTTATAGCACAAACTGCATTGGTGCACCATCTGTTATCTGAAATCCGCATTTCATACTTGTACACCTGGTAAATCTTCTTTTGTGTTGGCGATCAAAGTGACATCATTTGCGAACCTTAAGTAATTTAGTCGTTCTTTTATTTCCCACTTTAGCGATATAAACATGTCTTCTAGAGTCAACATGAACGGATATTGAGTCGCCTTGTCTAATTCTTCTTTTAATTTTGATTTTATTTATTTTTCTTCAAGCATTATTTGTGATGTGGCATTTTTATATGTGTTCAAGAGTTGTGTATCTTTCGTCGACTCTGTTATTTCTTAAGGCGTTAAGGACTACCTATATATCTACCGAATCAAATGTTTTTTCGTATTTAACCATTACTATCCACAAAATCACCTTATATTCCACTTTTTCCACTAGTAATCTAATTGTTTGAGAATGGTCTAAATCCCGCTTGTTCACGTGGTTGATTACTGTCTAATTTGTTCGTTAATCTATATGTTTTGATTCTAGTGGGGATTTTGCGTAGTACTGATAACAGGCTGACGGGTCTGTAATTCTCCAATTTAAATTTATTCCCCTTTTTAAAAATAAGCACAATCAAGGCGTTTGCCCAAGATGTTGATATTTTATTTTTTATAAGGCATTTATTAAATAGAGCTTGAAGAGATTGTATTAGCGATACTCCTCCATACCTTATCATTTCTATAGTGTAACATGGGTGGAGTCAAATTCACCCTAGCAACACCCAAGTTTACCAGTTAATTTTCCACAAAGACTTGTTGAATTTTGTTTCACTTTGATTAAAGCAGGTTGTTTATGACGACTCCAACTTATAAGATTTATTTATGCTTTAGATGAGAGAAAGAAATAGTAAATTTTAAGCGATTTTAGAGTGTCCACCGGATACTTGTGGTTATTTGAACAATTACTATTTAAAGTAGTAATAAATAGTAAAAAAAAGTGACAGGGAAAAGGTTTCAATCATAAATCACATAAACGGCACTGAGAAAAAGTGCTGCTTGAGCTATGAAGATTAAACGCTTCATAATGTAAAAACTGAAAAATAAATTTACAGTATTTTGTTCAGTTATAAAGGCATGACAGGGTTTGAAAGATGGCTAAATCCATTTGCGATAAAAGACACAAATACTCGTATGCGTTTGAACGCGCTTGGAAAGTTGTTTTAAGAGTACGAACATCTTCCGTTTTATTTAATATTTTCAGTGATTTTTTTACATTCCAAGGGTTTAATTACACATTTTCATCTTTACTTTTAGTTCTTTCGAGATTAGATTGAAAAAAGAAAAGCCACTAAACTGAATAAATAAAAAAGGATATAGCCTTTCCGAAGTTGATTTGTGCCTTGTGTACATATGCTCACAAATTTTTCCTAAAAGAACAATTGTGCCTAATTTTGCAAAATTAAAAAAGAAGGCATAATTCAACGTAACCATAATAATATGTATACTATAAAATTGTACCTAATTTAGGTATGTACAACCTTGATTTCGATCGCCATTTGGCAAATCATCATATGATTGTGCCCCTAAAACGGTTATTTTGATATAGTGGTCTTTAAAAGGAATCGCAGGTTATAGGCCCTTTTTTTCTATAATATTAAAGAGATGACATACATCCGGTGCTCCCCTCTCTAACCTTCACATCTCTTTGATCATTCCTTAAAAATATTTGAACTAAATTAGTGTCGAGGATAAGTAAAATTATGAAAGATAATGATCATAGAGACTCTTATTTTAGAATTCCTTTATTCAAGAAATTAATTTCCTTTTCGATATATAATAAGTGAATAGAATTCTGTGTACCGGGATACAGTCTGTCAAGTAAAAACGTGACCGCTCAAATTCTTGAAAAAAATATGTTTCGAGAACATTTTTTGCCAACAATGTATTCTTTTTTGTGCTAACAATGGCGCAATTACCTTAGTAAGTTATCCAATCACCTCCTGCATCAATTATCACCTGGCATCTTCGAGGCATGCTGTCAACGAGATTTTCTGCATACTCTGCAAATTTTTCTAATCTGGCGAGACAACTGAGTCAAAGTCCTCAGACTCTTCCCTCTGAGCTTTCTCTTTACAAAGGACCAGACGTTTTCAATAGGATTGGCGTCCGGCGATTGTGAGGGCTGCTCTGGTATCTTATCTTGGGCCCAAGCGAGCCGCTTCGCGACGGGATTCGCCCAGCAAAGGTTTCTTCAACTTACTTCGGAATTTGGCATCATGAGCACGAAGATGTTGCCGAATAGTCTCATGGGATACATTCAAACCCGATTTTCTTAATTTTGCCGCGCCTTGATGCAGCGTCAATTTCAGGTCCCGTAAAAACAAAGACACGATTCGTTTTTCAACTTTCGGAATGTCCTTGCCTACCGAGCCACATTTTGGCAAGTCGTCGACAGTTTTCGTCTGATGATTTACCCACTTCTCCACAAACGATACTGACTTTTTATTATATTTAACGGCCGCGAAATGTGTCATTTTAGGCCCCTTTGAATGGGAACAAAGGAAGACTGCCTCTAACCGACGCGAAAACAAGGGACTTATGATGAAAGTTCGGAATCGACTGATAGTTTTACTAAAATGCGTCGTAGACAAAGGTTCCCTCTACAGATTTTTTGTTGAATCTACCAAAAATGAATTATCGCTGCCATGCTCTTACTTGATAGACTATATATTATAATGTTTGTAAAAACATCACCCTTAGAGATTTCTGTCTGTCTGTCATTCTGTAGCAACGAGAACTCCTTAAAGAAATGAAAGATCAATTTCAGATTTGTATACGTTTGTACCTATAGTACTTGAAGAAGAGGCAATAACTTTAATTCTTAAAGTGGAGATCGATAAATAGTAGTTTCAATAGTATTATAGGAATTTTCCCTGGTTTTCGGTTGACAAAATGGACAAATTTTAGGCATAGTTATCAGTTAAACAGATAATCTAAAGTGACTGGATTAGAAGGAGTAACTTCGAATATATCATGTTATACACCCTTTTCAGGTTTCGGACAGTTCAAGGAATTTGCCAATAATGGTATTTTTTTTATTTTTTCTGACCTTAACTCAACAATAAAAAGAGGGAGGTGAAATCTGAACAGAGTGATCACAATAGCAATATTAGACTTTTTCCTTCTTTTTGATTCATAAAAAATGTTAATCATTCCTGATAGCATTTAAACATTTTTGGGTTTTAATTATTTAGGTAGACCAGAAGAATCGAGTAGATATTTAGATCCACCAGGGCCGTCAACTTCACCCAAAGTTAGTATCACGTTCCGAGAGCTACATAATTCTTACGGAAGGCCTATATTGCAAGATTATAACGACTGGAAGCGACAGCAACGAGATAAGATGGATAATTCCGTTGGAAATCTCATCAGTCTTTAGAGTCACAATTATAATTTAAGTTTTACAAAAAATCTCATCTTAATAATAGAGAGATTTTGCAACGCTTATTTTGGCAAGCCACTGTCTTTACCTTTATTTAAAGCATGCGCCATAGTAAAGGGAAGAAATTAAATATAAAGGACTCAGCTGTAATCGTTATTTGAAGCACCGTTTGGAGCTTGTTCAGTATTAAAACAAAATAAGAGAAACATTTATTAAGGATAACAATTTCCCTTATTTAGGAACTTATAAAAGAAGTTATTTAAAGTTCGTTATTCTTATCGCTATTATGGTAGGGCCTGTTTTTTTGTCTACTTAAGTATACAACAGTCATCGGCTGGTCGTGCGATGAATAAAAAATCCCCCAAGTTTATAGAAGGTGAATACTAACCTAACCTTACTTTTACTTTATTTTATTGCAATTCTGCCGTAGTGTGAAAGTGCAATTCCTTCGCATTAATACTGCGCATGCTTGAGATAACAATAAGGACAAAGGCATGCGAAAAATCAGCGTTGCAAAATCAAAGTGTTAAGGGTAGATTATCCGCCTAGTAATTGTTGCTGACCTGTCTAAATTTAAAAATTGGTTTAGACTGACGACAAGCAACATAAAGCGTGCAGATAATATTGTATTAAATAAAATTAATTTTTTTCTATATGCTAAACCAAGGTCTAATTTTTAGAAACATAATTTCATGTTTTCAATAGGCCCTAATAAAATTTTGAATTGAACTTTGCGCAAATAAGGGAGTTTTTGCGTAAACTTATAGACCCTGCCAAATATATTAATTTATTATTATTTTTTTTAAATTAATCGTACAATCTATCTATTCTATATATAATTATAGTCTATATCTTTAAAAATATTCACTGGACTTCAACGAAAGGAGACTAAGGGAGAAAATATCACGCTAGCTAAGAATCTATACTGAACTATAGGTGTTACTCATAAAATCATTGTAATTGTCTCGTATAACATGTAGCCATCTGAACTGTCAACAAAACTAAACTTATTAAATAGCTAGTAGCTATGTAGCCATTACGAAGCTCATAAATGAATAAAGAATAACCATTCCTACGCCGATAACCATGAAGCAAGAGTCATATCATATGTTACAAATAGAAAATGAAATGTTCACTTAAGATATTTAACCGACGTGTTCTAAACTCTTTAAGTCTGTAAATATGCAACGAACTAAACAGTTATCCGAGTGGTACTGCTAGCGTCGAACCCGTTTCATCTACATGTCACGAGTAGAAGAAAATGAACATTTTCGTCGTTAGTACTTGTTGTTAGTCGATCTACTTTCATGATAATAGACCATCTTTTAATTTCGAAAACGATTCAAATACTTGCGTACGCTTCATGACAGACTCAGAACATTTGTTACGTTTAATTTAGCATTAAATCAAAAAAGTTTTTTCTTCAATTTGATATTTGACTTCTGTTCACTACAATATTAATCAACTGTTCAAGAAGCATGTGTTGTTTTTAACGTCGTGTGATCACACTTGATTCCAAGAATTAATTGTCTAGCTTGCCATAGAACAACCGTAATCAGATGTGATGAGTAACATCTGGTAGAAGCGTCGAGCTGTTCAGTTTATATATGATGGACAGGAACACATAAATTCGACAACAGTTAACCTTCATATTTGGAATTATGTGGTCAGAATTGACTTATCAAATTAGGATTGGCATATAGAGAAAAAAATTTAACAATAATGTTTAGTTCAACATTTTGCCATTGAAATGTAACGTTGGTCTCTTCATTCACCAATGCTCAGTTTGTTATATTTTTTGTGAAAAATTATTAAAATAATTCTGTAGCTTAGTTCTAAATGGATGATGTTAATAATATTTGATTATCTTAGGTCATATTAAACTTGTGATTGATTCTTTAGAACTAATCCACAGAATTTATAAAAAAACATTTAAGGGGGTATTCTAGTCTGGAAGTTTGAAGAAAGTAGAGGGTATATATATATATATATATATATATATATATATATATATATATATATATATATATATATATATATATATATATATATATATATATATATATATATATATATATATATATATATATATATATATATATATATATATATATATATATATATATATATATATATATATATATATATATATATATATATATATATATATATATATATATATATAATAATTGTTAGTGTTTCATTTTTTTCACATCTTATTAAAATAGCATAATAAAGCATAAACTACATACATTTACATACCAAGTCTGCAAGAGACAAAAAAAATTGTTCTCCAGACTAGAAAACCCGCCTAATTACGGAACATTCACTGACTGATTTTTTTTTCATTTTTTTTTTCTTTATACCGCGTATTTCCTAAATCCTGTCCTAAACATTCGATGGTGACTCTGATATTATTTTCAAAACTAAGAGACTAAGGCCGTTTCTTAGATATAATGCATTTTTATCGAGGGCTCAGGAAAATCTTTGGAATCAACTCGAGCACGGTGAGATTGGACAGTATCAGCGAGCTAGCATCAAATGCACAGTTATTTATTTTAAAATTAATGTGAAATATATCACTCATTCTTTGGTACAACGTCAATAGCGGGGACGTTGCATATCAGCAGTGGACGTGCAGCGTCTCCACTGCGGAAACTGTTCCACCCTTATGTGAATATAGATGTAATATCCTAAGCCATAACATGCTGATAGCGCGGTGAGTTGCACATTACCTAACTAATCGACTTACTAAAACTTTTCATTTTGTTGAAAATACGCATAGCTTGAAAGAAGTAAAATATATTCATCTACAGTGAAAAACTATAATTCAACTTTAATAATTCTCGTGATATAATTCACTGTGTACCATTAATATACATTGAACCATAGCCTATTCACTTTATTTTTTTTTACATAAAATCCTTTATATTATTATATAAGCAATAAAGCCTGTTTTTTTCAAGAACCCGAAAGAAATTGTTTAATTATTAACCGGGTGTCGTCTACGTCCCCGCCTCCACTAGAACTACGTGTTGAACTGTTCTATATGTTACCAAACTATACGATGGTTAGACACCTATCGATTTTGGATTTAAGAGGCACAACCACAACTAACCAATTATATACCTTGCCACGAGCGTACAAAAGCTCTTTTTGCATACATCAAGTCAAATTTATTGTTTAGTTTAGCCCAAGCTTTAGGGATACATGGACTCGGCTCATTGAATGTTTGCTAAGTGATCTTCAGGTATTACTGTAGGTGATTTATAATTCATTTCCACTTTAAATTCATATCTCTTTTAGAACAGCTTTTCTGTGTAATAATCTCTGAAGCCAAACTATAGATTATAGACTTTATCGCTTCCAATTTTAAGGAATTTTTCTAAGTGTTTTATAATAATTCGGATTTAAAATTAGGATCTGAAGGAACATGGAAATACGCAGAATTGCTTTATTTACTTATAATTATTATTTACTTCATAATAATAAAGTCAGAATGTTAAACCTAAAAATTGTTATTATATATTGTCACCCTCTTGATGTTATGACAAATATAGTCTGAATAGTATTTATTTTAAATTTAATTAAATATAATGCCAAATATTTTTAAATAGCTATTTCTTTTTAGTTTATAGATTTGGTTAAAATAGTTTTAACATAAACTCGCATTAGAAAAGCTTCCTTTTTAGTTTTACCGCCTTAAGTTGCCGGGTCAATGCAGTGGGAACTTTAGAGCAGGTTTTTTTTTTCTAAAATTGTTTATAATAATAAAAATTATATATAATTATATATATATAATTATATATATATATAATTAATTATATATATATATATATATATATATATATATATATATATATATATATATATACACATATATATATATATATATATATATATATATATATACACATATATATATATATATATATATATATATATATATATATATATATATATATATATATATATATATATATATAGATTTGATTTCTTGAACCTTTATGTCAATAAATAAATCTTTCTGATGTATCTTGTCAGTCATCGACTGAAATACATCAATCCGGTCACTTATTTTCGAGACATGGCAAAATAAAACTGTTTTTTGAAAATGCCCAAAACCAGGGGCGAAACGTCAAAATAGAGAGAAAGAAAGAGATATAGATCCGTACTACCCGTTCTTGCGTACAGAGCCGATACTATCAAATTGACGAAGAAAAGTATCGACAAAATATGTGTCAAGCAAAGAAAAATGGAGAGGTCAATATTGGGCGTTACTCTTAGGGATCACATCTCAAATCACATTATCAAGAAAACAACAGGAATACAAGACGCAGTCAAATTCACTCCATATCTTAAATGGAACTCGCCTGGACATGGTGCTAGATTTAAGGATTGATGATGGCCAAAAAAAATTATAGAGTGGCGACCAAAATCCGAAGCTTATCGAAGTAGAGGTAGACTCTCAAGTTGGTGGACTGATGATTTGAAGAAAGTGGCTGGAAATTGGATACAAATGGTATAGAACAGAAAAAGGTGGAAAGACTTGAGGGAGGCTTTCTTCCAGTAATAGTTGGTATAAGCTTTATATGTATATGATATATATATATATATATATATATATATATATATATATATATATATATATATATATATATATATATATATATATAACATATATAGTCGACTCTCTATATAGTGAAAGACCAAAATGCAGTTTTACGATGGTTTCAAGTGGCCCGTACGCATCAAAACGTACCAATATCGGGAAATTTAATTAAGCAAAAGGCTTGCTTTATTAAATTTATAATATATATATATATATATATATATATATATATATATATATATATATATATATATATATATATATATATATAAATATATAAAATATTAAATAAAACCGCTCGTTTTCTTGAAAAAATGTGTTTCGAGAACATTTTTTTGCCATCAATGTATTCTTTGGTGTGCTAACAACGGCGCAATTACCTTAGTAAGTCGTCCAATCGCTTCCTGCATCAATAATCGCCTGGCAGCTGCGAGGCATGCTGTCGACGAGATTTCCTCTGAGCTTTCTCTTTACAAGGAACCAAACGTTCTCAATAGTGTTGATGTCCAGCGATTGTGAGGGCCACTCAAGTATCTTATCGTGGGTCCAAGCGAGCCACTTTGCGACGTGATTTTCGCCCAACAAAGATCTCTTCAACGTGCTTCGGAATTTTACATCGTGAAGATGTTGTCGAATGGTATCATGAGACACGTTCAAACGCGGTTTTCTTAATTTTGCCGCTCCTTGACGCAGTGTCAATTTCATGTCTCGTGAACACAAAAACACGATTTGTTTTTCGACTTTCGAAGTGACTTTGTCTACCGAGCCACGTGTTGGCAAGTCGTCGACATTTTTCATCTCGTTAAAATAATTTACCCACTTTTTCACAAACGATACCGACTTTTTAATATATTTAGCGGCCGCAGAGGGTTACATTTTAGGACCTTTTGGAGGAGAACAAAGAAAGACTGCCTCGAACCGACGCGCAAACAAGTGACTTATTTTGAATTTTACGAGATTTCGACAAAAGTTCGGAATCGATTGATTCTTTTACTAAAATGCGTTGTAGACAAAGGTTCCCTCTACCGATTTTTTGTTAACTCACTAGAGTCGCATCTACTAAAAATGAATTATCGCGGGCACGTTCTTACTTAACAGACTGTAGTTTTTGATATTCCATATACAGATGAACCTTAAAACAGATGCTGCTCGACTTAGTCACTCTGTTGCTACGGCTATTGGGACTTGGGTAACTCTAGCTAATGTAGATCTCTGTTTCTACAGAATATATGATAAATTAATAGCAAACTTATTTTTACAGTTCGTCTTTGGACATGGCCTGCCCTAAAATCTTTTGCTAGATTTTGATTAGGTACCTCCATCTGTAGAGAGGAAATTTTACATAATCTTTATTAAGTAGTGTTGTTAAGTGACTTTATTTTTTTAATTTAAGCACAGAGCTTTTATTATATTTCTACTGGACAAAATAGTGCTGAAAAAAAGACAATTTAATAATATGCACTGTGAAGGCTTCTAACCAAGGCCGGCTACTTGCATGGATTTTAAAATCTCTTTATAATAACAACGAAATGATTAATGAATAACTGCATCAGATTCTTAAACCTTTTGTTGCGTTTTTGTTAAATTATATTCTAGTGAATTTTTCATATAATAAATAATAATTCTTGCACTAAAATAAGATTTTTCCGTACGATTTCAAAATAACTTGAGATCAGAAAACCCAATCAAAATGAAGTATGAATTAAAATATTATTGCTTGCATAACGTTACCGTAACATTATCGAAAAGTTACTGGACAATGACGATTGAGAACAGTAACAATGTTGGTCAAGTTGGTATGTTTTTCTGGAACTGAAAGTCCGATAATAATGGATAACCCCAAACTAGATATTTGAGATTTTATAACTAATTTATAAATATTTAGTAGCATTTGAAAATTAAATGCACAAGATCATTGGTAAAAAATCGACCCAGTGCGAGTAGGATTTGCGCAATTAGTATTCCGTGTGGTGATTGCTTTTAAAATACAAATTTTTGTTACGCAGATATGAAATGATTAGTGATTTCACAAAACACACCCCAAATAAGTTTTTAACAAAGTTTGTTTCCAATAGTTGTTCTTATATAGCAGATAAATTATCAAAGGTAATGCCCTCGTACTAATTTTTATTCAATCTAGACCTTATGGAGAATATTCCAGAATTTTTTCAAAATTTTTTGATTAGTACTCTTGGAAATAGGTTTGAGAACACGATTTCCAGCTTTCATTCGACACCCCTTTTGATGACCTTGAAAAAATTGTTTTGTTATATATCAGATAAATTCTCACTCATGATAAGTTTCATTCAATCTACCACTGACTGAATTTTGGCAGTTTTTTTACATAATATTAAAGAAAGTTTGCGCAAGTATATCATATATATATATGTTGAACTCGTGTTGTCACAAGCTTTCATTTGACACCCCACTCGATGACCTTCAAAAAAAATTTTGTTCACTTCCGATCTCGCCCCCAAAACTAACCCCTTAAGTCAAAATTTGACTTTCAAAACTACACGACTCTGATTGGGGCATCAATTCCTATATTTGTGAGAAATTTCAACCTTCTACGTAAAATAGTTTCGGGAAAATCGGGTGACTGACAGACGGGCGGGCACCCAAGAAATCCCATAAATATTCCATACGGAACACTAAAAAGAACCATTAACATACATATAGTTCTTTACGATTTAAATAAATATATTAAGACACTAACACTAGTGGCGTAGCCAGTTTGAAGGAGCGGTAATAGCATATGGACCCAAAGGGCGTCTTTTAAAAAAGTGAACACCAAAGGGGAGGGTAATCGACAAAACAGCAACATCTTCAATTCAACAAAAAAATATAAGTAGTTGAAGAAAAAAATAATAATTTTTCGATAGTTTTATTTTTTTTTATGGGTCTAGCACACGTGCTGCAGGGAAGTCCCTAAAGCGCTCCAGAAGCGGCATGTGTACGGAAAAAGCGATTCACGTTGTTCTTGAATCGCTGTAAATTGTACTCGGTGGGAAACACGGCGCTGGGCAAATTATTCCAAAGGGATGATGTTTTTCCATATAAAAAGACTGCTTGAAAAGCGTTGTACGCGGAGTAACAAGCTGAACCTAATACGAATGTGAAGCACCAGCGCGACGTGTATTTCTAACATGCACCGCTTTGGGAGGAATTAAGCGGGCTACATCCTTCGAACACTTTCCATGAAAATACTTGTAGAACAGACTCAAGTCGCCAACCATTCTTCGATGTTCCAGCGAATCAAGGCCGCCGGTCAATTCCGGGTCTCCAATCAGACGAACAGCTTTTCTCTGAACAGAATCCAACAAATGCAGTGTATGTTTGGGAGCGGAGCCCCAAACATGGGAGCAGTATTCCATAGTTGGTCGAATTTGAGCTTTGTAAAGAATTAACAGTTGTTATGGAGTGTAAAGCTTTCTGGTTCGAAATAATATTCCTAACTTTTGAGAAGCTCTCCTTGCTATGCCTACATGTTCATGCCAGGACATATTTGCTCCCAAACTAACGCCCAACAAATTAAGCGACGATGCTAGGGGAATGGAGTGCTCCGACATAACTAAGTCGGGTTCAGCAACATTAACTTTTTTAGAAAAAACTGCCGCCTGGGTTTTTGTAGCGTTAAATTCCACTTGGTTACTGTCCCCGCAAGATAGAATTTCTTCCAGGTCTTTGTTAAGTTGAATGACCTGCTGTCTGCGGATATTCGCCTGAGCAGCCGAAGTCCGAGCGTTCAAAGTGAATGAAGAGATAAGGGTACTGTCGTCTGCAGCTGTAGATTGGATTCTCAGTCTTTTCCAGCAGATCGTTAATGTAAAAGAGAAAGAGAATAGGAGACAGTATGGAGCCTTGGGGCACACCGGCGTTGATTGTGAAGGTGTTAGAAAGAAACCCGTCGACCGCCACTCGTAAAGAACGCTCTTTGAGTAAACATGAGAGCCACAAACAGAACTTTTTAGACATACCACAAGAGCGTAGCTTAGCCAACAGTCCATAGTGCCAAACACGGTCGAATGCCTTGGATATGTCAAGAGCAACCGCTCGAGATTCTCCAAAGTGTTCAGTTCCGTTGTTCCAAACATGTATTACATAAGTCAGAAGATCTCCTGTTGATCTATGTTTACGAAAGCCATATTGGTTATCGCTAATAATATTGAATCGTTCAAGTTATTTTAAAAGATGCTGATTGATAACCTTTTCCATGACTTTCGATATTATTGAAAGCAGTGCGACTCTTCGGTAGTTACTTGGCAAGGTCTTCTTGCCTTTTTAGGTATCGACTGAACCGTGGCACATTTCCAGCAGGACGGAAATATTCCCTTTCTGTAGGATAGGTTGAAAAGTCTACAGAAAACTGTGTTAGTTCCCTTGCACACAGTTTTTGAGAACTATGGCAGGTATTCCGTCAGCGCCAGAAGCCTTTTTGGTGTCTAGCTTCATTAAAATACGCTTTATGATACGCTGTCTGAAGACAACATCGGACATCTTTGACTGCAATATGGGAATAGTAGGTGGTGTTTTTCCTTGGAAATCGACAGTAGAATATGAAGCAAAGAGTTCAGCCAACAAGTTCGCTCTCTCAACAGGTGTGGTGGCAATGGAATTATCTGGCCGTGTGAGTGGTGGTATGGTGGATTTCGTGAAATTTTGACCAGCTGCCTTATAGCGACTGCCCAAAAGGACCTGGAATTATACATTATTAATCTTTGAAGGTGCACTTTTTATACTGATTTCAGTTATCTATCATGACCTGTGTCCCAATTTAACTTAACTCGGAAGCATTCACAATCGCGAAGAAGTAACAATATTTCCGCTTAATGTCTATCTTTGGGATAATCAATTTGTGTTTGCTAGCTAAACCATTTTTCTGTTCTTTCTGAATTTATAGGGTGTCAAGTTAGCCCGCATGTAATGTCGCCTTACACCGTAACGATAGAGATTTCAAAGCAATAAAACAATTTTATACTCATAGAGCGGTTTATTAATAATACCTAATTAATATGTATATAATTATTTATAAAGTTATTAACATTTCATGTGTATTTCACTAATTCAACTAATGTCAATAAAATATTTACAATTTATTTAACTATTAAATGTTTCCCCAATTCCCTAAAATTGACATATTCTTACAACAGTAACTATTATTTACAAAATTATGTTCCTAATGTCTCTCGGAACATCTTATACACAACAGTCCTAAAACCTGTCCAATTAATAGAAATATATGTATTCGTAACTTTAAATAAGTATATAAATTATATAAACAAAGGTAAGTAATTTTATATGAAAAATTACACAAGGAAGAATATGATACAGACATAAGAATAAAAAGGCAGATAAATTTGTATCTTTTTGTTTTTACACACAAAATACTGTCCGATAAAACACCATATAAACATAAAAAAATTAAAATTTTCCAAAAACGTCATCAATGATAAAATGAACAAAATCACAGTGATTTTGAAAATAAAAAAAAAATCTCGGTAGGATATTATTGCCCTCCCAACTGATTTATATTAGCAACATTTACTTAACAAAGAGATCTTTACTCGTTTTTAGAATATCGACTTACATTCGATTACTTTAACAGTAAATGCATATTCACACTTAATAAAATATGTTTGATTCATCATATAAATATTTTTTTTTCAATTAAAAGCTTGTATTAACTTGAAGATACACAACTAGCCTTAAGACTTTCTGAGATCAATTTTATTGTGAAAGCTGACTTTAAAAAAGTAGATAACTATTATACCAAAAATACGAAAAAAATATAAATTTTGTAATTTGAACTCTGAGCACTAAAGCTTACTTTTAAAATAATGAATGAATGCAATTTCTAGACTTTAATTTTAAACAAATATATTGCTCTCGAGAAGGGAAAGGAAATTTTACAAATGCATAATTGCTGCAACTAGGGATAAAAAAAATTAACATATATTAAGAGAAGGAAGTAGTGAAACATTTGGCATTTTACTGATGGTTAATTTCATGGCTGTTATAGTTTCCAAACTTTTAGCACATAACGCCTTAAAGCATACTTCGAAAGAAAATAAAAAGATTATTATTAAATTAATAAAGTAAACAATTATTATTGACCAAAAATATGGTTTCATAATCAAAAAAAATTTGGTAAACACATCATTGCATCAGGGTTTTAAAGCAATTAGTTCAAAAGGCATATATTATTCATATATTATTTATTTATTCTACTCGGTATATATCATCACTAGACCAAACACTTTATTTTTGCACTTGACGAGCATTTCGCTAATCATGTTAGCTTCACCAGGAGCGATGACTGATTGTCAATCATCGCTACTGATGAAGCTAACATGGTTAGCGAAACGCACGTCCAGTGCAACATTAAAGTGTTTGGTGTAGTGGTGATATATACTGAGTAGTGTCATTGTGCCAAAGACTCCATGTTCCCAACATAATATATTATTTATCATTAACTGTTAATGCTCATATTGGGCAGAGAAAGCCAATAATAAAAACTTGACAATCAATTAAGTTCAGTTATCCAAAAAGCATAAGGCTACATTATAAACCTTCAAGTTCTTAATTTAAAATAATAAAACATATATATATAAAAATCCTTCTACAACTAAAAAGGTAACCGAAAAAAATATTATGCAACCTGTAATTCACAACACTTAGCTGCATAGTTAACACCTCTGAGGCAACCTTAATAAGATACGTTTTAAAATCTTGGCCCCAGTTACATTTTTTCACTTTTAATTTACATTCTCGCAATGAGAAAAACTAACGTTTGTATAACATTTATAGATGTATTATTAAATATTTAAAGTACACATTTTCACTAAAATAGACCTAAGTAACATTATACATTCTAAAATAATTTGTATATTTGAAAAAATATTTTAGAAATATTCTAACAATGTAAGTATTTTCTTTTTCAGGTTTAATTGCTCTATAACAATTATTAATTATTTTTGAACGATATAATTTTTTTATAAATTAAAACCAACTAAATGGGCATAGAATTTTTGTTGAAAGTCTTTATGTTGTGTGTTATGTTCTTAAGAACGCGTAAAACATGAATTCTTCAGTATGTGATGAGCCTAGATACTCTAAGAGAGGAAACAGAAGAATCACGACTATAGTAGGGGAAAATACGTTTAGCTTTTGAACATAACGTGGTTCAAGAACGCTACAGACGACGATGAATACCTTGAAGACGCACCACGTATTGTTAGAACAATATCCAATAACCGGTGACAAGGACGCTGTACAGATAGCTATTGAGGCGCCAACAGTAACCAACATGTGAAGAATTGCATACCAGACCAATTGGAAATCTCTACGTTTACCCTCGCTTAACAGAATTCCACAATTTCGCGAAAAAATCACAAAAACTTCTCAGTTTATCTTCACTGTTAAACCCTAATCAATGTAAAGGATACTTAAAATGTAGAAAATTAAAAGTAATTTGATATTTGCTAGCTTAAAATATCTGAACATTCTTTTAAATTAAAAGTAATTTTACACTTTTTCCCCTGGGTTCAATGTTGATATATGCGATTCTATCAAATCTAATCCTTAATAAAAAAAAAATATGAACAGAGGAACTACAATATTGTCAGGACTATATATTATGTTTTAATACTTTTATAGATTTTACAATTTTTTAAGTTTTATTTACATAACAAATGTACGCGTATGTACTCATTTCTTTGAAAAAAATTTTCTCTATTGCTCCCATATCTGCTTCTTAATATCTATATGAAGCTTATAAAGTACATACTTGGAAAATCACATACACTTTGAACAACCTTTGCATATTCTTGCACCCTCCACACTACATGTTATAATTGTTCAATACATAAAACATAATGGAAGATAAAAGTACACAAGGGTAACAATTTTTTACAGTTTGCAAAAGCATAGGCCAGCAATATTGACGCTAGTACTTCTTCGCCTTCCCTCTTGTTTTCATTGCTCCTCTTTTCTCTAATTAAGCTTATACAAACTATTTCTTCAAATATACAAACTTTTTAAATGTACTTTAGCACAAACGCAATTTTTGATTTAATATTAAATATATTATGTACAAATTATTTTAATTATTGGTGTTTTCCATACATCGAACGACTCTCTTTGGCAAGACCCCAGAATACCACAATATTTGATTATATTGCTGGTTAAAATAAATATCCCTCTTTACAGGTGTTTTAAAGGCGGTCACAAACACGCAATCACCTTGTCGAACATATATGCACGCATAGATGTGACAATATGTGTGCCTAAAAGGCTATTAAGCGAATCGGCAGTAAATCTTGAAATATGTATCCACAATTATCAGCCCGTGTAAAAGATTATCTAATAAAGAACCTCGGCTGTTCTATTATTTTTAATACGAACAAAACAACAACATATTTTTTTAGATCTATTACGACACGACCTTCAAATAATAAGAAAAAATAAAATTGTATAACAAGCTCCATGTTATAAAGTTAATTTTTATAGGCAGCAATTAATTCCACCATTTTCTGAATTGGTGGATACATGGTTGACAAATGACTTACTGAATTTATCTTCTGGACATTTTAAAAAATAGAACATTTACAAATTCAATTTCTTTTTTTATAATTTATCTTCTGATACCAAACGATCTGCGAATAATTATTCTTAATACATACTTATAGTTATAAAAAAACTCTACTGTAGCGGCGATTTTACAGTTCGTTATTGTTTTCTATTTTCAATTGTATTTGTGCCGTCATCTTTATAATTTTCAATCTGTAACAATAACTATTTAAATTGTCTTTCTTGTACTGTACTTTTAATCTTTAATTTAATTTTTTTGTTGGAAGTTTATTCGAGTCTCTTTTGTATTGTATTATGTTTAATTGCTGAGTTAAGCCCGTTAAAGTAGAAACTGGAAAAGCAAAATTATCCTTAATTTATAGAATTATATTAGTACAGATTTTACTCTGTGCTAATTTTAAGTAATATGTGTTGGAATTCTGAATAAAATTGAGTTTCGTCAGTTGAAAATTAAATAAATGAAACAATAAATAACAAAATAAAGACATCCCGCAAAAAGTTGTTAATTTAAGAATACATTTTATTCATCAAACTATCCTCGCCAACTTAAAAAAATTATCGGAACTAACAGTCATGTAAAAAAGCAATTCTCCATGCTGGAGCATATATTAACCTTTACTAATATTGCATAATTGTGGAACATAAAAGGATCTTGAAATATTGTTATTTGAAATGGAATACCCTGTATATTTCTCATTTATCTTTTGGGCACACCAACTATCAAGTATATTCTAAAGGAATAATCGCTTATCTGTGACCGTCCTATGTTATATAAGACAATAAAAAGCTTGAAAAATCTAAAAAGGATGGATATGTGGTAAGCATCAGTAGTTTACATACGTAAGTACTGGATCGTTAAATATTTTTGATACGGTATGTTTTTTGCCTATATTCAGTCTATCGTTATTTTTTTGTTTTCTGTTTTATACATGTCTTATTTACAGTTCAACAAAAAATAAAATATAGATAGCGTTCCAAGCGTGAGTAATGTTGAATAAAAGTAAAATTTATTCTAGAATTGAACTAGGACTGATTATAAATTACAACAGCTACTGAAAAAGATTATTCAGCTTGACACAGTGTAACAGAAATGATATACTTCTGTTTGTATGTACAGGGTCCAAATAAAATTTATCTGCTTTTATCTCGGAAACGATAAAAGATATGTGAGAACAACGAAAGTTACAAGGGTGGTTTAATAAATACCCATGTTTGAAGACAAATGGCGTTGCTAAGGCAGGTTGATGTTACCATCGTGTGCTGATAGATGACACCAAAAACAAATTGATACTGCTTCATAGGTTAGTTTGCATTTGGCAGTCATTTCAGTAAGTAGTGTAACGTCTTTGTCGGTAAGATGAAAAAAGTGCAGTATAGTTCAATGATTCGCTTTTTACTTTTGGATAGAAAAACGTGTAAGGAGATGAAAACGAAATTGGATGCTGTTTATGGGGACGCTTCGCTATCAATGACAACAGTCAGATATTGGTTCAACGAATTTAAACGTGCTCGGACGTCCGTTTTTGATGAGGATCGCCCGGGACGGCCATCAGCTGTGGTTACCGAAGAAATCCTTGAAAAAGTCCACGGCATGATTCTCGCTGATCATCAAACGAAAGTGCGCAAATTAGCAGAAGCCAAAGTGTGTCGACGAGAACGGTAATTAATATTGTACATGATAAGTTGGCTATGAAAAAGTTGTCAACCCGATGGGTGCCACGATTGCTCACCGTGGATAATAAGCGGGTGCGGCTTTCAACTTCGAAGTTATATTTGGAGCAATTTAAGCCAAATCCAAAGGACTTTTTTCGTCGAGTTATCACCGTCGATGAGACCTGGATTCATCATTATACGCCCGAAACCAAGCAACAATCAAAACAATGGGTTGCTTCCGGTGAATCTACTCAAAAGAAGGCGAAGACAATCCCATCGGCCGAAAAAGTTATGGCGACGATTTTTTGGGATGCAAAGGACATTATACTCATTGACTTCCTAGATAAAGGAAGAACGATCACTGGACTATACCATAGTGAGCTATTTGACCGCTTCGACAAGAAATGAAGGAAACACAGCCCCATTTATCGAAGAAGAAAGTGTTGTTTCACCACGACAATGCTTCAACATATCCATCCGAAGTTGTCGCCGCCAAACTGCATGAATTGCACCCCCACGTATTCGTCCCGACCTGGCTCCCTGCGATTTCTTGTTCCCAAACATGAAGAAATGGTTCGCAGGAAAAAATTCATCTCAAATGAGTAAGTCATCGCCCAGAAAGAAGCGTATTGTGGGAAGTTGGACAATTTATATTTTTTGGAGGGCTTAAAAAATGGTAAGTACGTTGGGAAAAAGTGTATATACCTAAAAGAGGACTATATTAAAAAATAAAAAATTTGTTTTAAAAAAAAATGGCGTCTTCAATCCTAACAGTGGTACTTATTCAACCATCCTTATAACTAGTTAAATAAATTTTTATAATATATTTTTTGCATAATGGATAATCTTGGGCTTGTACCAACTTCATTACTTCCCAAATTTGTATTTTTACTTTTAAGATTCATTTACTCACTCATTAAAATAAGTTAAAACAGTTATATAACAAAGTAATTTTGAACCTGTAAAATTTCTATATGTTATCTATGTTAATTGGTTGTTCATATTTACTCTGATAAATTTTCAGTTCTGTTCACATACTTCTCCTTAGAAGTTTTATTTATATTTCTTTTCTCAATAAAAATTCTTCCGAAGACATGATGTATGTGATGCGTAAAGGTACATATTCTAAGTTAGTTTTTCAAAATTCTTACATTGGCTATATTTGGTGAATTTATTTTAGTATTCAAATTTTGTATTATGAATATCATAGGGTCGCTATAATTATATAGTGTAACTCTTAAATATTTTGTATTCTGATTGCAAAGTTCTAAAAAGATTTTGTTCGTGAGTTTTTATATCTTTGAACAATCGAGCATTTTCTAACTTTCACAACTTGCTATAGCAAAAGAGTAAAAATTTCTCACTTTTCGAACGATGATATTTTTAAAACTATTGAGTTTGCACATATATATTAAGGATGTATCAAAATAAATTCAATCTACAAAAAATACAGTTAAAAGTTTATAGAAACCCATGAAGAGACCTCGCGTAAATAAAGATATAATAAATTTTGTGAAAATTAGTGAACATTATACAAAATCGCCCTTATATCTTTAATAATTTCCGCGATAACGCTACTAGAACTTTACTTTAGACACTGTACACAATTTTGATTATTTTTATTTTTCTTCTTTGACATTTTAAAAAGAATTGAAAAATATTGATTTGACCTTGGATAAAAACTTAAACTTCTATCCAACAATAATTTAAATTTTACCCACTTGGTACTAAAGGATACTTAAAATCCTACGATTTCAAGATTCCAATCGTAAACTTTCAAACATCAACAAAAAAAAACAAACAACCTAAGAGCATAATATTGAGACGTCACTAACCTATTTGTTACTCCTTTTGTAAAACACTGTGACTAATTGGCAGTTTAAAAATATATGGTTATATATTCGGCGATATTATTTTTAAAATTGTATCATCATACGGACTAAAATTATTATAATATCACAATTTTCCTTTGTACAATTAAAAACAATAGGGACAAATTACTATTAAAGATTATTTCCTTTTTATGTATGTACAAGAATATTTTATAAGAATATCAATGTCAACAACACTCTGAGTATTTTAGTAATTCGTTTTATTCTGCACGTTTACTCGAAACAAGAAACAAAACAATTTAAAACTTGGCATCTTTGTGGGTTTTGTATAAAAAATAAAATCTATATATGAGAGGACAGATACTGTCATTGCAAGTTCCAACTTTACAAGACTTTCTGTGATGAACACTAATAACATTTTATGTTAAATAGGAACACTATTTTAAATTCTATGTCACTAACGCTACTTAGGTATGAACGCGACTACTTAAAAAACTGAATCCGGTTCTCAATCTGGGTTAAGCTTTTCAAAGAACGACTTTTCTATTTTCTTTAATTTGTTCCTACTAATACAACGTCTTCGACAAGCGAAATTTCGATCGTAACAGAAATTCGTACTTTCGTGGCAGTGGCAGACTTTCACGTAACCCCTCAAGTATACGATCCTATTCATTAAAAAAACATATAATAAATAACAAAAAACAAAACAAATTAACAAAAATA
Organism: Pachyrhynchus sulphureomaculatus; assembly: GCA_019049505.1. Lineage (NCBI taxonomy): Eukaryota > Metazoa > Arthropoda > Insecta > Coleoptera > Curculionidae > Pachyrhynchus > Pachyrhynchus sulphureomaculatus. Next base: position 101,589,391 of record CM032455.1, on the reverse strand, counting down.
CGTTTTAGTGTGCAGAATTCGGAAACATGGAAGAAAAAAATTTATATTTTGCAATAATTTACAACATTGTCTACTAATCGCGACTGCCTTAATTATATACAGAGCTTTACAAGAGGGCAGCGGCGGTGTGGTAAAGTTGAACTAAAACCTGCATGTGAACGGGCAGACAAGAGAGACGGTCCTTTGTGTTGGAATCCAGGGCGAGCCACGAAAGGGCGTTGTAGCCTTCCAGGACGTACCTAGAATATAAAAAATAGTTGCTTCTAAACGATGCAAATTTAAAGTGGTTGAATATATATTTCAGGTTTTTATTATGAGTTTTTTTTGATTTAATATTTTAAAGCTAAAATTATCAATTTTCGACACCATTTACTACTTCGTTTCCAAAAAAATCAGTCTATCAAAATTGAAACCGATAAGATAGCAAAACTACCATGTTCTTTAGAATTTTGGTATAATTGAAGTTACCTTACAAATAAATATTCTGTTCTCGGTATTTTGTATAAAGTTAAATGATGGGTTTTAAATTATTATAGTTACATTATGATCAATGAAACCTATACAGTTGTCCAAAATGTAATAAGATGGTTTTCTTTGGTTAGTCATTAATTTTTGACAATGTTATGAAACTTCGATAGGAAGTGATGACGTTTAAATTAATATAATTCACCTTAAAACATCCGTTGTATACTGCGAATCCAACGGATGGCTGGTAACTTGTGACGACTGCTGAAATAGATCGTCGCTGCTTTGTTGAATGTTGGGACTGTGTAAATGCAGTGCGTTTTTGAGAAAAGCAGGGCACACGCCTTCTAAATGAGGACATGATGCCCAGAACCAGCGGGGCATTCGTCCTGTCGGAGCTGTCGAAACTAAGTAACCGAGGGCCAATGGTTGTTGAAGGACTACGCCAACCTAGAATAGGGATATATATTATAAAAAAATCAAGTCGAAATAATTACAACATTTTGGATTTTAAAACCGATCTTACCTCCTCGCTAGGTTCCTGTCCCTTAGGAGCACCACCTGAAGTACCGGATGCCCCTTCCATTCCACCGACGACGCCGCCATTCGGGCTACCAGCCCCAGCATCTTCTCTCCGGGGACTTCCTGGAGGCGACTGACAGCCAATTTGATCCCAATTAAAAATGTCGTTAAATTCGTTATCGATGCCCTCGGTCATGTCGTCCTCAAAAGCTTTAAAGAGTTCATCGTCGCCGAGATCCGCGCTAATATGTTGTTCCTAGAAAGGGAATAAATATTTTAATAACACATTAAAGTCACATAAGATATATCCAGCTTGAAATTAAATTCAACCCCCCTTCATATTATGAAGATTGCTTAAGAGGCGATCCTTAAACAGGAAAAATAAGTCATACTTTGTATCTAGCATTTATAGAAGAGGAAGTTTTCTTGCAAAATTTAGTGAAATACTCTTGGATGTACAAAAATTGTGCCTTCAAAAATAGCTACTTGGTGTGTGAATTAATTTTGAGGGATTTTTCGTAAAAATATCGCATTAAAAAAATTGTTATAAATTGATTATTCAAAGTATTGTCTATCGCTAGCCACTACTTTCTCCCATCTTTGTGGCAGCATATGAAAACGACATTCAAAGAACAACTCATATTTTAAGGCTATCCACGAATAGACTAATTTTTTGGTATCCTCATAAAAATAGAAGCGCTGTTCAGAAAGGCCGTGAGTCATCGATAGGAACAAGTGATAATTAGAAGGAGCAATATCTAGTGAATACTGCGGGTAAGGTAGGACATCCCATCCAAGAGCTTCTGGAGTTTCCTTGACGGGTCTTACAACATGTGGTCGAGTGTTGTCATGTTGAGAAGTCACATTGTCATGTCGGCGGCGGTCGTTTTTCCTTCAACGCTCGGCTCAATTGTTGTCGGTAACTTTCCCAAGTAATAGTTTCGTAGGGTTGGTTCAGGTTGGAGCAGCTCATAATACACTCCAGCCAGCTGATCCCACCAGATACACAGCATAAGCTTGGAGCCATCAATATTCGGCTTTAGCGAGGATGTTAATGGTCCACCGGGCTTCACCCATGATTTTTTGCGCTTTGGATTATCGTAGCTTATCCATTTTTCATCACCAGTTATAATACGATGAAAAAAAAAAACCTTTCCGATTGTGCCATTGAAGCAACTGTTGTTGTTTGTTGTGTGAAACGCCGCCTTTCAACGTCTCTCGGTTTCAATTCTTACGGCACTCAATTTCCTTGCTTTTGAATTATTCCCAGTGCATATAAGCGCTTGGAAATGGTTCTGCGATCAACTCCTAATGATTCTGCAAGTTCCTTTTCCATTTGGCACGGGGGTCCTCATCGAGTAATGCTTCCAATTCTTCATCTTTAAACTTTTTTGGCTGACCTGGACATTCTTTGTCTTCCGTGTCCAAATCACCACTTCTAAAGCGTCAAAACTGGTACTCACATGTTTTTATCGATGGAATATAATCACCGTAGGTTTCCGACAGCAATCGACGACTCAGCAGCGCTTTTCTTCGAATTAAACAAGAAAAGTAACGCTCCCCGCAAATAGTGTTTTGCTGGCACGTAATTCGACATATTCAATATTCAAAAAAAAATGTTTACGTTTTGGCAAAATAACATCTACTAAAAATTAAAGTGTCATGATGGTGCTTCACCACACCTAGCAACAGTATGCCGCGATGCGATATAATACAAGTTATGCCCTCTCTTAGAAATCCCTCAAAATTAATTCCCACACACATATATATGTGCGTCAATTTTTCAGATTTGTTATTACTCAGAACTATTATATTATATAGTACGTGACAGGGGCTATTGATTTTGATTTGATTTTCTTTATTTATATTTTATTTATTTTTGCTTTTAAAAATACTAGGTAAGGAAGCTGGAATTGCGACTTACTAGTAAAATCATTTTAATAAAATCTCCTTACCTGGAAAGCAGTTTGAGATGACTGAGTGGTAGCACTGGTAGGAAATACTAATATATGTGTACAAGACACATCTTGTGGGGTTGACAGCTGCGAATTAACACTAGCCTGACTAAACCTCTCGTCTGGCGTGAATTGGTCGGGCATAAGCCTCAAACAGGAATCAGGTTCGAGGCTTACGAGGCAAGCGGAAAGGATACAAGGCACGGCGCTTGGGTACATCATTGAGCATTGGTTGCAAATCTCTTTCAGGTGTCTCGAGGCTTTAAGGAGATTCTTTTTACTGAGGAGCCAGCTCCAGCCTTTTAATTCACCATGTCCTATAATTTAAAACATAAAAAGGAAAGGTTAAAAGGTAGATACAAGTCTGCCCTATGAAAATGTCAGAGATGAAAGACTAAAGTAATATGTAAAATCATATCATATTTTTATATACATATATATATATATATATATATATATTATATATATATACACATATATATATATGACTGTTGTTTTCAAAAAGGTTTTTTAGGAGAAAAAAGCAGGAAAGTTTCAATCTTTGCCCCGTCACAAATCAGGCTGAAATATACAAAATTAAAATTAATAGAGATAGATGGTTAGTTTTCTCTGTAAGAAGCTAATTAATAAATAAAAGTGTAATTTACATAATTCAAGCAATTTCGTTCATGGTCAAAACCTATGTGTAAAATTGCTTGATTAGCACGACACCCAAAAGATGTACAAATACAGGATTTTTTAGGTAAGACTATCTAACTCAAACGAAGCAAAAACAGATTCTTAGGGAGAAAATATTTCACTGCATTTGTATTAATTACTATACCCCCTCTACCAAAAGTTAACCATTTTTTTTTTTTTTAAATTGGACACCCAGCATATTTTAATCGATAGAGTGCCTCAATATAAATTCCACAGATTAGAATAATAACGACTATTGAATACAAGTACGATACCTACCAGGCTTTAGCCAACCTCAAAAATTATATTTTTCGTAAATATAACGTTTCCCAACAATCCTGCCAAATTTCCAAATCGCTGCGTGATTTAGTTTGTGAGGGGCAGCCATTTAAATACAACAACTTTTGTGATTTTACAACAATGGAAAAAATTGAATATCGAGCAGTGATAAAATATTTGTTTTTGGAAAAGAAAAGAATGACGAGATAAAAGAACTCGGCGAAATTTATGGGGACGTTGCACCTTCGTTGTCGACCATAAAATATTGGACAGCCGAATTTAAACGCGGCCGTACAAGCATTGATGAAGAACGTCCAGGCCGTCCGAAATAGACTACCACATCAAAAATGATTGAAAAAATCCAAGATAGAGTGATCAATGATCGAAGATTAAAAGTGCGTGAGATTGCATAGACTGTGGGCATCTCAATTGAACGGGTGCAGAACATTTTAACAACTCATCTGGATACGAGAAAGCTTTCCGCACGATGGGTGCCGCGATTGCTTACTACTGACAATAAACACGCACGTGTGTCAACTTCAAAAGAATGTTTGGCAATGTTAAAGCGCAATCGAAATGATTTTTGGCGTCGATTCATAACTGGTGACAAAACATGGATTCATCAAAGCACACCAGAGACCAAAGAACAGTCCAAACAGTGGGTTTTCCGTCGCCAAAGAAGGCCAAGACGACTTTATCGGCCAACAAAGTCATGGCCACAATGTTTTGGGATGCTCGAAGGATAAACCACGTCGATTACCTTGAAGAAAGCAAAACGATTAATGAAGAATATTACTTATTGAATCGTTTCAACCATGCGGTGAAAGAAAAACGTCCGCATTTGGCGAAGAAAAAATTCTCTTTTATCAAGACGCGTAAACACTTGTATCATCGCTATGGCAAAATTCCATGAGTTAGGATACTAGTTGCTTCAGTATCCATCATATTCGCCAGATTTAGACCCCAGCGATTATTTCCTATTTCCCAATATCAAAAAATGGATCGGTGTAAAAAAATTGGGCTCAAACGATGTGTATATCGAGCTAAAGGAAAATATGTTGAAAAATAAAATAAATTTTACCCATAAAAATGTTTTTTCTTGTCAAGACCAAGACGTACCTCGTATTTTGTTCGATTTTATACCAAAATATTTAGAAGTTATAAAACTAAATGACTTCTTTTGCCTTAAGATCCTTTGTGGGAGACTTTCCCCATTTATTTCATATTCTATAATAGATATGAGATGATAGATATGCAAACATGGTTGGAAAATGTTGTTACATCTTTTACCATTTTTATGCCAAAATTGTCAAAAGGTTTATCTATTCATTAAAAGCAAATAGAAATCATCCTTCAGTTTATAACTTGTACTGGAGAGTTTAGGGAAACAACAAACAATTTTCTTCATTAAATTCCACGATGCCATAACAATTTTAAATTCTGTCACTTTTCCAGGATTTTTAACTGAAATGTTTATTCCATGTCTCACTAATCTTATACATACATATACATATACACATATTAGTTTTACGTGTTATTGTAGAGGGGAGCTATGTATCGATATTTCTCGTCAATTTCTTTCGCTACAGAGATATAGTTTTAATATGTTCAGCGATTTCCATAACACCCTTCTTATTCTTGTACTGGAAATATATTTTCTTATAATTGCGTATTCACTCATGAATACTTACAATAGTAAAAATAATATTGAACTAGTTTTCTGATTTTGAAAAATCAATACTTTTCAAAAATTGAAAACTAATTGCTTCCCTTTACCAATGATTTTGGAGGTAATGCTTTCATATAAACGTTACCCTTAACGCACATTGGATATTAAAATATTTTAAAAGCGCCGAATATTGCATATATCCTCGCATTATATTTCAATCAATCATTTTTCATATACTAAATAGTTCATTCACATACATACAGTGTGGTAATCACTTTGTTTTTTTGGGGTATGCAAATAGGGTCGGATTATGGTGGTTTGCTAAACTGAGAATTTAATGAGTTACAGGTCTCAAAATAACAAACGTATGCATATTTTATAATGTTTTGTATGGCTAAAATTTCACTACTGTGTTAGCGCTTTCTACACATATGCCGATATATGCAAATATCGCCAAAACGCGAATTTATATCTTTTACCTAAAAAAAGCTATAGGAGAACAGTATAATGTATTAGTACAATAAATATTATAAAGTTCTTACCTATCCTTCCCAATCGTCCCACAACTAATCGCCACGGCCTAACGCTCTGCGACATAACTCCTAATATAAAAGTCATCAATTTCTCTAACCCTATTCTTCTGGCCGATGCTTTTTTCCTCCTACTTCTATTCGGAATATCAATATTAATGTTAATGGTCTCGAAAATTTCTCCCCGTTCGTCAGTACAAACGGCTAACAACCAACTCTGGTCTTCAGAAAGGCAGTAGGAAATGTATAGGACAGAAGCTTGGTCTTGTGCGCCTTTACCGAATGCCTCAGAGCCTTCTGCCTTTTCCCTCATGGGAGCCAGAATATAAGGCGGAGTAAAAAGCCTATAAGGAGCTTTATTTTTTTCCTACAAAATATCATTATATGTGTTAATTTATATTTACAATTAGTGACAAAGCTAACTAAAATTAAAATACACTAACAGATAAAAAATAATTGCCATATTTTCTGAGATATACTTCGCAACTTCTGGTAACATCTAATTATTTATTGAAAGTACACAGAGACCAGGATCAGGAAGAAGAAGGCGTATCTCATGTACCTATATTTCTATATCAGATTTAAAAAATCTTCGAAAAATAAATTTTAAAACTCCTATATAGTTTAATATATTGTATTAAAATGGGTATCTCCTTGGGTTCCAACTGAGTAATGTAAAAACACTCATCCAATGAAAGAAAGGGTGTATTTAAGGCAATGCAAAGAGTAACGGTAAAACAGTCAAGTAGATTGCAGACATTATATGTTTCATTTGCATCATGAAACCTGCTGGAAAAATTGCTTTTCTTTAAAAATTATAAAGTTAATGCTAAATGTGCAACAAGTTTGAACTTGGGTCTGAGTTTTGCGGGTTTAATAGATAGCATACATACACTTAGCACGAAGTTTTTAATTTCAGGAAAGAAGACTTTCTATTGGTGCATAAACCTAAGCAGTTTTTAAGTTCAGTCAGTGGCGATGTTATTAGCATAGAAGTTGCTTTGACTTAAAGTTTCTGACTTAATATTTATTGAGAGTAGCTATTTATCAATATTTGTATGCATTTCCTTTTGACAGACTTTTACGGGTTTCAGTATGCTGAACTGTTTTCCTAACACCCTGTATAATGACTGAAATGATAAAGTTTATAAACATGTAGTTAATATTAATCATCATCAAGATTATTTTTCCTTTTTTGAGAGCGGGAAATCAATTTAAAATTCGAATTTAAGTTGCGCGTGACGTTAAACCTCTGCATCTTTGCGATAGGTCGTACTAATTAAATTCGTGGCCAAACTAATTATCTGATTTTTTAATTTTACTGGTAACACTCTAATTAATAACAATTATATCAAAAAGCAACTTAAATAAAACCTCCTTACGGAAAGGGGCCACGAAAAGTAAATAATTCTGGAGTATTTTGCTTCACAATTGTTTCTAAATCCTCAGAACATAACAAATATCTTTTAGGCAGCATCTAATACCAAAGTTAATTATTATTACTTTTGTACTTACGTCTTTATTTTTTATAAACAAATCAGAAGCAGCGGCAGTACCAAACCCAGTAAGGGATTTTACATTGTTTGAGTGAACAAGAAGCCTGCGACATTGAGAAAATATATTTAAAGCTAGACCTCTCATATGGTCACTGTGTCTCATTCTGTCTCTAGCTTTGTTTAATTCGACTATACTGTCTAAGGAAATTATCTAGAATGATAAAAACAATTATTAATTACTTTCTGCGACATATAAGAATTTTTTTATTGGGACAATTGCGCAGGTTTCCAATCTTTTGGTAATAGCCTAAGAGCTAGCCCACATCATGTTAGAAGTGTTTTATGGTTGATTGAAGTTTTGAACAACCTTTTATCATGGCTAAAGGGATTTCAAACATCTGAAGAGCAACTCCAGTTCGAATACCATATATTAACACTTTTTAGTTAGAACAGGGTAATAATGTTTTTTGGATTCTGAACGAAAAAATCTTCCTCAAATTTTAACATAGTAATTATGAAATAAAGGTTCAATTTTATTACACCTAGCCACATTTGCACATGTTTACTTGAAAATTGCGTCTAATCTTCCCCTTAATATAATAGGTGCAATTTTCAGGTTAAATGTTCCCTTTTTGTCCACCAACCAACCAATATTTTTCAGTAGCTTCCAAAAGCTACAAACACCGAACTGAGGGTGGTGTGATAAAAAAAAAAACCTTTATTATGTATGCATTTAAATCTAAAGACTCCTTGCGTCTAAATTTCAACAATATTTGTATTATATTTTTACATAGAAGTATTAACAAGTAATCTTTGATCCGGTGTTGTTGTGGCAGACTGTCGAAACCACCTTTATGCCTAAATGAGGTACATACCTTCCCACAGATTTCCAAAACGTTCACCAACTCTCCGATTATATTGATAGAATTTTATTTATGAATACATGTATATATTTTGCCTTATCTAATTTTGACAGATCAGGGTGAATGGTGATGATCAGTGATCCCCTTTTCCTTAATTAGGTCACCATTCGTAATATATATTTCAAGGATTGTTCTGATGGGAGAATGGAGTATTAAAATCAGCAGCCGGAAAAATGAAACACTTTTTTAAATAAGTGTGAAGATTTAACTGTAAAATGTTACAAGATTCATCGATTCGATGCAAGACTAAACTTCAAGTGTATAATGACATTTACAGTAGACTAAACGTCAGAAAGTTGTCACTAAGGCTTTAAAAAGATTCGCATTTGTAAACAGCTACCTCCACGTTTTAGACAATTTCCGCTAAAAATTTGCGCCATATGAGTAAAATTGTTGATTTTTTAATAAATTTTAATAAACTGTTAGTGATAAATTTTAGACAAATTATATAGGGCGTCTCAAAACTAGGAAAACATGACTAAAAGTTTAATTTTTAAAAATGTGCACACTGAAAACACATTTTTGCCACTAAACCAAACAAACAACGAACTTTGTGTCAAAATTTCACAAAAAGAACAAATACAAAAATAAGATTACAATTTTTTTATTATCTACAGTTTGTTAATTTGGGTTGGGTAATCCATGTCCAAGCGAAGCTAAAAAGAGACGATTGAAAAAGTCCCTTTTACCTCACCGCTCCCATTATGTTTAAATTTATCAAGAAATTTTCGGTTAATATTTACAGTCGGGCATCTTATCCGGTGTTGTATCATATTACCGTTAAATCCTTATAGTATTTTTGAACTGACAAGTCCTGTGTTTTGCTGAGTTTGGTTTAAAACTCTTAATAATAAGAATATAATTGACTATGACATTTTCGTTTAGAAAGACAAAAATAATGAAACCTACATCGGTACATGATATCAGGGACTCAAAGTGTATATTAATAAAGATTTTTATGTGTTTCTTGATAATTTATTAACTTGTGTTACGTTTATATCAATTGTCTCATAAAGAAAACTATAGTAATAAGTTGAAGAAAGTTCACGAAATATTCCTTACCTGTACAGAAATATTACTCCTAATATTCTCAGGTACGGCGGCTAAAACGCTCTGGAAGCATCTCAGTAGCGCGAGAACTGCCAATCGTTGCAGCTCAGGTTGTTCGGAACCTAAAGTGAATGGTTCCACGAGGTAGACGACAACAGATGGCGCCTCTCTTTCGTCGTCGTCGTGACTTGTATCCAAATTGCTATTGGTGTAAATTGGACTGTCTTTAAGTCCATCGCCATCTAAACAATTAATACAGGTAAAATCTGAATCATCATTCCTTAGTTCATTGGTTGTTACAGGTTGATGTTAGCGGATTATTTTTAAAAAAGGCATTTAGTTTTAAAACACGCGTCTGTTCATTTTAATAGATGTTTTTAAGTAAGTAATGATAACATAAATAAACAATAGATATCAAAATCAACAAAAAGTATATGCCCGTTCATCAGGAAGAAGTTGAAACACTATATGAAAACATCAATGAAGTGATGAACAGAAACAAAACAAAACCCACAATAATTATGCGAGATTTCAATGCAAAAGTGGTTATACAAGAAGACTCTAATGAGCAAGGTATCGGACCATTTGGACTGGGAACACGAAACAGTAGAGGAGAACTATTAGTAAATTATGTCGGCGAAAATAAGCTATATCTAATGACCACTTTTTTTAAGAAGCCGCAAGAAAGAAGATGGACCTGGTAAAATCCAGATGAAATGTAAAGAATGAAATTGATTATGTCATTACTAACAATAAAAACATAGTCATAGACACTATAGTTTTAAACTCAATATACGTAGGAAGCGATCATCGAATGCTGAGGGCGAAAGTACATATTAACACAGAAAAGAAGAAAGATGATACTGTCCCAGAACATAAAAATAGTAGGGGAAGAAATAAAACAACATAAAACTAATAAGCAGATAGCATACAAGAGCTCATGCAAAGAATAGAACGACACCTAGACTTGGAAACTTTAAACTTGAAATAACATACTCATACAAGCAGCTAAGCACATAAAACAAGACAAAAAAGTAAAGGAACACAGACCGGCCCCAGAAACACAAAAATTTTTCGAAGAAAGGAAAATACTACAACAAGAATGAACGAACAACAGAACAGAAATATTAGAACTAAGCAAAGTATTAGAAAAAAAGTGAGGGAAAATAATAGAAAATACAAAAAATTAAAAATAAGAGAAACGTTGGAGGATCAAAAGAGCTTAAAACAAATGAAAATAGGAATGAGAGAAGGTAGACAACATATAATTAAGTTAATAACTGAGAAAAGATAGGAAGTCACACAAATAAATGAAATAACAGATACAGAAGAAAGATATTATAAAACCTTGTATGAATCAACAAAAACACCTACAGGCAAAGAGGAAGAGGATAGAATAATAGTTAGAAATGTGGGCTCTGAGGATATTTCTGACATCACAGCTAAAGAAATAAAAAAAATCCCAAGAGAGCATGTTTAATAAGACGCCACCTGGAGAGGACAAAATCATTGTAGAAATGATAAAATACTGAGGCGCCTCTGTTATTACACAACTTCAAAGACTTTATAACGAGTGTCCAATTGAGTCGAAAAACCCAACTCCCTGGTTAAACTACACGGCTCTGATGAGGCCATCAATTCCTATATTAGTGCCAAATTTCAACTTTCTGTCAAATAGTTTCGGAGAAAATCGCGTGTGACAGACGGACAGATACCGAAGTGATCTTAGTGTTCCGTATGGAACACTAAAAAGGATTTTAGAAAGAGAAATAATTTTGTTGATATTGAAATAAACTAAAATTTGCTATCACAAAATCTGACAAAATTAATTGCAAGTAAAATATTGTATTATGCTCAAAACAAATATTTTTTTAAATTCTGTACTCATAGTACCATAAAGCACAAAACTGCCTCCATGCAAATATAGATTTACTTACCTTGATCGCTCTTAGGTGTAGAAGGCGCCTTATCTGATGTAGACGAAGACTGTGAGCTATTATTCGGATCGGGTGTACTAGGTGGGGGCATTGGACTAGGTGCAGGTCGCTCTGTAGTATCAAGAGGTGGATCCAACAAAGTCTTGTCCATCGGAACTTGTTGTAAATGTGGCGCTAAGTGATGTTTACATACTTGTGCATATAATTTGAGCATGTCACTGGTCTCGCCCTCACCAAGCAGCGTGAACCACTCTTCTACTGGTTCGTTGCCAATTTTTTGTTTTGCTGTTTTGCCCACTCTTAATATACCATCTCTAAGCACCTTGGTTATCGGACTGTGCCTTCCTAATTTGCAGATTTCATATGCTGTTGATAATTCCTAATGAAAAAAAAAACAAGAAAAATTATAGGTATAATTATTAAAATATCATCACCTATGCTAACACATAAAACTACTGGCACAAGTCTTCTATTCCGTTGGCAAATAAGTTTTTTTTGATTTTTGATGAGCTTTCCTCATCTATTTACTAACTTCATTATGCTCTGTTTCAAAAAAAACTCTAGATCTTTTTGATCAAAAACCAATTGAGGTGCATTTTGAAGTCTGAACCTGATCTGTAAAAGATTTTGGTTCTAAGAAGATTTGTAATGAATAGAATAACACTCAGAAGGAGCAAAGGTAAATAGGGGGGGTAAAACTTCCCAATTAAAGCTGATTAGCTTTTCTAGTGTGGTTAAAATTACCTAGCGTTGTCATGATGGAAAACGAAAAACTACGATTCTGTACGTTTCTCGCGGTTGGCTTGATCTAAATTTGTTAATTGAAAGCAACACACTATTAAATCAATAGATTGCATTCTTGGTAAAAGCTTGCAATAAATGACAACCTTTGTAATTCCACCAAACAGAAAGTAAGATCTTCTGTAAGGGGATTTGGTGTTATTTGAGACAGCTTGTTGCTATTCTTTTTTTTTCTGCATACATCATAGTGGAAATTGACGTTGGTTTGAGAGAAATAGAAGAAAAAGCATGTTCACTCATTTGTATAAGCGACAATTAAGGTGGAGGAGGAAAGTTTTAAATACTATGACAGTTCATACAGTATGATCTAATTCACGCCCATACTAAAATTGAAACAACTGAAAGTTATTAAACTAATTCTTGGTGACTTGGAAAAAGTATACATAACACTAAAATAAAAATTAAATACAATAACCAACAACAATAAAAAACCGATATAATAAAGAACAGGGAAAACATATTAAATACAAAAGCAAAACCGTGTAAAGAGGTAGTTAAGAAAAAATACAATAAAATAAGTGTTAATTAAATGAAAAAGAAAAAATATTGTGTTATATAAAATTGTTGATTTACTTGATACAGTATATGAGCAAATTAATTCAGATTTCACACCTAGTCTAAATATATTTTTTTAGTAAAAACTTCATTATTTTTTACTCTTATAGTAAATATACATGCTCAAAACATACAGAGCTTTAAAACAATATTAGTAAAGTTATTCATCCAATACTTCCCACGGAAACACGCATTCTAAACTTTCCCGCACAAAAGAGTAACTTAATCTAAGAGACAGAATTTGATATTTTAAACGACATATACTTTACAATAAGAGATTAATTGTAAAAAAAAGTTGAGCAGAGTCCATGACTCCACAGAATCTAGTTCTATTATGTGCTGAACATATTGGTTATCAAATTAAACAAAATTACAAGAGGAAATTAATATGGGAAATTGGAAGTAAAAAAGTGTAAAAACTGTTGACATTTTCTCATTAGAATATGGATATTTATTTTTCTGGTTGTTTGCGAGACAAAAGGATGTCTTGATAAGATGATGAATAAATGATTTTAAATGTAATTTTCACTAAAAAATGAAAAAATATAAACATAAATTGAAAAAAGTCTATCTTGAAAGTTTTCTCACTTATACACCTTCACGTGGTCTTGCTAATACCGTCCAGATCTTGTGATTATCTCAATTAGATCAAAAGTTTTATTGGAAAATACTTATAAAATTTTAAATCGATTGAATGAATTTTAACAAAAGTTTTAACTGCCATAAATTCTGAATGACTAGTAATTTTTCAGTCAATGGCAAGAGTGCACCAAGTTATCCTAAAATCCTGTGCTACATTCATAGATATTTTGGGATATAATAACCCTTTTCACTGTATAAACACGTGGAAATCTTAACATTAGTAGATGTTTCAAGGTCAATCTGTAGGCATTTATAAAATATCTTAAGAAATTATAATTTCTATTTTTAAAGTACATGAATGAGTTTGAATTACTTTCAGACATTTGATTCTCGCGTGTGACTTTAGAGATCTTTGCGGAATTTTAATCCTGTATGTTTAACCCTTTATTAAACCTACCTTAAAGAAGGTTTTAATTCTAGGTAAAATGGCGTCATTATCCGGTGCTACAACTACATAGGCCACATCCCTCGAATAAGAGTATGGTTCTAATAGCAAACTTTCCCACTGCTGTAAGGCATATGGGGATAAACACAGCCAATCTTTGTCGTGCCCTACTATCACTGAGGGTATGGGTTGGGGTTCACATCTATCGTCGGTACCTATTAGCAAATAAACAATAATTAATAAAAGATAATTAAGAACGACAATGTAATGTTGGATAGAAAATTATTTTTCTGAAAAAATTGGAAATTTCTTTACACTGATCAGTCAAATTGCAATTCAATCAACATGAACAAGCCTCCAAAAGAGTTAAGATACACTATTAGAAATAATGTTACCTCGACCAGCTAGCCTATGGAACTGCCGCCATGTTAAAGGTCCTTTGACAGCCGATGGTGCCTCCCAGAGCCTTGTCTGACATTTCTTCTGTATAGCATCTTGAAGTAATGGTTGAAGAGACTTCATTACCCGAACAATGTCTTGATTGCACTGAGGTCCAGGTGCCCTTAAGAAGGGCCATCTATGTACGCCTACTGAGTTACTTGATTTTGACAATTTCTCGCTCTCCAACTGAAAATTAATAAAGAAGATATTACGATGGTACAATTAAACACACTATTTCGGCTTACGGAAACCTTTAAAATATTCCGGGTACCTTTCTTTAGGTCAAAAGTGTATAAGTAATAGTAAATCGATTCTACCAGTCTTAAGTAATGTATTAAGAAACGCATTAATCAACGTCATTTGTATAATTCTGCAAGGCTAACTACACAGAAATTTTCACTTGATTCTTTTCATAAAATGACACATATCCAATGTTAATATATTTTGGTTTTTTAGCTTATACACGATACGATTTGAAAGTTTCCGAAGTAACGCTATGTAGCAAGACTGCGAAGTAATATCAACTCGTGTCGATAGGCGCATCCCTAATCACGCTATCTAATAAATTTCAACTTACTAGCTCGCTCAGTTTCTTCTGTATGCACGTCTGTGTAATGGTCTAATTGTATCTTTCTGTCATTTTTACAACAGAGACTCGGGAAAAGTGCTATTGAAACATATGAAACAATTTAGAAAAAATTTGGGGACGATCCGAGCGTTCCGGAACACCTCTGGCAAATCAATCATGACACGTTGTGATACGCCTTCACGAAGATTTTCCTTGTGCATTACAATGCACCAGTTCACAGCTCGTACCCCATATGAAGATGAAGTTAAAGGGTGGCCGATTCGAGTTGGTAGAGGAAATACAACGCGAATCGTAATCAGCGCAGTGAGAGCATCAACCTTCCAAAAAATGTTCGACCGACAACGGTGGGACCGATGTATTCGGGTGCAGATGAGTGTGACAGGCGTCATGAAACCTAAAATTAACTACTTCTTATTTTATAGCGTTAGTCCGGGAACTTTGGATCACACCACATATATAAGACTAAACAAATAAACCTACCTTGCACATTCCCAAATTCTCCAATAAATTCTTGCTCTGTTCCAACGCTATACTAGTAACTTCATTACTATCGGAATACTCCAAATAATGGATAGCATTGGAGAAGATACCAACTTTGGCTTGTCGAACGTACCGTGCCGCCCTACACAGAACGTTGGCTGTACTCGGCATAAAAACGAGCTGGTCACGGATCAACTCGAGGAGATTATGAGGTAACGAGTCGAGTAGGTCGCGATCGACCGTGGAATCCGGTTTGAGGCAGTTTAGAGATGTGAGGAAGGACACTAGAGAAGGTTTCTTTCGTTCGCCTGGGTCTTCAGCTATACCTAGAAAAAAATTGTAGTAGATAAATTCGTGCATTACTTATGACGAAAACAAAGTGCATTTTTTATTAAATTCCAAGCCAAAATTTTGGAAAAACAATTCTACAAATTATTATATCAAGTGTTCCCTGAAAAGGGAGGAGATAACCATAACCGTACAACATATATATATATATATATATATATATATATATATATATATATATATATATATATATATATATATATATATATACTGGTAATTTGAACGAAATAAGTAATTTAAACGCAACTTCACGTTTACTGTATACCTATAATTAGAAAATGTTCTAGTAGAGCCTTAAGTTTAAATATAAAAATTGCCCACACTGAATACATGAGCCCTATCATACTTCAACGGCCTTATTGTTTAGCATCGATATTAGACAAATGTCCACCTTTAGTATGTATATATGTTGTCCCTAACATACATCAAAAAATGATAACTCGATAAAAATTTACCAAAGGTATTTAATTTTACAAAGTTGATGATAAAAATATAAGAAGAAAAACTTACCCGTTATTTCCAACTCATCTTCGTAAAACAACCCACTGCCATACGCCAACCTCCTGTTGACAATGGCTGAGAACCCACAACTACATC
Organism: Pachyrhynchus sulphureomaculatus; assembly: GCA_019049505.1. Lineage (NCBI taxonomy): Eukaryota > Metazoa > Arthropoda > Insecta > Coleoptera > Curculionidae > Pachyrhynchus > Pachyrhynchus sulphureomaculatus. The sequence goes on along the minus strand of CM032455.1, from coordinate 101,573,049 downwards.
TTATTTGATCTTCGTCTATGGACCCGTGATGCTGTTGAGGAGACAACATACCGCCATAAGGAGGTGGTTGCCCAAGACCAGGGTAAGGACTGGTCGGTTGTGCGCTTGCATGGACTTTATCGCTGTGTGAATTCAGGAGGTATATGCCCGCATCGGCGCCTCGGATGTTACCGACGACCTAAAAGATAAGCAATATTATGAAAATAAATATACAGTTAAAGGATTTTTAGTAGAATTAGCAAGCAATTGTAATATCACCGCACACGAAAATGTAGTTTTATTTTATGAACTTTATCTTTTGTATGTATCAAGAATAGGAAATGTCTATAATATAAATAATATACATAAATAAAAAATTTAACAAATAATTGTTTTTAGTTTTAACCAAATACTACTCACAATTATTTCAAAAGAGCCTATAGCCTTTTTTAAATTTATCGTAATAGACATTTATTTGTGCCTATAAAACAAAATATAACAATAAGTAAAAGAAAATCGGTCAAGTGCAAGTCGGATTTAAGCATTTAGTGTTCCGTACCGTGATAGCTGAAGTATTTTATGAGATTCAGTCACACACTCATCTTCAGTATAAGAATTAACAAGAATATATAAAAAGCGAGACATCTTTGTAGTAAAAGCTTAAAACAAATATTTACTACCTAAAAATTTGTTTAATTATAAACAAATAAAATAAAATTATTTTCTCTCGGAACCTATCCGTCGGTCACCAGTCATGATGGAAATTAATTTTATCTGTGATTGGCCAAATGTAATGTAATGAAAAGTATATGAGTATATTACTGATTGCACCGAATACATATTGATATTTCGTTGCTCTTAGTCCCGGTTACATTTACAACACACACAAAATTTGCGCGAGTATTACATCATATATATTTTTGAACTCATATTTCAGAAGCTTTCATTTGACTCCCCACTTGATGACCTTCCAAAAAAAAATTTTTTTTTCACTTCCGATTTCAGCCCCCAAAACAAACCCCTTAAGTAAAAATTAAGTGATCCCATAAATATTCCGTACGGAACACTAAAAAAGTAAACATTCTTTTTAGCCTATGTAGTAGAGCGAAAATAAAGACAACTGGAACCAATCACAAACGTTGCCGTTGACGCACAATGAGTCTTTTTTCTTGTTCTGTTTGATTTTAGTCAATCAAGTCAAAAGTATTAAAATATTTGCGTACTTTTAGTAATGGAATTGACAATATTTACAAAGCATCATGTTGGAGGTTAAATTTTTACCTATTTTCTTTTCACACAGATGTGTCTATATGGCGAAAAACTGAATTATAGTAAAAAAGTTACTCAAATGTGGGTGATAATGTCTGAATATCCAGACGATGATGATTTCAAAAACCTAAACTGACGGCGATATACCAGTTAATGCAAATAGGTAGGATTCTGATTAAAAATTAATTATATTGCCAATCCTATGTCGCAATTTTTAGAGTAGGTTTTGAAAGTTAAATATCATAAATTATTTAAATTACTGGGCTTATTATTGTAAATTATTCAACTTGCATTTAAATGCATATATTTTCTTTTCTGTCTGTGATATATAGTTATATCTACATATTTTACACCCGATTTCAAATAAAATTAAAATTTAATTAAAAGTCTTATGGTTTAGTGATTTATTTATGTATTTATTTTATTTTTACCTAGGAAAACCAGAAAATTAAACAACTAAAATATTTCTGTTTAGATTTTTGAACATATAAACCTCACCCATTAGATAAGAATAGAGCTTGCTTTTACCCCCTTATTTATGTAAAATATTACCTACTAATAGAGATGTACGCTAATTACCAGTTATAATAAATATGAATAAGCCTAATGCTACATGACACAAAAATTACTTAATTTTGTTTTTGGGTGAAATAAAAGTAAAATGAATAGTTTTGAAGAGGCTATAAAACATACCTTGCCAGAAGCTAGCAAGTATTATAGTCAAAACTGTTTTTTTGAAATCCAACGTAACTAGTCTCTAGTTCACTTGGATTTTTTTACAGAATACGTTTGATAATGTTTTATTAAGTTTGCATGTATCAAATGTTTGAAATATTCTTAATCACGTTATAGCTGTTTGTTAGTAAATTTATTTTTTATTGTTTGATCAGTAGCCACTGCTCCAAATTGGTGGATATAAGCGGTAGAGGCGACATTCTTAAATAGCTTCGCGGCATCTACCCTATTACATCAGTTCTTGACAATTAACTACAATTTTTCTTACCTTTCCGCCAGCATTACAAACACACAACGTACAACTATCGAAATTATGATCCCTGAAGATGTTGAAGGCAGTGTCCGTTAATAAAATATTTAGTACTAATGAGCTGGCTTCGGGCGTCCGTTGATTCGCTTGAGGCGTAGGTACTGGTTCAACGGAATTGAGGTTTTTGTTGAGGTATGATGAGGTTGTCGAATTGGCTGGAGATGGTAGTTCGTAAGGTGGTGGTGGTGGTCTAAACCCTAACAAAAAATAAACTTGATCATATTCGCCGTTAAACTAGGTACATGAAAGTTAACTCAATATTAAAGTCAGTCTGGAGTTTAAAATTATCCGTCGGTCACAGTACCAAATAATGTGAGGGCAGGAAGAAATTTCAGAAATTTTTGATATAAATACAGTTTACAAAGATTGAGACTTTCTGAAATCCAAAAGTTAATTTTATGTCCTTATCACAAATCTAGTGTCACTATAAATGTACTTTAACTGATAAATTTTATTTGTCCACGTGTCAATATTTCTTTTTTTACAATATTTGTTTATCTACTGTAATTTTTTCAGCTCTCTAATTTCCTTTATTCGTTTCCTCATTTATATTTTTTATATTTTATTTAGAGAGTTGTCCAACCTCCACTTATGTGACGGCTTATGATATGGTGAATACTCAAATTTATATACCTTGCATTATTTACCTTATCTATAATCACTCAATTTAATTTTGTTCAGGTTACTCAATAATCATATCCTTTTACATATTATATCTGTTAATATCGGAAATAATGAAAAATAATACAACTTTAAGATTGGTCAACACCAAGAACCTTAAAAAAAAGTGTAACACGGTATATTCGAAGCAACAACTCTAACCTCTTCCCCCATCCCTGATATGTTAGTATAAATATAGCAAAAAATGCCAAAGTTGAAATCAGGAATGTAACACACAAATGTAATATTCCAAAATTTTATACTATATGCTACTTAAAACAATATTTAAAAATATTCGTAATGAAATAAGTAAAATCTTAATGTAAAACTTAACTTCTAAGGATAATTAAACTTACCTGGTGGATGTAAAGGACTAGGAGGAAATATACCAGAGTTCTGATGCACGTTATTTGGTACCGAAGGTGTAGGTGTTCGATTCCTGTTACTATTCATTGTACTTGTATTATTGTTACTGACATTTTGTTGATTATGATTTTTGCTATTTTCCATATGCTGCACCCACGAAGGCTTGTATATGCAATTACTAGGCAGTTGTATCGGTTGCACTTGGCTCGGTAAGTTGTTTAGTGGAGCATATTTGCTGCTGCCCACCATTTTGCAAATTGTGGGAGGTTTGAAGACAAAACTCCAATCCTCTGAAAAAAAAAATGTTAAGTTTTTGTTTTATTTTTCAAGTAAATAAATAATCCTTGTAGTTAAAAAATAATTTTAACTCAATCTACACGTAATGCACCCATTCCAGAATTTTTTCAAATTCTTTTGTTCAGAAACTTTTCGAGACAGCGTGTTTTGCCCATTTTTAGTGTTCCGTATGGAACACTTATAAGATCACTTCAGCGTCTGTCTGTCTCAACCGTTTCTCTGAAACTATTTGACGCAGAAAGTTGAAATTTGGCACTAATATAGAAATTGATGGCCTCATCAGAGCCGTGTAGTTTTCAAAGTTAAATTTTGATTTAAGGGGTTAGTTTTGGGGGGTAAAACCGGAAGTGAAAAAAAAATTTTTTTACTAGGTCATCGAGTGGGGTCTCAAATAAAATTATAAAAACACGAGTTCAAAAATATATATAATGTCTTACATGCGTACATTTTTCTTTGTATTATCTTGAAATAATCGCGAAAAATCGCTGTCAAAAAAAAAAAAAACAAAAATTTCAAGGTAATCAGTTTTCAGTAAAGATCTGAAACAAACTTTGTGGAAAACTCATTTAGGGGTGTGTTTTGTGAAGTCACTGATCATTTTATACCTCCGTAACAAAAATTTTTATTTTAGAAGCAATCAACATATGGAACACTAATTGCGCAAGTTCAACTTACACTTAACCGGTTATTTTTAAAAATAACATGAAAAAAAAAACTGCGCGATTATTACATCAGATATATTTTTGGGCTCATGTTTTTACAAGCTTTTATTTGACATCCCACTTGATGCCTTGCAAAAAAATTGTTTTCACTTCCGATTTAACCCAAACAAACTAACCCCTTAAGTCAAAAGTGAACTTTCAACACTACAAGGCCCTGGCTGGTCCATCAATTCCTATATTTGTGCCAAATTTCAACTTTCTGTCAAATCGTTTCCGAGAAAAGGAGTGTCGCACACTGACAGACAGACACCAAAGTGATCCTATAGGTTTTCCGTATCAAACACTAAAAAATAAGTCTATTTATGTTATAGAACTTCCATTCATTAGTTAAGTAATAATTCTAAAATATAATTTGCTGCCAGAAAATACCTAATTTTTTTTTTAAATAAGCCTTTTGAAAATAAATTTATTAAAACAATTTTTTTTTAAAATCAATAATATTGCTCCGTAAGCAATATGATTTAAAAAGTAAAGTTTAAAAGTTGAAAAGTTGAGCGCAAAAGCCTTGGAAACTTTTAAATTTAGCCAGTTCCTATTTGAAGTAATTTATAGGAAGAAAAAATTCAAAAATCAGAAATTACTTTTATATAAGATCGCTTAACAAGTATTTAACTTATTTAATGTTCGTTGGTAAAAATAACAAAATTACATGGTATTCAAATACGAGGCATGTTTTTTAAGTAAGTACCGTTTTGCGATTCCGCCGCCGCAGCGATACGGTCGGCGTTCCGCGCATGCGCGCTAGTAACCTACATCTCATGTCTACGCACTGACGCCATTACAGTCTGATTCTTCATTGTATACGTTGTTTACTGAGTGTTTAAGATGCCTCCGATAATCGTGAGTCCCGCCGATTGTGAAGTACGGGCTGTTATACGATTTCTTAGTGCTAAAGGCGTAAAACCGATCGATATTCATCGTGAGATCTGTGAAGTTTACGGACAAAACATTATGAGTGATGGAATGGTAAGGAAATGGGTGAGAGCATTTAAAGATGGCCGCACAAATGTGCATGATGAAGAACGGAGTGGGCGTCCTTCGGTGGTTAATGAAGATTTGGTGCAGAAAGTGGACGAAAAGGTGAGAGAAAACAGACGCTTTACAATTTCATCATTGTGCGACTGCTTTCCTCAATATTCTCGTAGTGTTTTGTATCGCATTGTGACCGAGAACTTGAATTACCGGAAATTGTGTTCACGTTGGGTTCCAAAAATGTTGACGGATTTGCACAAAACCCAATGTTTAGGCAGTGCATTGACTTTCCTTGAGCGGTACCACAATGAAGGTGAACATTTTTTAGACCAAATTGTTACTGGTGACGAAACATGGGTGGCCTATGTCACACCAGAATCGAAACAACAATCCATGGAATGGCGACATTCATCATCACCCAAAAAAGTGAAGTTTAAGCAAACAATTTCTGCCCGCAAAATCATGTGCACAGTTTTTTGGGACAGAAAAGGAGTATTGCTAGTGGAGTTTCTGCCTCGTAATGAGACAATCAATGCAGCGTCTTATTGTGAGACATTGAACAATCTGCGTCGTGCAATCCAGAACAAAAGACGTGGCAAGTTGAGTAAGGGTATCGTTTTGCTGCATGACAATGCCCGTCCACATGTGGCTAATCGGACCAAAGATCTCATCAAATCTTTTAAATGGGAAACTCTAGATCATCCTCCATACAGCCCTGATCTGGCGCCCAGCGACTACCATTTGTTCCTGCACTTGAAGAAGCACCTGGATGGTCAGCGTCTTCAAGACGATAACGAAGTCAAAACATTTGTGATACAGTGGTTAACAAGTCAGGCGGCAGAATTTTATGAGGAGGGTATTCAAAAACTGGTGCCACGTTATGACAAGTGCCTCAATATTCACGGAAATTATGTAGAAAAGTAGATTAAGGTACAGGCTTTCATGTAAAAATAAAATTATAGCGATATCTTTGCACGTCTTTTTTTAATTCCAAAACGGTACTTACTTAAAAAACATGCCTCGTACCATACCATACATACGTGTGTTAATAATTATTATCCTGTTGTTTGTTAAATAGACTCTCAAATTATTACCTATTTCTAAACGAAAACATCTTATTTATCAACAAAGAAAACTGATTAGATTTAAACAATAAATATACTTTTTTTTAGCATAAGATTTTAAAAAATCATTAACTGGACAGTTTATCCTATTTGACCACAAGAAAAAATAGGACAATTTGATGGGATAGGGTAGAAAGACTTATTCCAAACATTTTAAATTTTTTTATACAAGGAGTCATAGAAAAGTGCTGAAAAAATTCATTGGTGTCTCGACCGATAGGGGATGTATCCAAATGACGCCCCAAAACATTGAAACGACTTCGTTGGATTTCTAAGAATACTTAACTATAATCAAAACTAGAAAACTACTCAAAACTAATCAAAGATAAACTAAAAATATAAATTATAATTGAAGGATTTTTTGTAGATACTACAATTTGAAAGAAATATAAAAAATGATTAACAATGTATTTTGAAATTTAAGGTAGCAACTAAAGGACGATTAAAAACTAATACTTGAGCAAAAAAATACTTTTCTTTGAATTGTCTCCTTTCTGATACACCCTTCCATACACCAATCAACCAAATAACAAAATGTAAGATAATTTCGGTTACTAAAACAAAAAAAATTGAACAAACCTATATTTTCCTCCTGAGGACTGCCCATCATAGGATAAATCTCCTGCTTGACCCTCACTATTGTCAAATCTGGATAATCTTGCATGGCCAAATCCAACTGCCCGCAAGGAGATGCTATAGGGTTGTGTTCCAAACTAGGCGGCGTCGGGAACATCTTACTTAGTTCAGGCGGCATACCCACGTTGGGACAACCGCCCAAATTGGTTTGGCCGTGTCCGGACAGTCGTTTGGTAGTGGGTGTATCGTCGTGGTGTAAGTTTGTAGCTGGTCCTGCGGATCCTGGTGGTGTCTGTATTTGGATCTGTGGAAAACACTGTGATAAGGGAGAGAGGTGTAAATTAAAAGCGTGAAGTGGAGAATTTATCACTAGTCTAGGTGTTATTACAAAACACAACGAATAAACCCAATATATGTACTTTAAAACTGTATTAACAATAAGTTATAAAATATACTGTACATTTCTCTTACGGCAAAACATAAGATTTCACATAACAAAATGTGTATTCCCCTATTAAATTCCGTTACATTAAGATAAAGTAGAAGCAGAAATAATTCGTTTTAAAAGCACTTTATCCAAATATTGCTGTTTAATTCTTTAATAAAACAATGATTAACCCATTCCTGAACGGTGGTCAAGAACAAAATGTAAATAAAAGAACAGAAATGTGTTCTACGAATCAAAAACAAATAGAATATACTTTTTTTAAAATCCTAGTTTCGACTTTTTTAGAAAACGACAATAATTATAAATTTTTTAGGATTTTTAAATAAAAAAATAATTGATAACACTGATTTTTTATGTATTGTGACTGTATTTAACGTTACAACAATCTCTTATAGCTCTTATTAATTTCTGACCATTTTATTCATAAATTTAATCCTTTTTTATGCAACAAATATTTTTAGTGTTCTTTGTGGAACCGTAGTGGATCACTTCGGTGTATGTCTGTCATACCCCATTTTTTTTTGAAAATATTTGACACAGAAAGTTAAAATTTTGATTTAAAGGGGTTAGTTTTGGGGGTGAAATCGGAAGTAGAAAAAAAAATTTTACCAGGTCATCGAGTGGGGTGTCAAATGAAAGCTTGTGAAAACAAGAGTTCAAAAATATATATGATGTCACACTTGCGCACACTTTTCTTTGTATTATTTTTTAAAAAATGCCCAAAAAGTCCTGTCCACCCACCCTATTTCGAAAAGTACTGAACAAAAAATTCTGGAATATTTTTCATAAAGTTGAACGAAAATTATCACGAGTATGTGTGTATCTGGTATATAAAAAAAAAAGTCAAGGTCATTAGTTTTCAGCAAACATCATTTCATTCATCAGATTTAGGGGGTGGGTCTTGTGAAGTCATTGATCATGTTATACCTCCGTAACAAAAATTTTTTTTTTGTAAGTACGGAACACTAACTGCGCAAGTTCGATTTGCACTTGGCCGGTTTTTTATATTTTTATATAACTATAACAAAAAAATTTTTAAAAAATAAGAATTTATTACTTATAGGTGCATCGTAAACAATAATAACAGCAGATTTTATAACGGCCAAAAACTTTCTTTAAATGTAAACAAATATTTGCTCATGCGAATATTTTTAATATAAGCGTATATTATTACAAAGTTTATTTTGACCTTGTTATTAAATTTTAGTGTCAATATTGTAATCTACTTGTATAAAGAAACTAACTTGACAAAATAATTGATTAAAGTTGATATTTTTAACGTCACAAAAATGCGCCAAAAGAGACCAAGAAAATTGAATTCTAAGAGAAGAAAATCGTAGTCTTTATGCATTATATGTTTGCATGCATGTTGTATTTATAGACGTTAAAACACACACTAAACGATTAGTAAAACAACAAATTAATGACCTCCTTCTTTTATAATTTATTTTTTTTGTTTAAGTTATATATACACTCGTGATAACTTTCGTTCAATCTACACCCTGTGGAGAATATTACAGAGTTTTTTCAAAATTTTTTGATCAGTACTTTTCGAGATAAGGGGGGGGGCAGCGATTTTTTTAAAAATAATACAAAGAAAAGTATGCACAAGTATTACATTATATATATTTTTGAACTCGTGTTTTTACAGGCTTTCATTTAACACCCGACGTGATGATCTGGTAAGTTTTTTTTTTCACTTCCGATTTCACCCCCCCCAAACCCCATGTCAAATAGTTTCGGAGAAAATCGGGTGTAACAGACAGACAGACAGACGGACAGACAGACACCGAAGTGATCTTATAAGTGTTCCGTACGGAACACTAAAAATGATTAAATTTATAAATAAAATGGTAAAAAATTAATAAGAGCTTAGTGTTTTATACTATAAGAGATCAATGTAACATTAAATACAGTCAAAATACATAAAAATCAGTGTTATCAATTATCTTTTTATTTAAAACACCTAAAAAATGTGTAATTATTATCGTTTGCTAAAAAAGTCAAAGCTAAGATTTTAAAAAGAGTAATTCTATTTGTTTTTGACCCGTAGAACACATTTTCGCGAAAGTTTCAGGAGTTATCTGGTTTTTTATTTAAATTTTGTTCTTGACCACCGTAAAGGATAGAGAAAGAACACCTGCTAGAAAAGTATATTAAATTTTTTAGTATTTTAAGGAATCTTTACAACACACTTATTAAGGCAACCTGTTTTCTTAATTTTCAAATCGGTTAGTCTCATCTTTAAATACTAAGTAGAACAAAAATTCAACAAAAGTGAAAATTTTAAAGAAATGCACTGTACATTTTATATGTCAGTTGAAAGATTTCTTCTTCAGTTTTATTATGTAAGTTTTATAAAAAGCTCGGTTGTTTTTTTTTTCTAACACATGAAAAATATAAACTTGAACACAAATGTAGCAAACATGACTTGACATGTTTTTTTCTTACTTTTTTTATATATATTTATGATTTATAAATACAGAAAAATCCTAAGAAGCTTAAAAAATTGATATTGGGGTATTCTAATTTACCCATTATAATTAACAAATTTAAAACACACTGACATAACCTGACATGCATAAAACAAACTTACTGCTTCGTCGCTACTGGTGTAATCAGAATTGTCAAAAATTTGATCCAGATCTTTGTAAGAAGGTTGCAGTCCTTCGCTGGTAAATAAATCTTTTTTGTCTTTTGGTTCTTCTTTTATAGGTGGCGTCCTCGTAAAACCGTCGATTTTACAATTAGGGTTGCTCCCATCTTCCTCGAATTCGTATGGGTCCCCAGGGCGTTTTACCCCGTGAGGATGAGGTTGGGTCGGTTTGGTCGGTTCGATCTCAGGCTAACAAATAACATAAATAATAGAGTCTCTCCAAATTACATGATATCAATTTAAAAAAGTCTGCATATAGATTTTAAATTGACAGTATCTTATAAATATATTTCAGGCAACCAATAAAACCAGCCCTTAATAGCTGTACAAATTTCGCTCTCGCTATCATATTCAAAAGCCAATAGTTTATCACCGAGAAGTATTTGAGATCAAAAACCCATTTCTTTCGGTTGTCATTACGTTAAAAGATCGACAAAGACACCAACGAATTTGGAAACTATGTATCTTCAAAACCAGATAGATTCCATACCTAAAAGTCTACAGACAGCAATGCAATTTGACTAGTTGCTGCTGCTTATTTTATTCTCTTTATATTTTCCTATGTACAATTTTATCATAGGAATTAACCTTAGAGCTAGATATGCATAGGTAGAAAAAAGCACATAACAACAGTGAACTCACACAAAATACTCCAAAAACCTATGCGTTACCAGAAGCTATTAAACGAGCGCAACTTATCGCATGAATAAGTTGCGTAATATCCAATTCGATTTGATAATGTTCGATTTAAACCCAGCTTATTTGAAGCTGCAGGGATAAATGGCACCACAAGTAGATCGATAACTAGAGAAATGTTTCATTACTCACTGGTGGATATACCGGTTATTTTTGGAGACTTCCTAATTATATTATAAAATGTTAAAGATAATCTGAATGCAAGCCTTGAGCTTGGAGCTCCCTTTGTTTCTCAACTATTATGTTTCCATTACAGAACTTTTAATTAACAACCATACTTACACTTTAAATTTCAGGACTGGCTATAATACTTACATTTAACCCTGGTTCTTGCTTTACTTCCTGCTTAATATTGTTCACACTACTAATGTCATTACACTGACTTATGCCGTTGTGGTGGTACATTGTGTAGAGATCCACCTTTTTATTTAACCTGTTCTCTTTTTCATCTGGTTTAAATCTTTTGACTGGATGGTTAAGCCAAGCATCCTGAGTAGTGTAATCATATAGCATATCTAATGTATGTTCCTCTTCACCTAGAGCTACTTCATATTCTGAAATAAGAGAAATTTATTACAAATTACTATTAGACTAGACGGTATAGACGCATGTTCTTCAAAAATTGTTTGTAAGAATTTTTTTGTAATTGTATCCAACACATGCTGTTATGGTACAGGTTGGCAACTAGGTCCATACAGAGTAAATCAAAATGTGTTATTAAAAATGTAACTGAATAACTGTGCTGTTTCAAATTTATTTTTTTTTAATCATTACTTTTGTAATTACGACTTTTTTAAAGTTGGAAAAAACCGATTACAATAGATTCAGTAATCTAGGAGATGCAACGTAATATAGTACTTTTTTGTACATTAACTACACAGGGTGCCCCATATGTATCGAATAATGATTCCACAGCATTTATTAATCAGTGTATTAAAAAATGTTTAAATAAAAGTTGTAGGGTGTTATATGGCGCACATGCTGACGTAGACGACAAAATGTTATGAACTGTCAGTTCGAAGAAATTACGCCATCTTGATTTTTTAAAATGGAAAGCCCTATACCATATACTAGTTTATTTTTGAGTCCTACTAAAAATTCTAGATATTATTTGCCTAACATACCATATGTCTAAATTGAACTGTTTTGGGACTTATTGTCTTTTGAAATTTAAAATAAAAAAAGACAAAAAAACTATTAATAAATACTCTAGGTTTATTTTTAAGGTAAAAATTGCTCAAAATGTCTACCGACTCAATCTGTCATAAATAGCCTAAACAGAGTTTTGCAGAGAATCCGGGGTGATCTGTGCTAGTTCATACTGAATTCTTTGTTGTAAATCTTCTATAGTTTCAGGTCGACTTCAGTAAACTTTGGTTTTCAAATGACCCCATAAACAAAAATCAAGGGGCGTAAGGTCGAGACTCCTTGCAGGCCATTCTACAGCACCTCTTCTGCTTATCCATCAGTTAGGAAAAATCCCATCCAAATATATACGAACATTGATTTCATAATGAGGAGGTGTTTTATCCTATTGATACCACAGATTCCTGTTAGGGGGAGATGCATAGTAGACCAACAGAATATAATCAATTCGTGTACAGAGTACACCTATTTAAGAACCAAAATATAAAGGTTGCACAGAAAAAGACATAGAATATCATATTATGAAACAAAAACAGATAATTGGCTGCTTCAATCAAATCTCCCTAGAGCAAAAACACCTGCTATACCATGTGGTTCTCTATTGATGTGAAGCATGGCAAATGAATAGAACACTAGAGCGCCGTCTATTGGTGAAGAGCTGCTAAGAAGTCAAGACTAAGAATAAGAAATGAACGAATAAGTGTGATCATGAAGGTGGATAAAAAAAAATCGATAAAATAGAAAGAGGGCAATTAAAGTGATATGGTCATGTAGAAAGGTAAGATCTGGATTTTAAGACAACTTCCTAAAAAATCTTCCTTTAAAAAACCGATAAATTATTTAATATTTATGATATAATAGATTATAAGTAAAGAGACAGCTCCTTTTGGCACAAGAAATTTGTAGATAACCCCTATAGCACCTCCCGACGATCTGCAAATTTGGAGGCAATATTAAATTTTTGTAATATATTCAGTAATCCCCCTTCAAATATGCAGAAAAAACTCTGTAAAAGATTCTTTGATGAATTCTAAGGCAATAATTCATAAAAAAAATCTTTAATGACTCTATAAGATACCGAGTATTCAAAATTGACCTAATCTTACCTTTACTCTGCAACACGGGCCTCTTCAAAGGTACAAGTCCGCCGTTGCATTTATCAGGATCCTCTGCTGCCCTTCTATCGCCCATCTTACATTCTTGATCACATTTACTTCCTGCCGCAGGACTAGGCGCGGGACTTTCTACACTCTTCGGCGGTAACCGTACACTGTCGGGTGGCGTGTGAGATTTATCAACACCCACCGAGGGCGACTGGTCGTTGGAGATCGGTGGGTTGGGGGAGAGGGTAGGCATTGTAGCGTCGCCTGGTGGAACCTAAAAATACAAATATTTGGTACCAACATTAAGTATAACATATTCTAGGAGATATGGAATTCCCTAAACATACTCACACAAGAAACTAGAATTAAGAATTTAGTTGCGAGGTGATGGGCTGTAGTGTACAAATTTTCAGCCAGTAAAGGTAGTAATGTAGACAAGAACGACATCAATTGCCATCAGGCATTAAGATCAATGATGAATTTAAGGAGTCCTTACCAACAGTGAGTTCGGCAATTAAGGCAAATTAGTAAAGTAACGGCATGGATCGCCATTAACCATTAAAATCAATTAAGGCATTTAAAGAAAGCAGTAATGCATGAAGTGAACAATAATGGTAGTGCCATAGGAAATAAAGGCAGCGAAACGTAGCTGACGATGTTAAAAAAAATGTTAAAAGCTGTCAAATTAGGCAGTGGTGTACATATTTTTAATACGAGAATTTTGCAAAGTTTTGCTTAAGATGTTACTATTTAAGACAGAGATAACACCTAATTGGGATAAAAGAATAATAAAAAAAAGTTCAAAAACAAATATGCTGACCACTTAGAATAACAATGGCTGCTAGTTATGCAATAAATAATTCAGAGATAAATCTAGTTAATTTATTCTATTGCTAAGCTAAAGCTTTTCCCTGAATAGTTTTGTGCAGGGCTAACTTATCTATCACCCAAGATATTAAAGTTTTTATTTCAAAAAAGTACATAAAGAAGTGATGGATAGAAATATCATAAAAAATTATATAATTTGTTACGTTACCAAAGTTACATCTTATCTTAAAAACAGGTATTTAAGGAATCTACGTTTTAAAAATTCGACTAATTGGAAGCAGTTTTCTTCTTTTTAAATTTATTTGTGCAAAGCACTTAAGATATAACTTTTTAAGACATATTCGAATACATTTTTCCTATATTACCCATCGATGATATTAAGAATATATATACTTACTGAGGCAGGTTGAGAGTGAGGTCCTTGTAACGGCGACGGCGCAACCGACGCAGGACTGCCCACCGAATTAACCGTCATGCTTTCCTGCGTTCTGGGATACGAAGGAGGACCCCCTTGAGGTGTATATGAACCTCCTAAACATGACCTGAAAAAAAAAAACGACATGATATACATTTTATTTCATTATATTAAACAGGTATTAATTCGATAAAATGATGTTACTTATATGAACCTTCTCCCTGTAATGTATATTAGAAGTTTTCAGATGTTACATGTGTAAAAAAACTTATATTTAAGGTTAAGGTTAATTTTCCAACGTGCTGAAACAGAACTGTGTGATTTAGTAAAATAAATGGTATAAAACAAGAAGGCATCGGTTTAATATTCCTTCTAAATTACAAAAATTTCTGAAGAAATGGACGTTGCCTAAAATTTTAATTTGCCATAAAACGATAATTATCAGAGAAATAAATGTTTTTGTCTAGAAAAATTAGTAAAGACAAGGAGTTTTGAAAGAGCGACATCATTAAAAATTATATTATAGCCTAAACACTTCGCTCCTACACCTTCATGTTTTCTTCACATTTATCCTTTAAAATTCACATTAAAACTTGATCAATTCAATCTCGCGGCATTTGGTGTTAATAATGTTGTATTAAAATGATGCAACTGACGAAAACCTGAAGTTTCTAAATCTTTACAATGTTCATTTTCTGTTATGTTTAATATATAAATAATAGTCAACATTTTTGTCAATAGCAAGATTTTTTTAATATACACCACTAACTTTTTGTTAATCTAGTTTCACCTAGAATTTGAACTGGTATATAATTAAAACCAGTAAACAAATTTATTCACCTCAACTTCAAGTATTGCAAATTTTATTTACATATCAAAGCTACTGATACTTTTTCTACAGCTTTCTTCATTTAAAACTATATTTTATATATTTTTTAGCAATTACCACACTAGTAATTGATAGTTGGTGTTTTGTCATTGCTAATAATAATTAATAACCGTCAACATTTTTGGTTATACCAATTAAGAACTGATACAGTCTGTCAAGTAAGAACGTGTCCGCGATAATTCATTTTTGGTAGATGCGATTCTAGCGATTCAACAAAAAATCAGTAGAGGGAACCTTTGTCTACGACGCATTTTAATAAAAGTATCAGTCGAGTCCGAACTTTCGTCGACATCACGTAAAATCCAAAATGAGTCACTTGTTGGCGCGTCGGTTCGAGGTAATCTTTTTTTGTTCCCATCCAAAGGGGCCTAAAAAGACACATTCCGCGGCCGCTAAATTTGTTAAAAAGTCAGTCTCATTCAAGAAGAAGTGGGTAAACCATTTTAACAAGACGAAAAATGTCGACGACTTGCCAAAACGTAGCTCGGTAGGCACTTGTTGGCGCGTCGGTTCGAGGTAATCTTTCTTTGTTCCCATCCAAAGGGGCCTAAAAAGACACATTCCGCGGCCGCTAAATTTGTTAAAAAGTCAGTCTCATTCAAGAAGAAGTGGGTAAACCATTTTAACAAGACAAAAAATGTCGACGACTTGCCAAAACGTGGCTCGGTAGGCAAGGTCATTCTGAAAGTCAAAAAACGAATCGTGTCTTTGTTTTCACGGGACCCGAACTTGACGCTGCGTCAAGGAGCGGCAAAATTAAGTCCACGATAAGATACTAGAGTGGCTCTCACAATCGCCGGACGCCAACCTTATTGAAAACGTTTGCTCCTTTGTAAAGAGAAAGTTCAGAGGACTCAGGGCTTTGACTCAGTTATTTCGCGAGATTCCAAAAATTTGGAGATCACTGCCGTAGTATGCGGAAAATATCGTCGACAGCATACCTCGGAGATGTCTGGCGATTATTGATGTAGGAGGCGATTGACAACTTACTAAGGTAATTGCGCCATTGTTAGCACACCAAAGAATATATTGATGGCAAAAAAATGTTCTCAAAACACATTTTTTCAAGAATACACGCGGTACGTTCTTAGTTGACAGACTGTATTATCAACTTAGATGTTTAGAAAGAAAAAACCTAATTACATATTCTCAGATAGTTATTTACATTTAAAAAAATTTAGCTATAAAGGGATGAACCTGCGCCTTTTCTGTTTAAATTTATTTCCTATTTTCCAATATGGTACAGGCATAAAAATACTAGTAAGATTATAAAAGTCAACTGCAAGTGGGGTGCTAGACTTTTTTTTATTGATTCTTTAAAACCTCTTTTAAAAAAAAAAATAATAATATTAATGCCGCAACAAAAGTTCGCAGTCACGGGTTGGACGTGAAAAAGATTGCACTGAGCCTTTTTTAAAATTTACCAGAGGATGCACTTGATATAACCTAAATAAAGAATGTTAAGGGGAGTGGTAAATGTTAAAAAATGTGGTTTAATCTAGTCATTACTTCTAGAGATATGAAGTATTAGTAACTGTTCTTTGAGACCACACTATTGAAAAAGCACATAAGCACAAGAAGGAGGGCGGTGCTCTTGGCAAATCGCAACATTTTTAATGTTATAAATATCCACTTCAATAAGGCCTTCATCAAATTTTTCCCAATATTTAATTTTGTTTCTTGGGCTCTAAATATTAAGTCAACTTTTTAATAATCAACGACTAAATAACACTTTTCTCATGTTAACTAATTTAAATTCAATTAGGATAGATGAGCATAATTCAACTTTTCACAATATGTAGAATTTTTCAATCAAGAAAAATGGAATTGGAGTCTACAGTATTTTGCTAAATATAAAGAAAAACTTGTTAAATTTATACACATAATTATGGAAACATCTGAATTACTCATAATGTGTTTTTGATAAAGTAATCAATGCTAAATTAGAAACTGTCACAAATATATATTTTTTTTAATTATCAATTTTTTTGAAAAAAACGGATAGAATCACAATTTATGTTTTATCATAATATATTATACCTGCCTTCTAATAATTTTTCGTTATATAGTATCATAAATTATGTATGTACCATATGGGAACAAGCTTTACTTTTCTCAAAAAATTGTACTGTAGATAAATATTTGTGTATGACAAAAAAAAATTTTGTCAAAAAATAATTTAAGTTTGCAAAACAAGAAAATTTTGATACTCAATGTTTGAGACTACCGATATAAAGACAGGGTTAATGTTTTTTCATGTAAATTATGCTTCCTTAAGAAATGAATCTAAAAAATGACAACCTGCAAATTCTTGAGGTTAAATTACTCTCACTAAGTGACATTTCCTCATTTGCACAAAATAGTTTTTCATCATGCACAGACTTATCTATCTACTTATCTTAAAAGTTTTAACCAATGAAAATGAATCTTATTTATTTGTTATAGTTATGATTTTTCTCAATTTACTTTGACACTGATATAGAATAAAATTTTTAAAAAATTCAACATAAAGTATGTTTCCATATAATGTGTACTTTATTTATGACACTGCTTGTATTAAACATGAGTAATATGAAAAATTATTCTATATTATTCCCAAAGCCACTGAAGCATAAGACAATACAATAACAGTATATTTTTACATCACACTCACTTCTCAAAAATTAACACCTTTACCTAGTCCTCTTTTAAGTTTTGGAGCAGTTAAGGATTAGATACAATAAATTCCTTTAAAAAATAATTTTCCTTTGCATTAAATAAGATAATGTATGAGTCCTTTAAAGATAAGTGTGATCTATTTTTATTCAAGTGGATCGATTACTCTCCTAGTTTAATTACAATAAGTGATTAATCTTTTAGTTCAATGAAGTTTTTATAAATAACAGAATTTAAATACAAGGTTTTAATTATGTACGTTGCCAAACTCCACACGCTCATAGTACTAAAATAAGAACAGAAGATCATATAATTATTTATTTTAGACATTTCTGAAAATAATTCATTATACAATACTTTTTTTGAGTACCCATAAAATACGAGGGTGGACTGATAAGTGTGGTAAAATTCTACGAAATAGCGGGAAATTTTGTTATGCGACATAACTATTGCTAAGCGTGAAAAGGGTAAAACAGTGACTGGCTCTTACTACGTAATGTTATTGGACCGTTTGTATGGTAAGTTGAAGCAGAAACGACCAAGATTAGCGCGCAAAAAGTGCTTCTTCACCAAGACAATGCGCCTGCCCACACACCTGCCGTTGCAACGGCGAAAGAATACGAGTTGGACTTCGAAACAATTCTCCACTCACCCTATTCCCCAGATTTACCCCAAGTGAGTTTTTGGTTTTCTAACACCAAATATTTTGAGCTCAATGGAGATCATATTCAAAATATTATTGTGTTTGTAAAAAAATGTGATTTACCTTGCTTTTTACAAAACTTTTCAATCCACCCTCATACAATTATTACCATGAAAAACAATATAGATTTTCTCGTTCCTCTGAAAGTGAGTACTTCCAAACCCATGTTCAGTTTAACTTCTTTTTTTGACCGATACCTTACTTTAATTTTTGTTATTTATAAAGGCGTCCCTGAGCTAACAAATTAACCATTTACCGTAATTAAAACAGGATAGTAACACTTGAATATAAATAGAACACTTATGTTTAAAGGACTAATACATTATATTATTTATGCAGACGAAAAAAAAATTAAAGGAATTAACTGTATCTAAACGTTTGGCCTTAATTAATTAAATTAATTCTCAAATAACACCCTGTACATGGGGAAGTCAAGAAAGTTTACAACAAATGTTTTTATTTATAATTTATCAGAAGTCTAGTTTTCATATGAAGTTGGTTTAGGTTAGGTTGTTGAGTGAAACAAAATGATGTTTAATTCAGTCTTAATTAATTGCAGATAAATATTAATCATGAAATAACTTCAATCAGTTACACCATCAAGTTATCTGTTACAATTAACTAAACCCTCAAACTATAATTAAAAATTATATATTATTTATTAATTTCAATAAGAACAGCGTTTTCTTTAAATTGATTGAATGTTCATAATCCAACAAAAGCTTAACTGCACCAAAACTATACCCAAAACCCCCTCCACCCCAAATAATGTTAAACGATCAATCAAGACAGCAGCACATTCTGCAGAGCGAAGTCTTCTCGACCAACCTTGAGTCTTGAGTTTGAGTTTGTTGGGTAGTATTCCCACTGACAATTTGAGGAATTTGAGGTCTTTCCATTTTCGGCGTTGGAGATCTCCTGTGAAAAGGAACACGGTTTTTAGGTTTTTGAGGTCGTGGAGAGCTGCCCAAAGATTGAGTGCTAAGACCTAAATTGGATGTCAATTGGGACCATTTTGAGCTCGATGATGATATGTATTTTCTAGGCCTAAGAGTTAAAATAATGAAAAAATTAAGCAAAAAAATAAAAAAATACTATTAATCCTAGAAAATCATAAAGCAGTAGAAAAAGAAGGAAAATAAATACATAAAATTTGATTTCCCAGTAATACAACATAATAAGTATCAGTATCAAACATTTTTGTACTAAGTAATAATATTTAAGATACTGTATTAATATGCAAAAGAAATGCACCCATTTTTTACCATTCGGTTATTTTACAGACAAAAATAATTTCCAAAATTATTTTGCTGATACTTATACTCACTTCAAACAGGTACAGCTGGCCTTTCTCGTCGGCTCGACGAAATCCCAATTACCATCTTCCTTAATGCCTTTTTCACCCATTACACCTCCACAAAGACAATGTTGCCACGTTCGTTCTGGTAATATTTGGGCTGCCGATTGTTCCCTCCACATGCTGTTGATGTTCTCAACCGAGACTGTATGCGGACCTGGTTGTGGAACCCTGCTGTTTACTTGTATTGGGGATGGTGGTGGTGTTGGTACAGTGATTGGTGAGCAGGATCCGTTTGGTACATTCATTTTGTTTAACCTTAAAATAACAGAAAACATATCAGGACTGACCAAATAATCAGTTGTCAGTCTACTCATATCCACTACAGACAAAATGTTTTATATCTTACTCTATAAAGAACAACATCACTTAATTTAAATTTAAAACAAAAATTGTAAAAAGTAAAAAAAGAAAGTTCTTTGTCAATAAAACAATTACATTAAAGGAAATATAAACTGAAAACTAAATTAAAGAAAACTAACCCAAATTGCATGTGTACATGTATAGTAAAAAATTGAAAGCTACAATCTCAAAATTCAGTTAAGGAAGAAAAATTTGTTATGGAAACACAATAAAATAATAACTCGCAAAAATCTGTTATAAAATTAGAATATCATGATAAGAATTTATTTAAGACTTGTCTTAAGTGTTGGGAGTCCAAAAGGCAACCTAAAAGTTATTTTTAAGAACAATTTAATGAAAAAATTTGAAACATAGTCCGTTCAAGTCTCGTTATGGGATCATTTCGGTGTTTGTCTGTCTATCATACCTGCTTTTTTTCTGAAACTATTTGACATAGGAAGTTGAAATTGGGCACAAATATAGGAATTGGTGGCCCAATCAGAGCCGTTTTTGAAAGTTAAATTTTGACTTAAAGGGGTTAGATTTGGGGGGTGAAATCGGAAGTGAAATATATATATATATATTTTTTGCAGTCATCGAGCGGGGTGTCAAATGAAAGCTTGTGAAAATATAAGTTCAAAACTATATATGATGTAATACTCATACAAACTTTTCCTTATATTATTTTTAAAAAATAGCCAAAAATCGCCGTTCCCCACCCTATCTCTAAGAGTATTATCAAAAAATTTCAGCAAAAATTATCGTGAGTGCATTACTTTTGATAATTTATCCGTTATAAAAAAACTATTTGACTTGACAATACGATAGAGATTTTTTCGTGGAAAGTTGTGAGTTTAACCAAGACTAAGACCTACAAAATATTAATAAGTATTCGGTGCAGTCAGTAATATATTCATATACTTTTCAGTACATTACTGCTTTAAGCATTTGGCTAATCATGGATAAAATAAATTTCCATATTGGCTGGTGACCAATGGAGAGGTACCGAGACAAAATAAATTTATTTTATTTATTTACAGTTAAACAAATATTTAGGTAGTAAATATATGTTTTAAACTTTTACTACAAAGATGTCTCAGTTTTTATATATTGTTGGTAGTTCTTATATTGAAGATGAATGAGTGACTGAATTTCATAGAATACTTCAGCAATCACGGTACGGAACACCAATTGTGCAAGTCTGACTTGCCCTTGGCCAGTTCTTTCATATTCACGGAATTTACACGTTAAATAACTAGATATATCTTATGATCATCATCAAATGACTGTTATTTATTTGTAGTTTATTTTGAAACTTAAGATTAGTGGAATAATGTCCCCACCCACTTAAGAAGTATTACATATTTTTGACACCTAGTCTAACTATGGTTTTGACAATATTATTTTTCATAGATTCAGTTTAAGTATAATTTTGTTTTTGATTCTGCATTACTTCCACTTGGTGTCTGGATAAGTAATAAGTCAATATCTTTCAAACAATGAATATTATTATTGTATAAAAGTCTTTTATTGCATAAAAATATTCAAGACTGAAGACATACCTCTCATTTGACATTATGCAACTAGCACCTCTCATACCATCAAGTGCCTGATTTGCATTGTCATCTAAGTCCGTTACCAAAACATAGCAGGAAGGATATCTAGAAATATTAAGAAAAAACTTATGAATAAAACCGATCTAAACTAACAAAAATTAATTATTTTTAAAAGTCAATAAAAATAAACTGTTCAAAGCTACTCGAAAGAATGAAAGTACTCATATAGCATTATTTGTTTATATGGTTTTACACTGATTCTTACCAGTAAGCTCTATGCATAAAACGCGAGAGAATAGGCATTTCAATTTTGTTCTTAAAATATCCTCAAAAATTTGTACTCATTTTAGCCGATCCAAAAAAACAACACAAATATTTTTGTTACACAATTTGGTACCACAATTTTATTACAGAAAAGGGTAAAAAGAATTATAACTGACAAGAACATCCAAATTTTAAGATATAAGGGATAAAGAATGAAATTTATATATAAATCCTAAAAAAGGTTTAAAACACGTCTAAGCTTAGCGGTTTAAAATTTAAAGCTAGTTTATGATAATGAATCTAGCTGTTAAAATTAAAAAATAAATAATATTCACTAAAATGCAAACGCAAGGATGAAAAAGAGTTATAAACACCATGTCGTAAGGCCTTAACGAAAATCGGCTTATACTAAACTAACCTGAACTAATAAAATAAGATTAGATGAATCAACTTTCCCTGTGTATCAACCATTGTATGAGCTACTAGAGAGGTTTTGCAATGCTTACTTTTTAGGTGCCTTTGCCCTTATGTTATCTCAAGCTTGCGCAGTATTAACACAAAAGAATTGCACTTTCACACTATGGAAGAATTGCAGTAAGAGAAACTAAAAGTAGGGTTAGGTTAGTACTCATCTTCTATAAACTTAGGGGATTTTTTTTCATTCATATCATGGTTAAGCACACCGGTTATTAGTACTTGATGGGCCAACACGAGTTTCTAAATTAAAGTTGTGTTTAGCAGGTTTCTATCACTTCCTTCCATATTTGTAAGTTAATATGAATGTGCGATAAATAAAATTTCACCTGAGATTACCACGTCAGTTATCACCATTGCACCAAATACTTTATTTTTTTACTCGAAATGTGTTACACTAACGATATTAGGGGGGATTAGTAAGTCAACAGTAAGTTATCACTTGTGATGATGCTCACATGATTAGAGAAACGACTGTCAGGTGCAAAAATAAAATGTTTGTTATAATGGTGATAACCGTTCTGTAATACCATCGTGCCAAAGATTGCAATATTTCGACATAATCTGAACACTAATTAAGTGTTAATATTATTTACAATAACTAATGAAATAAAGGTAAGGGTCTCTTCTGGTTTCACCCGGAATCAGCACGGTTTCTGCAATGCTAGATCAGAGAACACCAATTTAATGTGTTTCACTCATTTTATTACGAGCGCCCTTGAAAAACACTTACAGGTGGACTTTCGATAAGGTCGACGTTGGTATTCTATGCGCTAAATTAAGCTCGTTTGGTATTGGGGGTCGTTTGTTGAGATGGTTCCAGTGTTATCTGTCTGGAAGAGTTCAGTCTGCTTGTTTAGTGGGTGCAGTCTTTAAAGATTTTGCTGTGACCTCGGGCGTGCCTCAGGGCAGTCATTTGGGTCCTGTGTTTTATTAATAAAGTGGGTACTTACTTAAAGTATCCTTTTTTACTTTTTGCAGATGACTGCAAGATTTATAAAATTGTGAGCTCTTTAACGGATTGTCGCCTTTTGCAGGCCGATATTGATTCCGTCAGTGTGTGGTGTAAGTCCAATGGCCTGGACCTCAATGTTGACAAGTGTCAGGTGATATCTTTTTGCAGGGCCGGTGCTGCTGTTGCATTCCCCTATAGCATCGATGGACAGGTTTTGTAAACTGTGAATATGGTTAAAGATCTCGGTGTAATCCTTGACCCAAAATTAAGCTATAGCTTGCATTATAACTACATGGTCAATAGAGCTTTTAGAATGCTCGGCTTTATCTGCAGAGCCGATAGGGATTTCTCTAGCATTGATACATTGAGACTATTATATCAATCCTTGGTGGGATCATTACTGGAATACAGTTCCCTGGTATGGTCACCTTATGATGAGTGGCATATTCACCCAATTGAATTGGTGCAGAACAGCTTCCTGCGTTTTATTTCTAGGAAGCATAATATCCAGAATTCAAATTTTTCTGCAACAGCCATGAGGTCAGTGACCCGGCTTCCTAGGCTGTCTGTGAGAAGGTCTAATGTGGAACTGTTGTTTCTGTATAAAATTGTCGCTAATGTTGATTTTTTTAATGTGTCACTTGGAGGCCTCAGGCGAATATTGTGGGATGACTCTTTGAGGCAGCTATGACACTTGTGGATGTTTGTGCATTGTGTTTTGTGCCTTGGTCTCTTGTTTGTTCTCTTATTTATATATTCATTTATATTTACCTCTTTAGTCTTCGTCTAATTTTGTTTTGTTTTTATTACCTTAGTTAGTTAGTTTAGGTAATTTTTTGTTCTTGATTTTTTATTTGTCAAATTTTTATTATACTGGGTTACCCGTAAATAAACAAAAGATTACAATTTCAATTTTACTGTGTTTTCTTAGTGATTTGTATACTTAAGTAGGAAAAAAAACCAGGTCCTACTATAATAGCCATAAAAATAACGAAGTTCAAATAATCTCCCTTATAAGTTCTTAAATAAGGGAAATCTTTATCCTTAAAAAAGGTTTCTCTTAATTTGTTTCAATACCGTGCAAGCTCTAAACGGGGGGCTCGTGCTTGAAATAACAGCGGAGTCCTAATATTTTAGTTTCTTCCCTTTACTATTGCGCATGCTTCAAATAAAGATAAAGACAGCGGCCTGCCAAAATAAGCGTTACAAAATCTCTCTTCTTGAAAATCGTAAAAACGTCCAACATAGTAATAAATAAGAACTCGGACTTAAATGATATTTTAGTATGTTTTCTGTAATTGTCTTTAACTGTACACGTATAGTGGAATTTTTATAATTGTTACCTTTTAAATGTTGTATGTATTACTAAGTAAATTACATTACATCTATTATTATCATTGATTTCAGTACCTCTGTCAATTTAAGCAACTTAAGGCTTAAGTCCGCAAAAACTTCAGCAAGACAGAAGACGAGTGTTATGTATCCACGTCGACGATCAAGTAAATCATAATTCTTAATAAAACTCTTGGTCAAATACTGATTATGAATTATGAAGTTGTCCAGAAGACAAAGCATTTTTTAATATGGCCTTACCTCATCTTTACACCACCAACAATAACTTCTACAACACTACTATCGGTTAGTGAAGAACTTTTGTCTAGAGGGTAAAAATGACTCCAGTCGTCGAGAAACTTCGCAGTGGATTCCGGTGATCGGAAACTTTGACCTGTTAATGTTCCTGCTAGACCAAAGGGAGCGAGAATAACTGCAAAAGAAAAGTGATATATGAAAAAAAGAGATAAAGCAGTTTTATGAGATATAAAATAAGTAAACGAACAGTTAAACGAAAAGTTATAAAAAAAGACTAGTTTGTCAAGAGTTTTCAATAAGTTACATATTAAAAATAATATATAGCATTTTAAATTTTGAGAGGAAGGAAGCAAAGAATCTATCAAAATACCAGAATTAGTAACTTAAAAATCTGTCAATTGATAAAGTTACTTAAAAAAAAAAATAAAATAAATGGGGATAAAGCATTTGGAATTTAGAGACCCGCGAATACTCCTGATTTTAATTAGTTAATAAGTGTGTATATGAAACTTTAAAAAATTACTGATCTGGGTGTTCAAAAAGAGGCCAGGGTAATTTGAATTAGGGTCATCTAAGCTACTCTAACTATTCAACTCTAAAAGAAATTAGTTTAACTTTAATTCTTAATTTTACTTGGTGGTCTACAATAAATTTATTTTTTACAGAAAAGAACAGCAGAAAGTAAATTCTTTGAGGCCGATCGAGAAGTCTTTGGAGTGTTTTTGGGTTTTTTTTATGAACAATACTATTTTTGGGGTATTCAATTAATTCCAATTATCCATTTTTAATAGTTGATAGTATCAGAAGCAAGAAAAATGTGAAGGTTTAACATTTTTTTTGGGAAAATTCATCAGTATCCAAATTCCATATGATCCCTACTGAGAGCGCTAATTTTTGAAACTTCCTTACTTCGCTGAACCTCATGATCACTAGACAAACTTACCTTTAAGTCCTCCACTACTCGCTTGAGCCTCCTGTATGTGCCACCTCATCAACCTTCGTACAGGAGGGTGCTGTCTTACGTCCACGCTCGCGCACACCGAACTCTCTCCGTGCACGAAAAACGCAAAGGAGAAAGACAGATGACCAGCAGTAGGTGGTGCTGTATAAGCATCGTACGGTGGGGAAGGACCTCCAGGATTGTTCATAGGTGAGTCAGGATCCGAAGGATCGTAACGTGGAGGCGGGTAGTCGTACGGCTGGACGAACCATTTGCCAAGACGGATGAAGTCCCTAAAAATTGAATGTATTACTTAAGTTAAAATAAACTCAAAAGTAAGCTATGGAGACGTCTAGATCAGCGTTTCTTAAAATATATTTTGTGAAATGTTAAGAATAATGCGAGAGATTACTTTGTTTTTTCTTTTCGTTGTTACCATTTGTGTGACAATTTAGTTGATTGTAATTTTAAAACTTTGAGAATTAACCGTCTAAGCATTTACTGAAACAATAGTGTAACATGCAACATACAAATATCAAGAACCAAAAATTCAATGCATTCTTGGTCTCCGATTTGGTTAATTCTTAATAGTAATTTCTAAATAAGTTTTTTCTTTTAAAATTGTTTTAAATGAGGAGACTTTTCTTTGTTATCAGCTTGAAATAGTCAATATTATGATAAACACAAAAAAATAACAGAAAATAGTGAATTACCTCGACAGCAAGCATCGCTCTATTAAATTGTGCAGAGCTTTGAACAACAAGGACCTGCATTCATAGGACAGACCGCTTTCCCACGAGCCTTGTTCACAATCTGAAAGAAAAAAGTAAATTACTAAAAAAATTCATATACATAGACGCATATAAACTACTATTGATTCTAACAAAAGTAACAAATCCCCGTTTTAAACTCTAAAGATGTAAATAAAATTCTCATATCTTTATTGTACGTGTCTAATTTGTCAGGTGGAAATAGCACATTATCAACACAATTTTTTTGAAAAACAAGTGAACTTTAGGGCCCTTTAGAGGTTAGAGGTTAATGTTCACCTTTCCCTAAATGTCTATAAATTCCACAAACTATTATTTTGTACAAATTCCAACAATCCTTAGCGCACATTACTCTGTTTGCTTATTATGGCTATTCGTTAATTCATCTCACGGAAGATCAAAGGATCGCTGTGTCATTTATATTATTATAAAAATAAAAACCGGTCAAGTGCAAGTTGAACTTGCACAATTAGTGTTCCGTACGTTGATTGTTTTTAAAATAAAAATTTTTGTTAGGGTGGTATAAAATGATCAGTGACTTCACAAAACACACCCCAAATGAATTTTCAACAAAGTTTGTTTCCAATCTTTACTGAAAACTGGTGACCTTGAAATTTTGTTTTTTTTATATACCAAATAAATTATTAAAGGTAATGCACTCGTGATAATTTTCGTTCAATCTTTACGCCGTGGAGAATATTCCAGAATTTTTTCAAAATTTTTTGATAAGTATTTTTCGAGATAAGGTAGGTGACAGCGATTTTTTAAAAGTAATGCGAAGAAAAGTGTGCGCAAGTATTACATTATATATATATATATATATATATATATATATATATATATATATATATATATATATATATATATATATATTTACTTGTGTTTTCACAAGCTTTCATTTGACACCACACTCGATGACCTAGTAAAAAAAATTTTTTTTCACTTCCGATTTCACCCCTCAAAACGAACCTCTTAAGTCAAAAATTTATGTTACGGTGGTATAAAATGATCAGTGACTTCACAAAACCACACCCCAAATGAGTTTTCAACAAAGTTTGTTTCCAATCTTTACTGAAATCTGATGACCTTGAAATTTTTGTTTTTTTTATATACCATATAAATTATTAAAGGTAATGCACTCGTGATAATTTTCGTTCAATCTACACCCCTTGGAGAATATTCCGGAATTTTTTCGAAATTTTTCGATAAGTACTTTTCAAGATAAGGCCCGGACAGCGATTTTTCGCGAATTTTTAAAAATAATACAAAGAAAAGTGCGCGCAA
Organism: Pachyrhynchus sulphureomaculatus; assembly: GCA_019049505.1. Lineage (NCBI taxonomy): Eukaryota > Metazoa > Arthropoda > Insecta > Coleoptera > Curculionidae > Pachyrhynchus > Pachyrhynchus sulphureomaculatus. The sequence continues at coordinate 101,544,968 of CM032455.1, read as the reverse complement.
GTATAATATTATATATATATTTTTTACTCGTGTTTTCACAAGCTTTCATTTGACACCACACTCGATGAGGTAGTAAAAAAATTTTTTTTTCACTTCCGACTTCACACCCCCCAAAACTAACCCCTTAAGTCAAAATTTATTTCTCAAAACTATATGGCTCTGATGAGGCCATCAATTCCTATATTATTACCAAGTTTCACCTTTCTATGTCAAATAGTTTCCGAGAAAATCGGGTGTGACAGACAGACAGACAGACAGACAGACAGACAGACAGACACCGAAGTGATCTTATAAGTGTTCCGTACGGAACACTAAAAATCAGCTTTAAAACAGCTTGAATTCCAGAATTTTGCGCATTTTTAACCCTAATTTTTGATTTTCTTGCCTGATACAATTTATAGTTAGTCTCCATATTTAATTAGATTTTAACAACAGCAAAAATAAAAATTTAAATTTCCTTTTACCAACAGTAAAAAAAGTTGGGACGGGATATAGGATAAACGTTTAATTCGTCGATGATGCATAATATTAATACTGTCAAAACAAGTTGGCAAGTTTATAATAAATGTATGTCAAGAAATATTATAAAATAATAAACCTCCGAAATAATTTTACACTGGCGGATTTCTCCCGTTTTACTGTTCTTGTACACAACTACCGTGGAGACTGAATAAACATTAGCATTCTACATGCCCTAATCCAAACAATAATTTGAAAAAAAAGCACCAATAAGAAACAAAACGGTATCTACATCATTGGAAAGCTATGTTTATGAAACATCAATAATTCAATGGTTATTAGAGCGCCTTGCGTATACCAAACACCTAATTTTAGCTGATCTTACTCATGTGTGTAGAAAGTAATTATTTATTTGTATATTTTAAAAACAGATATTCTCTCTAAAAATTATTACACTTCAGTTGTTTATCACGTAAACACAGAAAATATGCGCTTATAAAAATGTACAATACATAAGGTTGAGATTTAAGATTTAATTTGATGATAACAAATTAAATAACATAAGATATGTGCAGGTGTTTATTTAACTGCCACAATTATTTTATCTTAATTACACCTTTGCGATTGATAATCCATAAAAAATATCTTATAATCTTTAAAAACGATAAAATTACAAAGTCAAATTTGTACTTAAAAAATATTTTCAAAAATTTTGATTTGAGAATTGTTTTATTGCCTATACAATCCACAGTACTTTTTAGAATTTTTAGTGTTCCGTACGGAACACTTATGAGATCACTTCGGTGTCCGCCTGTCTGTCCGTCTGTCACACCCGATTTTCTCCAAAACTATTTGACACAGAAAGTTGAAATTTGGCACTAATACAGGAATTGATGGCCTCATCAGAGTCGTGTAGTTTTGAAAGTTAAATTTTGACTTAAGGGGGTGAAATCGGAAGTGAAAAAAAAATTTTTTTAGGTCATCGAATGGGGTGTCAAATGAAAGCCGAGTTCAAAAATATATATAATTGCGCACTTGCGCACACTTTTCTTTGTATTATTTTTAAAAAATTGCGAAAAATCGCTGTCCCCCCTTACCTCGAAAAGTACTTATCAAAAAATTTTTTAAAAATTCTGGAATATTCTCTACAGGGTGTAGACTGAACGAAAATTATCACGAATGCATTACCTTTAATAATTTATCTGGTATATATATAAAAAAAATTCCAGATCAGTTCAGTAAAGATCGCAACAAAAACCTTGTTGAAAAACATATTTGAGGTGTGTTTTGGGATGTCATTGTTCAATTCATACCTCCGTAACAAAAAAATTTATTTTAAAAGTAATCAACGTACGGAACACTAATTGCGCAAGTCCGACTCGCACTTGGCTGGTTTTTATCTTAATAGGGATTAACCCTAAAAAGCATTTATAGTGGCGGAGCTATAGGATGGTGTTATCCGAGTACAAAAACCTTCCTTGCATATGTGATGTAAGACCGTTATCTAAAGACAATCGATTCCTTCCGATTCGACAGATTTTGGAATCCTTATAACATCTATTTGTGTTAATAGACGTACGCACAACAATTCTGTCCTTTTAACTAAACACGTATGTAATAAAATTTACTATTAAAATAACCTCAAATTGCGTAAAATAACACCAATCCAATTAACGCAATCTTATGGGTCTTTGTAAAAAAATAATAGTTTTAACACAACCGTGAAAACAAAATAAAACATATTGTTGTAATTTTGTACTTCCCTTGTTAAAGGAAAGTATTGTACTCGTAAAAAAAACACGTTATGAGAGGTTTATGTTTCTTCAGTGTCCCTCGGATACGAAAAACATAGTCCCCCATTTCCGCCAGTCTATTGCTGACCCTCCTCCTATCTCGAAAAGTATTGATCAAAAAATTTTGAAAAAAATTCTGGAATATTCTTCATAAAGTGTAGATCGAACAAATATTATCACGAGTGCATTATGTCTGATAATTTATCTGGTATGTAAAAAACTATTTGCCTTGACAATATGGTTGAGGCTTTTTAATTTACTTTTCAGTACACACACTGCTGACCACCAACGGATAGCTACCGAGACAAAATAATTTTATTTTATTTGTTTATAATTAGACAAATTAGGTAGCAAATATTTGTTTTTAACTTTTACTACAAAGACGTCCCGCTTTTTATATATTCTTGGTAATTCTTATATCAAAGATGAATGTGTGATTGAATTTCATAGAATATTTCAGCAATCACGGAACACTAATTGTGCAAGTCAAACTTGCACTTAACCGGTTTTTTTTTGGTGTGAGAATGTTAAATTCAGTATTTATTTTAAAACTACCCGTTTGCAATTACTGAGTAAATCAATTTGCCGACTTTTTTATTCATTTTAAAGAGCATTATCTCTGTAAAACAAAAAAACTAAACACGTCGTTTCATTATACATCTAAACAATTTTTCGATCCCCCCCGTATGTAAAGTTTGACCCAATATCATTCAATTATTAAAACATCAGAAATCCATCCATCTTCGTCCTACATAGTTAATGCGCCCCTTTCAGCCATTTACGCAACTAATAAATATTTCCTTTTAGCAAACATTAATTTTCCCGTGATCAAAGAGTAAAAGGGCTCCTTTCCGATCTGATAAGCTGATTACACGTACCGTCGAAAAGCCGAATAAAAGGAAAATAGCCCCGGGTCGGACAGTCGGTAGCGTGAAAATTAAAGTAGCGACCTTGAAAATGCGCGCTGCTTTTGAACACGCCTCTCTCGCCTTCAGTAGATCAGTGGGTCGGTCGGGCTGCCTGGATTTTAAATTTTTTTTTTAGTTCTCTGTAAGATATGTACATATAATATTTGATGTTATGATATACCAATAACGTGCACTGCCAGAAAAATGCCTCAATCGCGAACGGATTAAACCCTTATCGGCGTACAAGAGTAAGAAATTAATTACTTTCTCACGGCTCCATTTTAAAATCCCTTTACTTTACAGTATTTATTATCCATGAAAGTTTATCGTAAAAACATATTGTTCTTCTGTACATGCGCTATTTTTACCTTGCACCTTATGGTTATTGGCACATAAAATATCATTTACAAAGAAACAAGTTAATATGTTTGACCCAATTGTATAGGATGCCCCCACCCGATCCACAGTTATATTTTTCTCTTTCAGCTACGGACTGCCCGCAAGTAAAAAAATTTTTGAATTCATATGATTTTTCTGCAATAACGTCAATACCCCTTATTAACTACCCTGTACATGACTTTTAAAAAAGACAATAGTACATGCGCTATGTGACTCATGTAAGATTTTCTGTAAAAGAATCACTCAGATCAATAAAATAATTTGCTGTTATTGTGGCACGCCTCGTATATAAGCTATAGGACTAGGAGCTGTATATAGCAGTGTATATTTTCTTAATCTAAATTTCCGTTCGCCTAGTTTGTTGCACTGGTGAAGCTAAACGGAAGACGATGTGTACCAAGTTCTATAAACCACATGTATCCTCAGAAGTTCTTTCCATATATAAAAACCATGTAATGCAAATTTTCATGCAGCAAAAAATTCTTGATCGTGAGCTCTCTAGTTCGAATCGACCGCAGTATTTCCTATTTTTTCCAGCACAGAAGCTGTAAAAATTCATCCAATTTCAAATTAGTATCACAACCTAAACGATTCCTATAAAATTTTTAAACTATCCAAATTCTCTAATTTGGCTATCAGTTGTAATACCAAAAGGGCTTAAAATATGCACAACAAAAAATTATTTTGTCAAATAATAATATTTTCTAAGGGCCATTCAATTCTATTATTATCAAGAAAATATTAAAAGGAATATAATATCAAAATCATATAGCATATAATGTCCACTGCTGAACGTAGGCCTCTCGCATACTTCTCCAAACAGACCGGTTTTGGGCTACTTGTCCCAATTCGCTGCTATTCTTTTTATGTCATCGGTTCATCTTGTTGATGGTCATTCCAGTTTTCTGACTGCTTGTATTCTAGATCTCCACTCCAGAAGTTCATCGTTTGTTCTCGCTACAAAGCCCGTCCAGTTCGACATCAAGGTGGTTATTCCTTCAATAACGTCGGTTAGCGATACCACAGTAAATATAAAACACAGTAGCAAACCTCAAGAAAATTTTTAGGCCCTGTTTTTATCGCGCATGCGTCCCCCATCATACCAACAACACGGCTGCCAGCGCGGTCGCGGGTTTTGTTTACATCTGGATTTCAAGGAGAATCTTTTTATAACGTGCTCTGAAACTCATTATTAATATTTTTCCAATAAGTAAATGACTCGTTCGATGTTATAATTGAAAATAATTATAAAAAAGATGTCAAGAGGAAGTTTTTGTTGTGCGGTTAGTGGTTGTAAAAATATATGTGGTATCTCCAAAGGAGTTATTTTTTTTAGATTTCCCAAGGATCCTAAAAGGTAATTTATTCATAAATCTTTATTTCTATTATGCAATATATTAAATAAAGATTATGATAATTGGGTTTTCATATCAGAGATACATTCTATTTATAAAACAGTTGATGTTTTATCATTGTTAATTTTATTGCGATAGGCAATTACTAGCATATTGACTCATTTAGTCGAAGTGGAATTCACACATACTTTTTCTAACTTTCCGAAATCTCTCATATTAAAATTGTTTGCTAGAGTTAAGTTATAATAACTGCTCAAATTAGCTAACCAAACTTTCAAAACTCAATCTGGGCATGCAAAAGTAGTAATTCCCCAGCACGAATGAGTTTAAATAACTCAGTGCATGGATATAATTTTTTTATAAGTAGTACATAAGCACGAAAAGTCATTAGTAGTATAAAAATTATTATATTAGATTTAACTAATGATAAAAAGGAGCAAAAAATCCAGAAGAAAGACGATCTCATCCTAAAATTATAATTATAATTATTTTCAATATTTCCAGATTACTGGAATTCGCTAAAATATAAGGAGCATGATTGTTGACCTTATACGCGCGAAGCTGAAGGTGTGCAGAGATATATTCTCAAAATGAACATTTCCCCCCCAGACAATATCTCAAACAGTTGAGAAATAGAAATACAACAAAAAACTGGTTATTTAAACACAAAATTTCCACGTGGAAATTTTGTGTTTAAATAACCAAACTTGATAAAAAAATGTTTCTAAAAAACTTTTTCTTCCTTTCAATTAGTAAAATTCATTTTTATTCTACAGAACAGGATTTTTCTTGAAAGAGAATATGAATATTTCGAAAACTCGGGGGCACCATATCAGCAATATAGCGACAGGCCATATGATCATTACAAATTCGAACCTCTTGAAATGAAAGATGCCCAGTCGGACTGTCGCTACTGTGTTTTATGTTTATTGTGGCGATACTCCCAGCATTGCCCTCTCCATTACTGCAAGTTGACCGAAGACCAGGCGACGTTAATTTACAGAAAGGTGGGTAGGTGTCTGCAAATTCAACAGTCCTTGTTTAAAGGGACTTTGTATCCCAGATGCTAGTTTGCGAAAGCAAATCTTTTAAGCATGTTTCCAAGTATCGAGAATTTAATGCGCAACGATTTTCGAAGACATTAATGTCTCTGTAAGTATATTAAGTTATGTTAATTAATTTTATCAACATACTATTATAATAACATATAAAAATTAATGGTTTTTGATGCATTAGTTTAGTTTATTTCTATGAAATACGAAATTTCAAATAGTTCTTTATTTTACACGTCTCATAAAACTGGCTTCAATTAATTACAATCTGAGGGAAATATCGTAATATTAATAAACTGCAAAAAAAAAAAACAAAACTATTTATCATAATTGACCAGATAGTCAACTTCACACCTATATAACAGTTAAAAGTAAACAAAAACACATATTTTGATGTGATGTAATTTTACGGTGGGCGTTCCAATAGTTTAAGCATTAATGAATAAATTCGTTACTACAATGTTAGGGAAAGTAGTGTAAAAGACCAAGGGATGTCTTACCTTTGAGAAGTATGCTACGATAACATTATGCTGAAAGTACTTGAAAGTAGTTTCCGTTTACAAAATTGGCAGCACTTACCGAAGTTGCAATAATAACAGCATATAAAATTATTACCGACACAAACGTATGTATCCATTGCTAGCCGTTGAATGCCCTTGCCCTTATGCCATTTATTAATTTAAAATAGATGGAGGAACGGATTTAAAAAGTAAAATAACACGTAGGCTGAAAAATTTTTGGTCTAGCTACTTAAAACACATTTTTTTTTGCAAAATTCGACTTTATTCATCAACATAGTCTCCTTCAAGAGCGATACAATCAGCCCAACGCTTTTCTAACATCTCTATACCTTTCTTGTAGAAGGATTTGTCTTTGCCTTCAAAATAGGCCTCAGTTTCGGCGATACCTTCTTCATTGGAGCCAAATCTCTTTCCCGCGAGCATCTTTTTTTTTGAGGTCTGCGAATAGATAATAGTCGCTGGCAGCCAAATCTGGAGAATACGGTGAATGAGGAAGCAATTCGAACTTCAATTCATGCAATTTTGCCATCGTAACCATTAACTTGTGACACGGGGTATTGTCTTCATGAAAGAACACTTTTTTCTTGTTCATTTAAGGACGTTTCTTTGCGACTTCTGCCTTCAAACACACCAATAACTTTATAGAATATTCACTATTGATGGTTTTCTCCCTCTCAGCATAGTCGACGAAAATTATTCCACGCGCATTCCAAAATACAGAGGCCAAAACCTTCCCAGCCGACTGTTGGGTCTTGGGTCGATTATGGCGGCTTTCACCGGCTGCTGTCCACTCGGCTGACTGCCGATTTGATTCCGGTGTGTAATGGTGGATCCATGTTTCATCCGTTGTCACATATCACATGAAAAAATCCTTTTTACTGCGCTTAAACGGGTCCAAACAGCGCTCAGAATCAAAATGTTGTTTTTTTAGGTACACTGTGAGCAAACGCGGTACCCATTTAAAACAGAGCTTTCTCATGCCCAAATGTTCATCCAAAATATGACCAACACGTTCTTTTGATATCGTTAGACGACTGCGTTTAAATTCAGCATACCAGTAAATGATGAGTGATTTTCCAGGGGCAGAGTCACCGTAACACTTATCAAGCTATTGCTTTGCTTGAAATGCATTATTGCCATCAAAAAACAATGTTTAATCAACAAGCGAAATACGATTTTTCCATTGTTTTGAAAATATCAAAAGTAGCGTCACTAAAACCACTGAAACTTTTAAACTAGGGGCAACATTTATGTGTCAGACCAAAAACTTTTCAGCCCACGTGTTACATTGGAAAAATTATAAAAAGAAAGAAACATCTTCCCGATTTAGTTTATTGTTTGAAACAGATCGAAAAAATATTGCTGATTGAAACTGACAGGCAAAATACCTCAAGCTTAACATATGTTCGTTATCTTGGAACAAATGTAGCTTCCATTTTAAAAATCCGTCTAATTGACAGTCGCCATCTTAATATTGACATTTGCAACTAATACTAATGGTTTTACATTTGGCGAACAATTACATAAGTTGGAAACAAGAAAGTAGCAGCTATACCTTACCGTCGCGTATTTTGAGGGTCAGTTTCAAACTATATGTTAACTGAGGATCACCAGCCAAGCTTGGCTAACGAATCCCGACATATTAAAATCGTGTCTTTGGTTTGCCAATTTCAAATCAAATGTTAACGTGGGGATAGCTAGCCTGGTCATATAACTATCTCCTTTTTTATATGTAGTTTTAAGATGATGACCATAGTCATCTTATGAACTGGCCAATAACAATAAAAGGCTATACTATCATTGTCATCACTGATAATAGCATAACTTAAAGAATTATGTTATTTCTTATAAGACTATGTAACTCAATGTAAATTTTAGACAACCAAAATTGTGAGAAGCTGAGGCAGCAGAAAAATCCATGGTTGAACAGCAACAGCAGGGACACGATATAATAAAGAATTTGTAAGATGTGCTAATAAAACAGGCGTGCTTATTCTGCCATTTTAATGAAGTCCGTATAAGATAATAGCAAGAAAAATTATTTTATTTATGAAATGAATTAGGCACCATTATGATGCCGAAGATTATCCTATTGTCAAACGGCATTGAGTAAAGAGAGCTGAATTTCAGATATTAGGCATGAAAAACAATTTCTTTTTTAAATGCCGTGGGGCAAAATTCAATAATCGATTCACAGGATTGATTTTTTTTTTATTCTCAAAACTTTTAGAACGACCTCCGTACTCTAGGATTTGTCGTCACAACAACAGTCAAGGTGAAATCCAGACGACACACGCTAATGCAAACATTGTTAAATTTCACATTCGTTTATGATACTTTTATTATTTTTATTTGCTAAAGATGTTTCATTTTTAATAAAAGGCGGTGTTGTCAAATTTTAAAATAAATAAGGAAACAACTGTTAGAATCAAACGCATTACTGCCATGTTTTTTTGATCAGAGGTTGAGAGAAACTTCATGGATAAGTTAAAATCATTGAATACTAATGCAACAACTTAAACCAGATCAGTAGAATTTATTTCATCTGCAAGACATGAAAATCTGCAGAAGATTCTTTTTAGAAATCTCTCCATCAAAGGTATGTTTTATTAACTAACCAGGTGGTATACTTAAGTTAACTTAATGGCATGCTGATAATACGATAGCTATTAGGTAGTTTTTATGGCAGACAAAAAAAAATACTAAGTTAAATTAATGAAACCACATTGGTATGATAAACTTTAAGAAGTATCCATTTACCCCCTTAAGTCAGCAAATATTACTTCCACCTCTGCCCTCAAAAATTGTTTACACTTACTCTCTGAGCTTTCTTGAGATTTTTAAAATCTTATATTGCAAATAAACCTCCTTTATAGAGCAACTCAACTCAATTTCGAAGAACTATAACTACTCTTTTAAAAAAATTGATGCCTAAAGCGTTCGTTTTTAGTTTAAAATTATGACTGGGGTGGATAAAACTATAGTAAACTATAGGTCTCTACCTAGAGCTGAATGTCGGAATCTTCAGCGCTGCGATCGATTCGACACAATACAAGATGTTGATTTATGCGAAACCTCTAAAATTTACTTTTATTTGTTAATATATTCGTTTACATTATAGCATTACTCTTTCCTCCATCCCTACTTATGAATATACAAAAGACACTTCAATGAGAATTTATAGAGTTCTTGAATAGTGATTTTGTCAGAATAGTCTATTACTGGTGATAACTTCGGTCAAATTATTTTTAGCATCATAGTAGGTCCGACTTAGATACAGAATATTGAAATAAAACCACTGAAGACCGGCCGTTTTCGCCCCTTCCCCCGAAATGTTTCCTTTTATGGTTGTTTGACGGTCACGTGATCGAATTGTGGCAGGCGGAGTTGCCTTATCTATCTTTTATTTTGCAAACCAATACAGTGTTACGTTGCATCATAGAAACAAGTTGGAATTGAAAAACTATTTACTTTGAAATTCCCAATACTTTCAATATATTTTTATTTCAACAAAGGAATATTCTGATTTAATTGGTAAGTTGAAAGACTTTCGAGTTATAAAACGATACCTACCAGTTATAAAAAGTACTTATTATTTTTATTCGAACGAGTCTGGTGACATTTGGTCATTGTCCACTAATGTATAAAGCAGCCCCTCGATATGTCATCATTTGACATTTTAATTTCGGCACGTATTATACTTCGAAATTAAGTTAATGTGCCATCTCAGTTTAATTTGACATTTTTTTTTATAATATATAAGTTATGCTATTTATAACAATTTTTCTTTTTGTGTTAATTCATATATAAATTAGGAATTTACAACTGGTACGCATGATCTTTTTGTTCTTCTTTGCTGGTCAACGATGCTTTTATAAAAAGAGCAGCATACTTTTTTTATGCACTCTTGTCTATACAGTTCGCCGTTAATTGTACCGGTTATTACGAAAAACTTGCGTCGCACAATAGGCAATTTCGGAGTTTTTTTGCTCGAAATTAACCTTACAACTTTTAAAAACACTCGTAATTATATGTACTTTCGCGTGGAACTGCGGAAATATATTTAAATTAAATCCTAACCTAAAAAACTTGATAAAATATCAGATACTAGCCAGGCCCGCGGCTCCGCTCGCGTGGACTTGATTCACTACTATCGTCACTGCTTATTCCTTATGTTACCCAACGTAATAAAATATCTCCCATTATTTCGCCTTATCTCCCAATATTTCTCCTTATTTCCCATTATCTCTACATAATTTCCATTATCTAGGCCTATCTCTGCTCATCTCCCATTATTTCTTCTTATCTCCCATTATATCTCCTTATCTCCCATTATCTCACCTTATTTCCCATTATCTAGGCTTATCTCGACTTATCTCGCAATATTTCTCGTTATCTCCCATTATTTCTCCTTATCTCCCATTATCCCACCATAACTCCCATTATCTAGACTTATCTCTGCTTATCTCCCATTATTTCTCCTTATCTCCCATTATTTATATTTATTTCCCATTATCTCACCTTATCTCCCATTATCTAGGCGAATTATATAGAACATATGTATAAATTTATATATAAGTGGTTCTCGAGTGATAAGCGCACTAACGGACAGATAGACAGACAGAGAGACGTTGCATTTTATATATATTATATATCTTGCTACATGATATTGTTCCATATTTAAAGCTTTAGGCAGTGTATTGCAAGAGAACGCGCTAGCGGCAAAATTTTCTCCAACTTAATTCGCTATTATCGTCACTGCTTATTCCTTATGTCACCTAATAAAATATATCCTATAACCTGGCCAGAGAACATACGTATGGTTAAAAAAAAAGCACGTAAATCCGATAAGTAGTTCTCCAGTGATAAGCACACTAACGGACGGACAGACAGACAGACAAACAGACGGACAGAGAGACATTGCATTTTATATATATTATAGATATTCTCCGCTACATAATATTGTTCCATATTTAATAGTTTGGACTGTGTATTGCAAGAGAACGCGCTAGCGGCAAACTTTGTCCGACTTCATTTACTATAATTGTCACTGCTTATTCCTTATGCTACCTATCGTAATAAAATATAGCCTATAACCTGGCCGGAGAACATATGTATGTTTTAAAAAAAAAAGTACGAAAATCGGATAAGTGGTTCTCCAGTGATAAGTGCATTAACGGACAGACAGACAGACAGAATACGTTGCATTTTATATATATTATAGATGTAATAAAATATATACCTATAACCTGGTCAGAGAACATATGTATGAATTTAAAAAATCACGTAAATCGGATAAGTGGTTCTCGAGGGATAAGCGCATTAACGGACAGACAGACAGACAGCTTTATTAGATTTATTAATATTATTATTGTTCCACAACAGTTCACAAAGGTTTGAATATTTCGCTGTAAATGACATACTTGGTAAGATTGAAGGGTGTATGTAGAAACTATTATTCAAGCTGTATTTAAGGAATTTATTTGATTAATTTATACTATGAATATTAATTTTTATTTCATCTACTTTTTGTATTGAAGGATATTTTGACTTTTTTAAGATAATATTTTTTTAATTTTTAATAATAAATATTTTCGTAATAATTTGCAATTAGTATTCATAATTCAGATCAAATTATATTCTAGGTACTGTGCATAAATCTTTGTTTTATGATTGTAGTAGGTTATGTTTTAGGTCTGTTTGAACTATTTTAGGTTAAAGTTTATGTTTTTGTGCGTTTTTTTGCATTATATTTAACTATTTTTAAAACTTAACGAATGTACAAAAATGTAAGTATTTATTTATTAGATAGAAAGATTGATATTAGATAAGGGATTACTAGATATTGGGTATTTCTGTATCAGATATTTTATTAAGTTCTTTTAGGTTAGGATTTAATTTAAACGTATTTTCGCAGTTCCACACAAAAGTACATATCATTACGGTTATTTTTTTTTTAATATTAGTTTTCGTTCTTATACGAGTTGTAAGGCTACTTTTGAACAAAAAAAAAAAAACTCCGAAATTTCCCATTGTGCGTCGCATGCACATTACTTGCCACACAAAATATTAAGTTCTAAATATTTCTATTGCAATGGAGTTTCATAGGTGGCCAGGGTACAGGGTACAGCTGAAGAGTATGCCTGGACATAAATTTCGTCGTCCAAAACCACGCAACCGTAATTCCCCCCTCCCCTCATTCAACTTTCTGGTTCGTTTGGCTGCTGGACATCTGAATTTTTTACCACTTTTTGTTCCCGATATGTTGTTAAATTAGCATTTTATTTTGAACTATATGCCATAACCAGGGATAGTTTTCAGCACTTCTCGGAGTAGTACGACGTTTCAGGGTCGCTATTAAAGTTTGTAGACAGGGGTTAATAAAGAACTCGACAATAAATCTTGAAAATTTTAACTTCTTTGAAATATAATGTCATGGTACGAGGGTTGTATGATAAGTACCTAGCCTCCACCAGAGATGGCGTTACTACTATTTAAAAAAATTATATTTTTCACAAGCATCCTGTCAAATTTTCAAGTCGCTGCATGATTTAGTTTGTAAGTGGCAGCCATTTAAATAGACCAACTTTTGTGATTTTACGACAATGGAAAAAATTGAATATCGACCAATGATAAAATATTTGTTTTTAAGAAAGAAAAACGGATGATGAGATAAAAACGGACCCTAGCAAAGTTGATGGGGACTCTGCACCTTCCTTATAGATCATATATTGGACAGCTGAATTCAAACGCGGCCGTACAAGCATGTTTGATGAAGAACGTGCAAGTCGCCCAAATGAGGACACCACATCAGAAATGATTGAAAAAACCCAGGATATAGTGATAAGTGATCGGAGAGAAAGTGTGTGAGATCGCTGAGACTGTGGGCATCTCAACTGAACAGGTGCAGAATATTTTAACAACTCATTTGGATATGTGAAAGCTTTTCGCAAGACAGGTGCCGCGATTGTTCACAATTGACAATAAACACTAACGTGTGTTAACTTGAAAAGAATGTTTGGCGATGTTAAAGCGTAATCGGAATGATGCACGCGATGACACAAGTGTGCACTACTTGTGTCATCGCCATGGCAAAATTCCATGTTAGGTTACGAATTCCTCCGCATCCACCATATTGGCCAGATCTAGCCCCCAGTGATTATTTTCTATTTCCGAATATGAAAAAATGGTTCGGCGGAAAAAAATTTGGCTCAAACGACGAGGTGATTGCTGAAACAAACGCCTATTTTGAAGACAGAAAAACTTTTGACTAAGTGTATCGAGCTAAAAAGAGACTATGTTGAAAAATAAAATAATTTTTACACATAAAAATGTTTTCTTCTTGTCAAGGCCAGATACTTAGCATACAACTCTCGTATATTTAGATTTTCAAGTAGTTTGTCAATGATTTTTTTTATCTCCTGATACATTTTTAAGTGCAACTGATAAACTATTTTGAGAATCGATGACAACTGTCAGAATCAGGGATGTAAACCACAAATAATCAACGGCAAAACCGGTACTCGAAACTTTTTAAATTTCTAGATAAATCAATTTTTATTGTTGATACTCATTTAATATAAAAGTTTACTCCAATAATTGAAATATTGGAAAGTGTAAAAAACTTAAACCACTATTTATTTATGCATTTTTAGCAAGGTTTTAAAAAGATTTATATCAATTGGTATGAATACTTAATCAGACAAATTAGAAATTGTGAAAGAATAAATGAAATGTGCCTGAAGGAACATAAAAATGTAAAATTTGTTTTTACACTAGTCACATGATTTTTAGTGTTCCGTACGGAACTGTCTGTCACACCTGATTTTCTCCGAAACTATTTGACGTAGAAAGTTGAAATTTGGTACTAATATAGGAAATGATGGCCTCATTAGAGCCGTGTAGTTTTGAAAGTTAAATTTTGATTTAAGGGATTACTTTTGAGGGGTGAAATTGGAACTGAAATTTTTTTTTATCAGGTCATCGAGTGGGGTATCAAATGAAAGCTTGTAAAAACACGAATTCAAAAATATATATATATAATGTAATAGTTGCCCACACTTTTCATCGTATAATTTTTAAAAATTGCGAAAAGTCGCTGTCCCCCTCCTTATCTCGAAAAGTACTGACCAAAAAATTCTGGAATTTCTCCACAGTCTGATATATAAAAAAAACCTCGTGTGTACTGCTAGTTCTCACGTACGTTCTTGAAACGCTAACACGTAAGTCAATGAAGAGACTTCGAGTGGCACCGCTCCCAAATGAGGAAATCCTGGGAACACGGCCGACGGTTGCTCTGCAAAGAGGGCTCAATTAAAGTGGAGATTAGCTGGCAACGTAGCAAGACAGAATAACGATAGATGGGCCCACAAGCTTACAGTATGGCGTCCAAGGGAGAGTAAGAGGAGTGTGGGAAGACCTCAGAAGAGGTGGCGAGACTACAACCAGAACATCGCAGGGAAAAATTAGAACAGAACAGCCCTGGATAAGGAGAGATGAAAAGACTTAGAAGAAGCCTACATCCAGGAATGAATGGGAGTAGGCTGAAAAAGAGATATTTTAATTAATTTTTTTTTTTAATTTTTAAAAGTTTCCCACATAAACAATTTCCGTTACTCTTGTGACACACATTATTAGTTTCAGTGATTATTTCTTTTAACTAATGTAATACTTATTTAACTCTTTTAATTACCTGGTAGCTTCAAAATCAAATATTACCTGAATTCACTAAAATACTTCAAACAGCGTTTAATCTGTATATCGCGAGTCTGTTTCTCGATTTGATATTTAACAACTCTCACCACTGTCAGCTGTTGGTAGCACTCAGCTATTAAAAATACGTACTATTTTTGGTGTTCCATACGGAACACTTATAAGATCACTTCGGTGTCTGTCTGTCTGTCCGCCTGTCACACTCGATTTTCTATTGACATAGAAAGTTGAAATTTGACACTAATATAAGAATTGATGGTCCCATCAGAGTCGTGTAGTTTTGAAAGGTAAATTTTGGGTGTCAAATGGAAGCTTGTGAAAACACGAGTTATATAATGTAATATTTGCGCATACTTTTTTGTATTACTTTTAGAAAATCACCCAAAATCGCTGTCCCCCTTACATCGAAAAGTACTGACCGAAAAATTTTGAAAAAATTCTGGAATATTCTCCACAGGGTGTAGATTGAACGAAAATTATCAAGAGTTAATAATTTATCGGATATATAAAAACAAAACAAAAAGTTCAAGGCCATCAGTTTTCAATAAAGATCGGAAACAAACTTTGTTGAAAACTCATTTGGGGTGTTGTCTTTTGTAAAGTTACCGATCATTTTATACCTCCGTAACAAAAATTTTTATTTGAAAAGCAATCAACGTGCGGAACACTAATTGCGCAAGTCCGACTTGCACTTGGCCGGTTATTTTGAACTAGTGTGACGCCATGAGATTCCCGATGGTCCCACTGTGACGTTTTTCGCTGCTATGTTTTAGTCAGTTTTAATGAGCGTTATGGCAAAAGAGTTGCTGTTAGTGATGTAATGAAAGTTTAAGATAAGACACTGTAACATTCATTTTATCCTAGATTTTAATATCATGCTGCGACACTGTTTTTCTCCTTATAATTTATATTTTATTACATTTTTATATTTATTGCAGTGATTTCAATTTTTGAGCAGTGTAGCTTAAAACAGTGATTTAAATTGCAGTTTAATTTACACTGACAGTGTGTAACGCGTGTTGCCGACTTGACTTATTTAGTTCGCATTAAATGTGTCGGGATCCTCGCGTGCCGGAAGTGATCCAAGGAGAAAGGACGAAGATATTTAAGGAGCCAGTTCGAATTTTGAGGGACAGCATGAAGCAGTAGTAGCTTTTTCCACGATGAAGCAGTAACGGCTTTGTTCCGCCAATAGGCCGTAGTGGCTTTCTTCTCCAGCACGCCAGAGTGTTTTTTTTTTCAGTGATAGTAGTAGTGGTGGAACGGTTTCTAGCTCTCAAGTTTAAGATCATTTTCCTTTCTTGAAATATCCTGCTCATCCTCAGGCATTTCGGGTCAAAAAGTGTTTAGCTACCCAAATTAAACTAGGATGGTAGGGGCTGAGACAATATTTTTATGTCAATCTCACCCGGAGAGGCCAAGTAACTTATGGAAAACCCACGAGGAGAAACCAATCAGTAAGTCATAAGCATACCGGTCTAAAAATCTCACTTCCTGTCTATAAGTGCGTTTCCAACGACCACTCAACACGTATAACTCGCGGAGTTAATTTCACAAATTTTAATATCGTGTTTTATCAAGCGTTTTATTATTATTAGTAATCCTGATTTAAAGACTCTATGTAATAGTGTACATTCTTCTAGCTTAAGGGGTTTTTATTTAGTAGAAGTAATTTTAAGAGTGTAATAAACGTAAGAATTTTTATTTTGCTAATATACGTTTTTTTATTTAGGTGTAGCGTTTCACTAAACTCCTGCTCTTTCTTTCAGGACGCAACGGTTGTACGTAAATTAATTTTATTCCAAAAACTAAATAACTCTTCAGTATTTTTTCATTTTTAGAGCTGAAATTAGATTCCTTTTATTCTAAAATGAATGTGGCCCAAAAAAAACAGTACAACCAAGTTTTAAACAACTATAGAAATTATTTTCAAAAGACGTACAAAAATTATCTCTTATCCATAATCTCTCCAAACAAAATGAGCTAGCTTATATCTAATTTCTTTAGTTCTTTCAGTATTAATATCCACTCAATCCATTCTCAAAATTAAGATATACATAAGGAGCAAATAACGGCTTCTATTTAATAAATAAAATATTTATTAAAAATAAAGAAAGTTGGGGCTATACAAAATTTCACTCCAACGTGAGTCTATAAAAACGGCCCCGCTTCTAGACGTTATAAAATTGCGCCTCAACGTGCCGAACATTATAACACCATTAGGATCAAATTCGTTTTTTTTTCGCCGTTCACATTTCATCGAAAACAGTAACTACTGAGTTGTCATAACTTTGCAACAACAAAAGGCTTTAAATTGCTTTTTATTCCAGATGATTTTGTATAGCTTTTGGCACCGCTGCTACATGTCCTAGAAAAGTCAATCTTTTGAATTACATAAACAAAATTAACATTTTTACTAAGAAATCTTAGTTCAAACTGTGGAAATGCAGTTCGAAAATAGATTTTAATCGAATTCCAAATGAATGCATCAATCGGCCAGCCAGCGGCGCCAGCGAGCGAGCAATACTCACTACTGCGATCGCGGGTAGCCACAATCAAATCTGCGTTCTACCGTTATCGGGCGAGTTCATCGACATCAAGTTGCAGATTAGAAGATTATTTCAGTGATTTACTTGTCTTCTTTAATATGCGTTGAAAATATCATATTGTTAAGGTAATATGTTTTTTCTTTAACGACTTGAATTAACTACCGAATTTCCCAAGTTTTTATTTAATTATTTTTTTTATAATAATAAAATAGTAGAACAAAGGACTACAGGTGAGATTTAAACATTTAAACATAGTAAAGGAAAGAAGAGAAGTCCCCAACAGCCTTGCCTAACGAGTATACTAATATTATAGCAACGTAAAGACCTGGTGTGTTGTCTTTAGTTAATTAAGCAACGCAGACGAGTTTTGTAATTTTTTAAAATAATGATTATAGGCATTATTTACTCATAAAGTTACCAACAAGTTACAGCAACAGTTTAAATAAATTGAATGCATTATGAACCTAAATTACTTAGGGCTTGCTACCACTAATTTTTCTTCATGACCGCACAATTTTAATAAATTATTTAGGATGACGTTACCTATAAATAAAGAATAATAGGTTTTAAGCAAGCAATATACATATAAAACAATAAGTATAATCACATAAATTTTATTTTAAGAGTTCTACTCACATATATTTTGGACGTTTACGACTGATTTCTAACATTTGTTTGTATACATAAAACTTCGGAAACGATTTTTTGCAAAGGTATTTGAGCTAACTATGATATCTATTCTACTCCATAAAGAAATCTATACACACAAATATATTTGTGTTTCCAAAAATTCGAAAAAAATTAACAATTTTTTCCGAAAAATATAAAATGACTAAGGCTCATTTTTACTTCACTTGCTAAGGGAGGTAGCGTATTTGAGAAAAAATCACTATCTTAGACATTTGCATTTAATCGGATATCAGGGGTTCTTGATTACGAAAAACTTGGTTTCAAAATCCATCGGTCTACCTGTTTGTTGGCACAATACCTCTCGAACGAAATGAGAAATAGATTTCAAATTTGGTATGCACTGAAATAAGAAAGAAACCTACTGTTTCTGAGCGAAATCGCTTCAGGAGAAGGTGTGGGAGTCGATGAATTTTGTATTGTTTCAAAGGTTGATTTTAAGATAATCAACAAATTTTAATCATATTATTTATAATCAAAGAGTGGAAGAGTGTTAGGGGCGTTTGGAGAACCTTGAAGTCGAGAAACCTGAAAATTACGGTACTTTTCAATATTACCAGTTTTAACTGAAACAGAGTATAAAGGGAAATGACAGTTTCAACAACATATCTGTGCTTCCTTCCTAATGAAACCGCCTTCCTAAAGAGAGATCTTACCTGGTACACAGAAGGATTCAAACAAAAAGAGCAACCGGCGTATCCTGCCCTCAGACCAGGACAAAGCTATCGAGATCCCTGGGCAGGTATGCATCGGTTTTTCAAAAGGAAATCTGCCATCCTCATGTGTTGCTAGAAGATAGTGGACTAAACATCCGCAAATTTACATTGAAATGCGATCACACATCTAACCTGGCACTGTCAGAATTCAAAAACTAAAAAAATCCTTGGCTCGATGGCTTTCTCCACAGTTAATAAAACAGAAAGTAAATAACACTATATACATATACATATATATATATATATATATATATATATATATATATATATATATATATATATATATATATATATATATATATATATATAACTTTAATAAATTACATATAAACACATGTAATCGGCTATTAAAATTAATAACTATAAATGGCAACACCGGTAGGCGTCCAAGGCAGGTTTTATTACACGACTATTCAATTTTCGTAGCGGTGTTGCACCGAAGCGGACGGATCGCTATACGCGTATTAAGGAAAATGAAATCGTCGATTTACTGACTAAAGGGATCTCTAGAAAGTTCTATGGGACCTGAAACTTTTTCAGGAGTCCCTTGCAATATGACCGATACAGTGATCCTAAATGCACCGAACGAAAAGTGCATAAAATACTAGAGATTATTCAGTCTAAGAGTCTCAGCTGTCTCACGAGTAACCTGAATTAACCCTGAATATACCAGGTCTGAAATTAAACAGGAAAGATCCGAAAACGGTGACACGGATTCTTACGGACATTGCTACCTGAATGCCTAACTCAGGGTTAAAGACAATCCAGATTGCAGATGTTGCTTAGAGAAGGGAGAGACAACTCTTCATTTAATTATATCTTGTTTGGCAATTACAATAACAAGGCAAACCCACCTGGGATCATCAATAATTTTGGACCAGGAATGTGTTAAGAGAAAACCGCTGTCCTGCTTAAAAGCTACTGATCTTCTACACTCAGATGCACGGAAATCCCTAAAACGCTACAGGAGCGACGCGTGTGCGGAAAAAGCGATTCATATTGGTCTTGAATCGCTGTAAATTTTACTTGGTAGGAAACACAGTCCTGGGCAAATCATTCCAAAGGAATGAAGCTCTCCGTATAAAAGACTGCTTGAAAAGGGTTGTACGAAGAGTGCCAAGCTGAACGTCATAAGGATGTGAAGTATTAGCACGAAGTGTATTCTTAACATGCGCCGCTTTGGAAGAAATTCCGCGGGCTACAGCCATCGAACACTTTCCATGAATATACTTATAGAATAGACTTAAGTCGCCAATCGTTCTTCGATGTTCCAAGAAATCAAGGTTGCTGGTGAGTTCTCGGTCTACAATCAGACGAACAGCTCTCTTCTGAATACAATCAAACAAATGCAGTGTATGTTTAGGAGCAAAACCCCAAACGTGGGAGAAGTAGTCAGCAGCAGACAGCAGTAAGTTAAACGACTTTCTGCTGATATTAACCGATGTGCGAGCGTTTAAAGTAAATGAAGAAATATAAGCCGACTGTCATCTACAAATTCCTGGTTCTTTCCAGCAGATCGTTAATGTAAATGAGAAAGCGAGTAGGAGATAGGGAGCCCGCCGGCATTGATAGTTAAGATATAGAAAGAAATCCGTCGACTGCCACTCATAAAGAAAGCTCGAAAGCTCTCTAAGGAAACGCAAGAGCCACAAACAAAACTTTTCATACACACTATAAAACTCTAGCTTAGTCAACAATCTGTCATGCCAAACACGGAGTCGAATGTCTTGGATATATCAAATGCAACCGCTCAAGATTCTCCCAAGTGTTCAATTGCGTTGTTCCTAACATGTGTTACACAAGTAAGAAAACCTGTTGATCTTTGCTTACGAAGGACATAATTAGGGTGACCTAAACAAAAGACACAGACGAACAGACACCGAAGTGATCTTATAAGTGTTCTGTTCGGAACAGTAATAAAATAAAATTTACAACGTGACGGCCGCCTCTCTCCGGAAGGTAATGGCAAACCACCCGTAGTATCATGCCTAGTAAAGCCCTCTCAATTTGGCCATTCGGAACCGGCATTAAACTGTAGGTCCCCCTTGTCTGAGGCAATACTTAAAAAGGCACCAACTAGAAGCAAAGGCGAGAGGGTCGCCTACGTCTATATCGGATATGGCACTGCAAGAAGATAGATAGTTAAACATATACGGGGTTTATGAGACAGGAAGGAGTAAAAAGGGGTAACTTCGAATGTATTATGATATGTTAACCGAGTCACATTGAAAATTATGTTGTATTTCCATCATTTTTACAGAAGTCTTCCCCATGTTCAACATTTTTGTGGGGATTAACATCTCACCATAAAGCACCTTTACATTATCAAGTTATAATGCTGGGATTAGGTTATTCTTTAGTATTGGAAAGTCAAATTTAATATCTATTTTAGAATTGCATGTTTGTAGTTTTACCAATTTTTAAAAACTATTTAAATTTAACACGCGAATTACGTGACGCATTTTATTAATAGAGGTGATGGAATGGAATGATGGAAACAATATCTTACTACTGCAAGCATTTTATCATTTAACTGTAAGTCTTATTAGGAGGAATTCAAAACACAAAGTATTAATTTCTGTATTGATCATAGGAATAATATTTATCCTTAAAAGGGAAAAACCAACAGAATTTGATAATGGACAGGCCACTTAAACAAATTTTACGTTTAAAATTTTACTGTGTTCAGGTTACTAACAAATCCGCCGCACTCCTAAAAACTGTGTTACTTGGCAACATCAACATCCGTACGGATTTTAGAGTTCGAACGTCGTCGTGCCGCAGCGTTGTCATAGCAACCGCTACTGTTTCGTGTGTACCCTTACAGAGTGGAGATAGGCAAGGGGGGCGTAACATCGCAGCGCGCGTCCCGTGACCTTTAAACACGAAGGCAGCAGCACGTGGGCGGGAATTGGGGGGTAGCAAGCACCCTATTATCCCTTATCGCGGAACGAGGTGATACCTACGTTTTTTCTTCTTATTTTATACCAAATGATTGTATGGAATACCTACACTTGTGGACATAATAAGTAATAATAAGAAACGGATAAGTTTAAAAATAATACAGTGAAGTCCGTTTATAACGAACTCCAAAAAATCACTAAAAATGGTTCGCTAGATCCGAAGTTCGTTACAAACAGTAAATAAAATCTAATATTTTTGACTACTTTTTAGTGCTCTTATAAGATCACTTCGGTGTCTGTCACACCCGATTTTCTCCGAAACTATTTGACGTAGAAAGTTGAAATTTGGTACTAATATAGGAATTGAGTTTTGAAAGTTAAATTTTGACTTAAGGGGTTAATTTTGGGGGGTGAAACAGGAAGTGAAAAAATTTGTTTTTTAGTAGATTATCGAGTGGAATGTCAAATGAAAGCTTGTAAAAACAGGAGTTCAAAAATATATATAATGTCTTACATGCCCACACTTTTCTTTGTATTATTTTGAAAAAAATCGCGAACAATCACTATCCCCCCTCTATCTTGAGAAGTACTGATCCAAAAATTTTGAAAATATTCTGGAATATTCTCCACGGGGTGTAGATTGAACGAAAATTATCACGAGTGCATTAGCTTTATTAGCTTTAATAATTTATCTGGTATATAAAAAAAATTTCAAGGACATCAGTTTTCAGTAAAGATAGGAAACAAACTTTGTTGTCTTTTCTGAAGACATGCTTAAAACAGTTTGCAATAGTTTCTCTACTGACTCTTTGCCAAGCCATACGGATAAAGTTTATAGTGTCCAAGAGAGTTACAGAAAAAAATGTTACCTTTATCGATCGTCTCTAACATTTTCTTACGTAAAATCTTTCTATAATGACATTTTAAAGAATGTATCACACCTTGATCCATAGGCTGGAGCTTTGCACTTGTGTTTGGAGGCATAAAAAAAACAATTTTATTTGCAGCAGAATAACTTCAGGGTGTGCTGGACAGTGGTCAATCAAAAGTAATATTTTTCTGTTTGTCAATTTTAATTCTTTGTCCCATTCGATCAGTTCGTTTTTAAAAATGTCTGATGTCATCCAAGCTTTACTCTTTGATTTGTACTTTACTGGTAAATGTTGGTTTTTAAAACACCTGGGATTGGCGGATTTTCCTATCACCAACAATTTTTTTTTCTCTGTTCCAGACATATTTGCAGTTACCAACAAAGTAATCCTTACTTTTGATAATTTTCCACCAGCACAATTCTCTCCGAAAACCTTTAAGGTCTTATCAGGCATCATCTTGTAAACCAAACCCGTTTCATCCGCATTAAAAATGTCTACATATTCATATCTTTCTCGAATTTCCGGCCATACATTCGCCAACCACTGATCAACAACAGTCATATCCACTCCTGCAGTTTCTCCTACTATCCTACCCCCACTAATATTATGTCGCTTTTTAAATCGTTCAATCCAACTTCTAGAACAGTTAAACTCGGTGTTCTCTATTTTCCTTCCCAATTCACTAGCCTTGTAAAGTACGAGGCTGGTTTGAAAAGTCCGTGCAAAAATAAAAACTACTTACGTGTTTGGGGTAAACCTTTTTTATTTTTTGACATAGTCTCCTTTTAGGCTTATACACTTCGTCCAACGATGGTCTAGTTTGTTGATCCCTTCCGAATAATAGGATTTGTGTAAGTCTGCAAAATATCCATTAGTGTCTGCAATCACCTCCTCGTTTGAATAAAATCTTTGTCCCGCCAGCCATTTCTTCAAATTGGGGAACAAATAGTAGTCCGAGGGAGCCAAGTCTGGAGAATAGGGGGGATGTGAAACGAGTTGGAATCCTATTTCCATTGATGGAAAAGGACTTTCTTGTGGGCCAATCGCGGGCGTTTTTCTTGCAGCTCGGTTTTCAAACGGTCCAATAACGATGAATAATATTCACCTGTAATAGTTTTACCCTTTTCCAGATAGTCGATGAGGATTATCCCTTGCGAATCCCAAAAGACAGTCGCCATAACCTTTCCGGCCGAAGGAACGGTCTTCGCCTTTTTTGGTGCAAATTCCCCCTTGGTAACCCATTGTTTAGATTGTTGTTTGGTCTCAGGAGTATAGTAATGTATCCATGTTTCATCCACAGTGACGAAACGACGCTTAAAGTCCTCCGGATTCTTCTGGAACAGCTGCAAACCATCCTTGCAACACTTCACACGATTCCGTTTTTGGTCAAGCGTGAGCAATCGCGGCACCCACCTTGCGGATAGCTTTCTCATGTCCAAATGTTTATGCAAAATATTATGTACCCGTTCAGTCGAGATGCCCACAGCACTAGCAATCTCACGCACCTTAACTCTTCTGTCATCCATCACCATATCATGGATTTGATCAATGATTTCTGGAGTCGTAACCTCCACAGGCCGTCCAGAACGTTCAGCGTCACTTGTGCCCATATGGCCAGTCCGAAAATTTTGAAACCACTTATAAACTGTTCTAATCGAAGGTGCAGAGTCACCATAATGTTTATCAAGCTTCTCTTTAGTCTCCTGAGGCGTTTTGCCTTTCATAAAGTAATGTTTAATCACCACACGAAATTCTTTTTCGTCCATTTCTTGAAAATCACTCGACTTCTTTGATTCATACGAATGCCAAACACAAAGAAATATACCAATATGGCTGAAACTTGGTGTGCGTTCATTCAAGAGATGCTACTAACTAAACATGACCTCGATACGCGCCGGTGGTGCCATCTCTCGGACTTTGCACGGACTTTTCAAACCAGCCTCGTATAGCCGGTAAGAGGAACATGTTCATATCTTTTTGACTAAACCATTTAAGCAGTCCTTTATCGACTTGGTCATGTGTAGATTTTTTTTACTTTTTTACAACTAAAGTATCATGGATTGATAAGATTTCTTGCCTCTTCTTCCATATGGTAGAAACCGTAGATTTAATTAAATTCAACTGTTTGCAAACATCACTTTCTTTAACTCCATTTTCTATTTTCCTTATAATATCGTGTTTGGCTTTTAAAGTAAACGCTTTACACGTTTTTGTGTACTCATTTTAAAATAAAAACTTAAACATTCTCTTTGCTACTTTAATCAAATATGCATTAGAACCGCATAACACAACAAGTGAGTTGAAAATAATACTGCTCGAACCAGCGACGCGGCGGAAACAAGTAGAATAAGGATTCCCAGCGAGTTTCGGTGAATTCCCTAGACCAAGTCGCGCGACATCGAGCACAGGGAGTGGCAAGTTCGTTATAAACGGACACAAAACATCCAAATTTGGTTCGCTTTATCCGGAAGTTCGTTATAACCGGGTTCGTTATAACCGATAAAAATTTGCATTGGTCTTATGGAAGTTTTTTCGTGCATTATAAAATAGTTCGTTTTAACCGGAAATTCGCTATAAACGGGTTCGTTATAAACAGATTTCACTGTATTTCATCATATTCAGGGATATGTCGATATCATTGGATACAGAGCCGAGGGGTACTGTCTTGCCGATACTATACTATTTTACTCGATATCTCATATTCGATAATTTAATATTGACCAAACTAACGATCACTTCTTTACTCGATAACTTTCTAGTCGATATTAATACTACGAAGTATCGACTCACCTTCAATACCTCAACGGAACTGATATTTTGGTTAACGATACCGAGAACTATTTCTCCTGCTGGTTTGATATCATTTTGGTCCATAACAGAGAAGCATCGTAAAAAACATCCATAGGAAGTTACAGTAGTACTAGCGCTTTGTAATAGTTTTCGATATCGATAGTTATGAAGGACTGGCCATTCGCCATCTTTCTATCATTTGACTTGTAAATTAACTAAAATTATCTAAATATGTTATTTTTGTGAATTTCTGATACGCACGCGACAGAAATTTTTTACAATTAAACTTAGTTCTTCTACGGCCTAAAATATTAGGTTTCTTACTTTTAATCACTTACTAATTAATGCTATTTGATGTGTTACGTTTTGGGGAAATGAAAGTTATTTAGTCGTATAAAGTTAAAGTTAAAGTTACACGTCTGTCTATTTTTATTGCAAACATAATATAGTAACTAAATAGAAATTACAAAGACTTTGGCTGGTAAATCGGTCAAAATTGATCAAATAGACTGATCAACTCTAAACAATACTGAACGCAGTATCGATAACCGCAAATTACAAAGTTATATAAAATATAAATAGCAAATAACCAATTGATCAATGTCAAATGCACAGTAAAAAAATTATGTCTAAACTGAATGCCTCAATATTATACTATAACACGGCAACGTCGCAAACCCACGCGCGCGCTTGCCTAAGTTCTAGCTATCTCTTGTGTCAGCAAAGCAATTTCAAACAATTGAGAGGGGAGGAGCCGCCTACGTCATCGTGACGCTTAATAGTGACGTCACGAGTTTGCCACGAGCGGGCAGGAAACCGAGAGATCGTTTTTGTTATAGAGCGGAATTTTTACGTTGGATAATAAACCTATTACGGTTGCTTTAACGGCACTTAAATAAGATTATTAAGTTAGGTTTTTCACATGTTGCGCTCGGGTAATAAAATTTAATTTTAGACATGAAAATAACGCCTCACGCATACTACTGTTTAATTTTATAGGTAAAAAAAGTGAGACAGCGAAATGTCGTTCAAGATGATATGATAACGATGATAACATGACGGAAACTGAAATATTATGATTGTTTTGTGACAAACAAAACCTCCTCAAAACTATAATTGTTAAAACAAGTCCTTAAGTGAAAAGCCATAAAAAATATATGGTGAAATGAGCAAGAGTGGCATGGCACCCTTTCGGTAAAACAAACGTACACACTTAAATAATAAATAATTATTTTATTTTCACTGTACGTATTATAATTAAGTAACACCCATTTGTTACTGAAGTATGCGCAAGAACTACTTTTTCTACAACTTATTTTGGTCAAGGTCATGATTTTGACACAAGTAAACAAGAATATCCAAGCTTTTACAAATACTGAATAATTTTGATGATTTGGCAACAGGGGCTCGTGCGTGCACCGGCCAACTGATCGTTTCTCGGGCATATAATAGGCTGTTTCACACGGGCTAGACTTGATTCGTATTCCCACAAAACCGGCATTGATACTTACCGGGTGGTCTAAATATTTTTAATATTAGTAATTATTGTCCGATGGTCTTTAAGTTGGAAACTTTTTTCGGCAGGTTATAATATTCACTAATATAAATTAATTCCCCAAGTATCTTCTCTACAAAAGTTGATTGACAAAGAAAATACAGCTTTATTACTTTTTTTAAGTTTTTGATTTCGGGCCTGAAAAATTTTAATATGCTGGTCACTATAAAGGTGCAAAGGAATTATCGACGAAACCAAGGAGGCACACAATCAACGGATTAGAAACAAACTTCTCCTACAGAAAGGGAATATTTTCTTCCTGCTGGAAATGTGCCACAGTTCAGCCGATACCTAAAAAAGGCAAGAAGACCTTGCCAAATAACTACCGACCAGTCGCACTGCTTTCAATAATATCGAAAGTCATGGAAAAGGTTATCAATCAGCATCTTCTAAAATATCTTGAACGATTTAATATTATTAGCGATCACCAATATGGCTTTCGTAAACATAGATCAACAGGAGATCTTCTGACTTATGTAACACATGTTTGGAACAACGCAATTAAACACTTTGGAGAATCTCGAGCGGTTGCTCTTGACATATCCAAGGCATTCGACCGTGTTTGGCACGATGGACTGTTGGCTAAGCCACGCTCTTGTGGTATGTCTGAAAAGTTCTGTTTGTGGCTCTCATGTTTCCTCAGAGAGCGTTGTTTACGAGTGGCGGTCGACCGATTTCTTTCTAACACCTTCGCAATCAACGCCGGTGTGCCCCAGGGCTCCATACTGTCTCCTACTCTCTTTCTCATTTACATTAACGATCTGCTGGAAAAGACCGGGAATCCAATCTACAGCTTTGCAGACGAGAGTACGCTTATCTCTTCATTCACTTTGAACGCTCGGACATCGGCTGCTCAGGCGAATATCCGCTGATAGCAGGAGGTCGTTCAACTTAACAAAGATCTGGAAGAAATTCTATCTTGGGGTGACAGTAACCAAGTGGAATTTAACGCTACAAAACCCAGGCGGCAGTTTTTTCTAAAAAAGTTAACGTTGCTGAATCCGACATAGTTAGGTCGGGGCACTCCATTCCCCTAGCATCGTCGCTCAATTTGTTGGGTGATTTCATACCCTAAAGACAAATTTAAAAACATGCATGCTTAATTTTTACGAAGACTCAGATGAAACTGCATTAGCCATCTATAGAAATTTAGTAACGTGATATTGATACTAAATTTCTTACCAGTTTTTGTGCAGACAACGCAGAAGTGATGAATATTATTCTAGTTGGATGTCCAGCACACATTTTGCACAACAATGTAAAATTTGCTTTAGGTTTAAGTAAATTGGATTTGGAGAATTTTATTCTGAAGCTGCATAGTCACTTCCCGTACTATGCGAAAAGAGAAAAAGCTTTAAAAGATTTTTATGTAATACATGAATTTAAATTTGCTCCAGTCCTACGACATGTAAAAACGCTATCACTTCTCCCCGCTGTAGAACGGGCCATGAAATATTTCGATATATTGGAGGATTATTTTATCGTTATGGGCGAAGACGAGTTTCTCTCTGCACTCTGGAACTTCTTTATAGTGACCAAAAGGAACCTTACGTTGCTTTCTTCCAAAATGCATTGAACGCTATAAAAACCCAGGCAGCAATTTTTTCTAAAAAACTTAACGTTGCTGAATCCGACATACTTATGTCGGAGCACTCCATTCCCCTAGCAACGTCGCTCAATTTATTGGGCGTTTGTTTGGGAGCAAATATGTCCTGGCATGAACATGTTGCAGGCATAGCAAGGAGAGCTTATCAAAAGTTAGGAATATTATTTCGAACCAGAAAGCTTTACACTCCACAACTGTTAATTCTTTACAAAGCTCAAATTCGACCAACTATGGAATACTGCTCCCATGTTTGGGGCTCCGCTCCCAAACATACACTGCATTTGTTGGATTCTGTTCAGAGAAGAGCTGTTCGTCTGATTGGAAACCCGGAACTGACCGGCGGCCTTGATTCGCTGGAACATCGAAGAACGGTTGGCGACTTGAGTCTGTTCTACAAGTATTTTCATGGAAAGTGTTCGAAGGATGTAGTCCGCTTAATTCCTCCCAAAGCGGTGTATGTTAGAAATACACGTCGCGCTGGTGCTTCACATCCGTATGAGGTTCAGCTTGTTACTCCGCGTACAACGCTTTTCAAGCAGTCTTTTATATGGAGAACATAATCCCTTTGGAATAATTTGCCCAGCGCTGTGTTTCCCACCGAGTACAATTTACAGCGATTCAAGAACAACGTGAATCGCTTTTTTCCGCACACACGTCGCTCCTGGAGCGCTTTAGGGACTTCCCTGCAGCACGAGTGCTAGACCCATAAAAAAAAAACTAAAAGGATCAAGATTTAGTTTAAAATCACTTTTTCATTAAAACTTTTTTGATACGATTGACATTGGTAACTACATACCTTCCAGGGGACGACTTAAGTACAATTTTTGTGCGCCTCGTTCAAACCTTTTTTAAATCTTATATAAACTATATTTAGCAAAGTGATCTATTTAAGCGGGTCTTAAAATAATATTTTTAACATAAAAAACCGGCCAACCGCAAGTTTAACTTGCATAAATAGTGTTCTGTACCATGATTGCAGAAGTACTCTATGAAATTCAGA
This sequence comes from Pachyrhynchus sulphureomaculatus, assembly GCA_019049505.1. NCBI lineage: Eukaryota > Metazoa > Arthropoda > Insecta > Coleoptera > Curculionidae > Pachyrhynchus > Pachyrhynchus sulphureomaculatus. The sequence continues at coordinate 101,515,091 of CM032455.1, read as the reverse complement.
CATTCGTCTTCGATATAAAAATCACCAAGAACATTTAAAAAGCGAAACATCTTTGTAGTAAAAGCTTAAAACAAATAGTTGCTACCTAAATATTTGTTTAATTATAAACAAATAAAATAAAAAAATTTTGTCTCGGTAGCTATCTGTTGGTCACCCGTGTGTATACTGAAAAGTATATCCACCTTACTGTCAAGGCAGATAGTTTTTTTTATATCAGATAAATTATCAAACATAATGCATTCGTGATAATTTTCGCTCGATCTACACTTTATGGAGAATATTTTAGAAATTTTTCAAAATTTTTATATTATAAGGAAAATAGAAAATAGAGTTAGACAAAGTGATGTTTGCAAACAGTTGAATTTAACTAAATCTACGGTTTCTACCACATGGAAGAAAAGGCAAGAAATCTTATCAATCTATGATAAAAGAAACTTTAGTTGTAAAAAAGTAAGAAAATCTACACATGACCAAGTCGATAAAGGACTCCTTAAATGGTTTAGTCAAAAACGACATGAACATGTTCCTATTACGGGCTATATTTTACAAGAGAAAGCTAGTGAATTGGGAAGGAAAATAGAGAACACCGAGTTTAACTGTTCTAGAAGTTGGATTGATCGATTTAAAAAGCGGCATAATATTAGTGGGGGTAAGATAGTAGGAGAAATTGCCGGAGTGGATATGACTGTTGTTCATCAGTGGTTGACCAATGTAAGGCAGGAAATTCTAGAAAGTTATGAATATGTTGACATTTTTAATGCGGGTGAAACGGGTTTGTTTTACAAGATGACGCCTGATAAGACATTCAAGTTTGTCGGAGAGAATTGTGCTGGTGGAAAATTATCAAAAGTAAGGATTACTGTGTTGGTAACTGCAAATATGTCTGGAACAGAGAAAACAAAATTGTTGGTGATAGGAAAGTCCGCCAATCCCAGGTGTTTTGAAAACAAACATTTACCAGTAAAGTACAAATCAAACAGTAAAGCCTTTAAAACATCAGAAATTTTTAAAAGCGAACTAATCGAATGGGACAAAGAATTAAAATTCACGAACAGAAAAATATTTCTTTTGATTGACAACTGTCCAGCGCACCCTGAAGTTGATCTACAGCAAATAAAATTGTTTTTTATGCCTCCAAACACAAGTGCAAAGCTCCAGCCTATGGATATTCTTTAAAATGTCATTATAGAAAGATTTTACTTATAAAAATGTTAGAGACGATCGATAAGGTAACATTTTTTCTGTAACTCTCTTGGACGTTATAAACTTTATCCATATGGCTTGGCAAAGAGTCAGTAGAGAGACCATTGCAAACTCTTTTAAGCATGGCGAATTTTTAAGGAAGGAATGTAGATATGATTCAGATGATGAGCTACCGTTGACTCAGTGGATTGAAAAACATCGAGAAGATCCTACTGATTGTCTAGAATTTGTTTACGATGCTGACATTCAACAAAGTACAGTGGAAATCGAGATTAAAAAAAATGTTTAATCACTTTAATTTTGAAGAATATGTTATGTGCCGATAATGAATTAATGACGAGAGAAATATTAACTGATGATCAAATTGTGACATCAGTGACTTATGGAAAGATTTTAAGCGATAATGATGACGAAGACGAGCTTGGAGAAGGAGATAATATTTATGTTCCATCCATTTCAGAAATGACTAAGAAAATGACTGAAACTAGCAATTTTTTGGAATCTCGTGAAGTATCTGAACATATATAGAGTAGTTTTTGTGACCTTGACAATTATATAAACACCATTTCTTTTTTAAGTAAAATTGTACAAACGAAAATTACTGATTTTATTGTATAAACTACATATTTTAATGCTTTCGTTTATACTCGTGTATGTACCAACATACATAACTTTAGTATGACTTGTTTCATTTTCCTTTGAACGTTTTCTATTAATTTAATAATTATTATTATTGATTTTTCTAAGCCTTAGCGCCTGATCTAAATAAAAAAGTAGGGAAAAATGATATTGGATTTTGTTTACTGTTTGTAACGAACTTCGGATAAGCGAACCATTTTTAGTGATTTTTTGGAGTTTATTATAAACGGACTTCACTGTATTTTTGACCTTGTGTATTTTCACAAGTTTTCATTTGACACCCCACTCGATGACTCTAAAAAAAAAAATTTTCCACTTCCCCCTACAAGCTAACCTCTTAAGTCAAAATTTAACTTTCAAAACTACACAGCTTTGACTGGGCCATCAATTCCTATATTTGGGCTAAATTTCAACTTTCCTACTCGTACCAGGTGTAAAAGTATGAAATGCGGATTTTTTTTTCTAAAAAAAAACATGTTAAATTCGGAAGAATAATAAAAAGTGCTTTATTCAAAGTATGCTCCATCGCTTGTTATACATTTTTCCCATCTTTCGGGCAATTTGTGAATACCATGCCAGTAAAAATCTTCCCCTTTTGCTGCGAACCATTCATCGAGCCATTTTTTCACATTTTCGTACGAACCAAAGCGCTGCTCAGCAAGTGCGTGACCCATCGATACAAACAAGTGGTAATCGGAAGGAGCCAAGTCTGGTGAGTAAGCCGCATGGGGCAGAACTTCCCAGCTGAGTGCTTCCAACGTGTCGTGAACTGATTTTGCCGTATGTGATGGAGCATTGTCATGAAGAAAAATGACTTTGTGTTGCCTCTTTCGGTATTCCGGCCTTTTTTCAAGCAGCGAACGGTTCAAATCAGTCAATTGTTGTTGGTTTAGTATTAACCGTTTCCCCAGGTTTTAACAGCTCATAATAGACCACGCCCTTCTGGTCCCACCAAACACAGAGCATCGTGTTTCTGCCAAAGCGATTCGGTCTTGCGATTGATGTGGATGGTGCGCCTGGGTCTACCCATAATTTTTTGCGCTTGGGATTCTCAAAATTATCCTCTGTAACTATATGATGTACCGAGCGAGCAAAATGTCACACGTATTGTTGCGCTTTTCCATTTGCCTGTCGTTCAACTCATGTGGTACCCATCTACCGGCTACTGAATCTTTCCCATCTCTCGTAGCCGATTGGAAACAGCCTGTTGATTAACGCCCAATTTCTCGGCGAGTTGTTTTTATGTTTGCGAATCATCTTCGTCCAACAATGCTTGCAATTCCACATCTTCGTATTTTTTTGGTGGTTTTCCACGTTCCTTGTCTGCAACATCGAAGTTACCACTTTTGAAACGCCGACACCATCGTTCACACGTATCTTGCGATGGAGCATGTTCACCATAAGCTTCTCGAAGTAATCGGTATGATTCAACAGCAGTTTTCTTCAAATGAAAACAAAAAATTAATGCTGTCCGCGAATGCTCTTTGTTCGGTATAAATTTCGACATATTGAACACAACAACACACTATGCACACACTTTTCCAATTTATCACTCGTGCGCGTCTGACACAACAAAATCGCGCAATGTCATATCTTTATAGCACAAACTGCATTGGTGCACCATCTGTTGTCTGATATCCGCATTTCATACTTGTACACCTGGTATAGTTTCGGAAAAAAATCGGGTGTGACAGACGGACACCGAAGTGATCCCATAAATGTTCTGTACGAAACACTAAAAATATCTTTTATAAATCCTAAAATCAAAAATAAGCCAAAAATTTAGTCGTTAGTTTTTTTCGAGAAGTAATAAAAGTCGTTTAAGAGTACATTGTGATTTGAGTTTCAGCTCGCTTAAAGCGGTGTCGAACCACAGTAGAATATTTCCGTGATGTCAAACAATTCTGTAACAGTTTAAACAGTCTATATTATATACACCTTATATAAAATGTCTTTGGAGGGTATCGCGAGTTCCGAGGAATACTGGGTATTACTCGTATTTCCAAGCTTACTAAATCAAACTTTTATAATAAATACATTTAAGCCAAGTTAGGTATTTCTCCAAAACCCCTTAAAAATATTAGTTACACAGAATGTTTGTCACCAAATTATAATTATTGTCGTGAGAAGAAAACGTACTAAACAGCACTGATCTAAATTTAAAATTGTTGACTTAATAATGGTATCTACATTATCAAAAAATCGTAATTAATCCAATATTTTGTTGTCACCCGGTATACGAAATCACCGTCGACGTACAGAGAGGTCAACGATTTCTCATTTCGTTTCTCGCCATTACACTCATCCTCGTCGCACTTTTATAGAATTTTAACCGTTTTGTCCAACTTAAATTGCTTCTGTACATTTCTTCCTTTTTCTTCTACCAGTTGTTCTGCTATTTATAGGGCAATAAACTTACTTCGTTTTTTCTTATTTTTAACTATTTCGTAACTGTGACCACGGTTTCATTTCGTCTAACTGCCATTTAAATTTTATTTTTAGTGTTCCGTACGAAACACTTATAATGTGATACTTGCGCACCCTTTTCTTTGTATTATTGTGTATGTACTCTTATCTCGAAAAGTACTGATAAAAAAATTTTGAAAAAATTCTGGAATATTCTCCACAAGGTGTAAATCGAACGAAAATTATCACGAGTGCATTATACCTTTAATAAATTATCTGATTATATATATAAAAAAAAAAGGTAATCAGTTTTCAACAAAGATCGGAAACACACTTTGTTGAAAACCCATCTGGGGTGTGTTTTGTGAAGTCATTGATCATTGTATACCTCCGTAACAAAAATTTTTATTTTAAAAGCAATCAACGTACGAAACACTAATTACGCAGGTCCGACTTGCACTTGGCCGGTTATGTAATCTTGAGGATTATTAATTAGTTGAAAAATTTAAATACATTTAAATACATCATTTAGTATATAACTTCAAAACATAAACTTATTTTCTTCTGCCCCCACAACTACTTGCTACACAATATGAACGCGCATTCTCAGGTTTATACCGAACTATGCATCGGATCAACAGGGATAAAAATAACATAAATAGCTCGTAAATTAAGGGGAGTAGCTCCAGATTTCTTTAATACAGTATTGGTTTATCACTATTTTAAATTTTATATAGCATCGTTGAAATTTTTTTTATAAAAATACAGATTTCCAAAGCAAGAAATGGAAAGTGTATTACAGAAAACATGTTTTTCATACGAAACTCAATACAGAACCCATGCAAAATAGCCATTTTTGTTAAAACAAAGTATTTCTCAATAGAAAAAACGTCCAAGTGCAAGTCGGACTTGCGCAATACGTATTCGCTACGGTGATTGCTTTTGAAATAAAAATTTTTGTTACGGAGGTATAAAATTATCAGGGACTTCACAAAACACACCTCAAATGAGTTTAGGCTTCCGATCTTTGTTTTTATGTACCATATAAATTATCAAAGAATTTTTTCGAAATTTTTTTATTAGTGCTCTCAGAGATAAGATTGCAGGACCGCCATTTTTGGTAATTTTTAGTTTTTATTTGACACCCGCTCGATGACCTTACCTTGTTTTTTTTTTATATGCCAAATAAGTTATCGAAGATAATGTACCCGAGATAATTTTCATTCAATCTACACCTCATGGAGAATATTCCAGACTTTTTTCGAAATTTTTTGATTAGTATTTAGAGGTTGAGGGATCGCGATTTTTGGTAATTTTTAGCTTTCATTTGACACCCCACTAGACGACCTACCAGACCACCAGATAAATTATCATAGGGAATGAACTGATAATAATTTTCATTCAATCTAAACCTTATGGAGAATATTCAAGAATTTTTTGAGAATTTCTGAGATAGGGTGGGGAGACAGCGATTTTTGGCAATTTTCTGAAACAATATAAAGAAAAGCTTGCGCGAGTATTACAACATATATATTTTTAAACTCGTGTTTTCACAAGCTTTCATTTGACAGTACATTCGATTACCTCGAAAATTTTTTTTTTCACTTTCGATTTCACCCCCCAAAACTAACCCTTTAATTTATCTTTCAATTCTACACGGCTCTGAATGGGCCATCAATTACTATGTTTGTGACAAATTTCAACTTTCTATGTCAAATAGTTTCGGAGAAAATCTGGTGTGACAGATAGACAGATGGACACCGAAATGATCCCATAAGTGTTCCGTACGGAACACTAAAAAGCATGATCATAATAAAATAAGCCATATATTTAATGATGAGCTTCTATTTAAGATATCATTTATTAGTTCCTTCGTCAAGAGGGAAAAATCACCCTCCGATGTTCTTACATTTATATGATTCATGGTTTCTAGATCACAAGAAACAATTTCCAAATTCCGTCGGTCTGTCTGCCTGTTTATTGACACGATAACTCTCAAACGAAAAGAGATATCGATTTAAAATTTGGTATAGATATAATACTTGAAGTAAGAAAGGAACCTATAGTTTTTACTAGATATCTTCAAGAGAAAAAGGTGAAAACGGTGGAGGTCGATAAATTTTTAAGCATAATAATTTATAGAAGATTAGAGGGGTTGCTCCGAATGGTATACGTTATCTTCAGGGTTCTGGGAATCGAGGAAACTGAAAATGACGTTTTTTCATTATTTTTTTATTTCAACAGGAACTCTATGTATATATTAAATAAAATCACTGCGTCAAATTATCGTAGACTGTTAGCATCTTTGTATATATATAATATTTTCTCTTTTTACTTTTACCTTTTTCTTTTTACTTCTTTTACAGATTTATGTATCCACGAAAATGAAAATAATCGGTGCCACGTGACATATTATACGGGACCGACAGTTGAATATTCAATGACCGATTATAATAGGTATCGTATAAGGTTTTTAGAGTAAATATTTGTAGTTACAGGGCTTTATTTAAAATTTTAAACTCTCAAAATGTTCTATCTTTAAAAAAATTACGTGGCCATACTCATTTTGTGAACTTTTAATCGAAACAAACTAAAAAGTAAATACTTGTAAACTAAACTTCTTTAAAGTTTAAGCCACTAATGAATCTTTAATTTCTTCAATAGATTAGAATTTTAGCTACGTTTTTACTTTCCAACTGTTTCTCGATTCTTGACCTAGTTTAAGGTTGTTATCCTGTAGATAGGTAATAAATAGTTTCGCCGATTAGAAATCTCTTTAACTAGCTATTTAGATTACGTTTTAAATATACGAAACTTAAAACAATATACAAGATGTGACCAACAATTTGCCCATTTTTAGCCTGATCAAACATTTCTGTAAAACGACATGTAAAATACAAAAATACCTGGCGGTGGGAAAAGAGAAAACGTGATTTAAGCTGTCTGTAATCGGATTGAAAGTCCACCACGACATTGTTAGAATAATATCGTATAGTATTATCATAATTTGGTAGTTTTACTATCCACTACTCTAACTGTGTGCCACACCTATAACCGCAGCGTCACTTGCGCCCGCTCTACGGCTCAGTGACCAAAGATAGTTATTAAAACAACGTTATTTGACCAGTATTTAAAAAGTAATTCAGTTGTGCTTTTAACTACCTAAAACACTTTATTTGTTAGTCTTTTTTAACTAAGGTATTTTGTGCTTGACTTATCAAACACTTTTTGAATGGAAGTATTTTTAGCAGTTACAAACAAGCACGTGAATCATCACAAAATACTTGTATTTGAATTACCGTATTTCATCGCATCTCAGGCTGGTCTCACACTGGAACCGACTACGTGCGATTTTTGGTCGTACGTATTTACACGACTACGCACTAAGTTTCCCGACCTTGAGAATGTAATCGGCGCTCTCACGGATGCGTAGCCGCACGACTAAGTCGGTTCCAGGCACCATCTTTTATTGGTTTAACGAATGCGGAAACTAGCTGCGCATTCGAATCGACGCGTACATTAGATTCGATGTTTAAAATGAATATTTCAAAAAAAATCATACAATTGGTGTGGTTGTCGAAAAAGCGGATAGGAGAAATGTGAGTGAATATGAGAAAAGCCAGTAGTAAGCAGGCTGCGGCACTGCATTAGAGTCAAATAAATACGGTAATTCAATTACCGTATTTTATGCTCTCGGCCGTATTCAAATATATAAAGAATAGTTTTTCTTAATTGTTTTATGCTATTATTTCTCGAGTTCATATCTTTTTCTTTTCTACATATTATGAACAATAAAAACATTCAAAAGACACTAGAGCTGCTAAAAGAAATTAGGAGAGCGTTTGGAGCTTGAGAGTAACATATATTTCATCTCATAACAGTACTTTTGTGGAAGTTCTTTATTGTGAACATATCAAGTTGACCATTAAAAATTATGATTCATATTGTAGTACGATCTCAGAACAGAATAATCACTTTCTTTTTGAATTTTCTATTAATCTTGGATTAAAATTTAAGTGCTCCATTATAGAGTTCCGTACGGAACACTTATAAGATCACTTCGGTGTCAGTCCGTCTGTCACACTCAATATTCTCCGAAACTATTTGACATAGAAAGGTGAAATTTGGCACTCATACAGAAATTGATGGCCTCATCAGAGCCATGTAGTTTTGAAAGTTAAATTTTGACTTAAGGGGTTAGTTTTGGGGGGTGAAATCGAAAGTGAAAAAAATTTTTTTTACCAGGTCATCGAGTGGGATGTCAAATGAAAGCTTGTAAAACGACGAGCTCAAAAATATATATAATGAAATACTTGCGCACACTTCTCGTTGTATTTTTTTTAAAAGTGCGAAAAATCGCTGTCCCCTCCCCTTATCTCGAAAAGTACTGATTAAAAAATTTTGAAAAAATTGTAGAATATTCTTTACAGGATGTAGATTAAACGAAAATTATCACGAGTGCTTTACCCTTAATAATAAATAAAAAAAAAAAACAAAAATTTCAAGGTTATCAGTTTTCAGTAAAGATAGAAAAAAAAACTTGGTTGAGAACTCATTTGAGATGTGTTTTGTGAAGTCACTGATCATTTTATATTTCCGTAACAAAAATCAACGTAGGGAACATTAATTACGCAAGTTCAACTTGCACTTGACCGGTTTTTTAAATGTAAGGAACACTTATTTCGTTATAGTTCTAACTTCATTTAGCAATATTGCAAAATTTGGCAACAACGTTCGTTTAACAATGCAATTCTACCAGTTTTGTTGAATGTTGATGGCTACTAAGTTGTTAGACTACCTGTTCCACATTCTTTAGAGGCAACACGAGCTAAAATGTTAAATGTATATTAACTGTACAACAAAAAGAATATACCTTTCTTTACAACCCCTAACTTATTAAATAAATTAATATTGACTGCACTGCTACTATTAGGGCAAAAGATAACAAATATTTTACAATTTTTGGAAGTAGAAAATTACATTTTTATCATGGCAAGTTGCGTAAGATCATGTTTTATTTTCCGTATTACACTTTGACAGTTCTTACAAAGTTTATTTATTATGGAACCACACATAACACTTATCATATTTTACAAGCTTCGGTAGACTCCAACTCTTCTTTAGAAGGTAAAAACACCGCTAGAATTTCAAAATACTAAAAATAATGTGTTTTTGGAGACAATTAAAGCAAAAATATCACTTTAAAAATCAGGCAGACATGTTGTAAGCCGACCAAACGAGTTCGGAATCATGTAGGAATTATCCTCCGTGTTTAGTTTACTTCCAGCGAACCATAAAAGTGAAATGTACGGCGACAAATGCATTTGAAGATTCCTGATGAATTGCCTTTGGGGCACTTTCATTGTACGTAAATACGTATTGGCAATTTAAATCTTTTTACACGTAACATGCTGCCATGTGAGGCCTTTTTAGGCTGTAGGTATTTTTATCCTATCTTTCGAGGCAATTGTAGACAGATATGCTCCGGGTACCATATATATAATTTTTTTACTATACATTTAGTAACAACTTTGACTCATCGCAAGGGGATAATGGGGATCTCTAGGGAATTTCCCGAGCTCAATACAATTAAAAAAAAATCAAGCGGTTACAATACAAATTTTCTCTTTATTACTATAAAATATTTTAATTTATTCGACTTAAATAAGGGCTAATAACAGCAAGTGTTAGTTTTCACTTAATCAAATACCAACGCCATCCAATAAAATAATTGCATCAAAAACCATTTAAAAAATTTCGAATTCGCTAGCTCGACGACCGACGCGCAAATTAATTAAATTATGGCGTCTCGACGCCGAAATAGACGCTCAAATTGGAAATTTGCGGACAAATTGCGTCACTAGGACCGTTTAGTCGCCGCCGGCAACCAGTAGAAACTGATGGAAAGCATTTTAGGGAAAACTCATTTGGAAAATCCATTTGCCTGTAAGCGCTGTGATGAAATTGCAAAATTTGTCCTGTTGCTATTGAAGGCAGTTATAATATTGTATGATGTAGCTGTTACTTAATATCGCGCTTATTAATATAACTGTGGTCGATATTTATTTTTTTAAAGTTCTCTATACAGGTTTATTCAGGTTTAACAAGCTATAGAACATCGATCGTTTGATTTAAAAAATAATTATAACGTCCGAGGTGCAAAATGATAATAAAAAACTATATTGACACAGCTACCTTATTCTCTTTACTGTTTTATTACGAAAGGAAATGGTGGTCAAAATTTCATTTCATCACTCACTTTAAATATAAGCACAAAACATTAACAAACTACATTATATATATATATATATATATATATATATATATATATATATATATATATATATATATATATATATATATATATACATATATACATATATACATATATACATATATATACATATATATATATATATATATATATATATATATATATATATATATATATATATATATATATATATATATATATATACATATATACATATATATACATATATATATATATATACATATATACATATATACATATATACATATATACATATATATATATATATATATATATATATATATATATATATATATACATATATATATATATATATATATATATATATATATATATATATATATATATATATATATATATATATATATATATATATATATATATATATATATATATACATATATATATATATATATACATATATATATATATATATATATATATATATATATATATATATATATATATATATACATATATATATATATATATATATATATATATATATATATATATATATATACTTACATATATATATATATACTTACATATATATATATATATATATATATATATATATATATATATATATATATATATATATATATATATATATACATACATATATATATATATATATATACATACATATATATATATATATATATATATATATATATATATATATATATATATATATATATATATACATACATATATATATATATATATATATATGTATATATATATATATATATATATATATATATATATATATATATATATATGTATGTATATATATATATATATATATATATATATATATATATATATATATATATATATATATGTATGTATATATATACATATACACATATATATATATATATATATATATATATATATATATATATATATATATATATATATATATATCTACATACATATATATCTACATACATATATATCTACATACATATATATATATATATATATATATATATATATATATATATATATATATATATATATATATATATATATATATATATATATACAGTCCCTGGCCAAATTATTAGACGCACTGTATTTTTTTTAGTAATTTTATGTTTCTTAAGAGTTTTCTATGCAATAATGGTATATTTAAACTACAATATTATTGATTTTTATTTAAAAGAATTGTTGTAGACTACATATTTGTATTTATTTTTAACATATGGCAACACTGTGTTGACAAAGTGATACATGAACGTAAACAAGTACAAACCTGTATCAGTCGCGATCGGAATCGAGTCGGGTACGGACGTGTTTCTGTGGCTTTATGGACTGTGATTGTTTGTTTAACAGTTTTTATACTACTCAGTTATTAGTTTATTTTGTATGCAGTGTTTTAAAAAAGTAATTGGACTATTTTCATTATGGGTAGAAAAGGCGATCTTTCACCACGTAAAAAAGCTGAAGTGCCCTTGTGATTGCGAAAACATTTACAAACCGAGAAATTACACGAAGATTGGAGGTTTCTGAAGCTAGTGTACGACGCATAAAAAAGAAAATTGAGTCAGGGAAGGAATTAAGCCCGAAAAGAAAGAAAAGATGCGGTAGAAAACCGATTTTCACTCCACGGTCAGAGAGATGTTTGAAGAAAATTTGTGTAGAAAAACAGATTTGCTACCACAAAGGTAATAAAATCACAACTCCAGGATGCTAGCGTAAATGCTTCTGAGCGCACTGTTCGAAGAAAATTGAAAGAATTAGATTTTAAGGCCTGTCGCCCCGCCAGGAAGCCCAAGTTAACAGCTGCAATGAAAGCAAAGCGCCTGAAGTGGGCCAAACAATGGCAAGACAAAGATGTGGACTTCTGGAGATCGGTAAGATACAGCAATTTAATCAATAATTGATACATTATTATCATTTTCAGTTAAATAAAGCAAATAAACATGGAAGTTTATATATTTTTCCTATTTTTGACAGGTCTGCTTCAGTGACGAAAGCACATTCGAAATTTTGCAGAATAAAGCTCAGTATGTGCGTCGTCGTCATGGAGAAAAGTTTCATCCTGAGCGTGTCGTCCCGACGGTTAAACATCCCACCAAAGTGATGATTTGGTCAGTCATCAGCGGCAAGGGCACTGGACGTCTGTACGTCGTCAAAGGAATAATGAGGCAAGATCAGTACAAAGAAGTATTACAAAATCGGTTGATTCCGCAGCTCAGAGAATGGTTTCGAAATGGGGAACCATTCACTTTCATGCAAGATGGAGCTCCCTGCCACACTGCTCGGTCTGTTAAAGCTTTTTTGGCAGAAAAAAATATCCCTCTGTTGGATTGGCCGGGTAATAGCCCTAATATGAACCCCATTGAAAATGTGTGGGAGCTGATGAAAAGAGAAGTGGCTAAAGATGTGATTACCAACAAAACCCAGCTCCTAGAAAAGATTATTCATGTGTGGAATCATCATCCTCAAATGCAGGAGACAGTACAATCTTGCATTGATAGCATGCCGCGCAGAATTAAAGCTTTGATAGCGGCTAAAGGTGGCTCAACTAAATATTGACTTTTACTAACATTAATTTCACTTTTCTTTAAAACTTAATAAACTTATGCTTTTCTAAATTAATGCTGTTTTATTTATGTCAAATAAATAGGTAATTGATTGGATAATATAAAAATAAAAAACAAATCAATTTAAAATAATAAAACGGTACAATATCACTCGGTAATTAATATTTTACATGAAATCTTGCAGTGCGTCTAATAATTTGGCCAGGGACTGTATATATATATATATATATATATATATATATATATATATATATATATATATATATATATATATATATATATATATATATCCCTTTACCCGCCCCTTACATATTGGCATGTCTCTCGTTTTCTTTAGAGAAACTTACTCATTTTCAGCAAGAAAGAAACTATAATTAAAGTGACAAAAAGTGCTAAATACCATCTGAATCTCAAAAAGTTTGTACACTAACCTGAACTAACCTGATTGAAAAGAAAAAGTAATTAGCAGAAGAAATATAATTAATAGAGACCGGATTATATGCATTTGCATATTTTCATATGCATTTGCATATTTAGACTATTCTCACCGATTATTGCATATTTTACCCAAAATCTAGTAATGATGCATATTTTCCCTATATTTACAATATTTCTCGGTATTACTAGGCAATTGAATTGCTCAGGGTATTGTTAATGTCGCCGTCTGCAACCGATCTTATCACCGGGACATTACCTGCAATAGTCTAAACATCGATTAGGTTATAGTGCCAAGGGAATACCCAAAATTATGACGGTATTTTATTCCTTTGTTTCTTGGTCGGGATATTAAGTGATAAGTACAGTCGACACTGTTTATAGTGAAACTCTCTATAGTGAAAAACTCTTTATAGTGCAATTTTTTCAAGACAAACATACATAGCAATATATACGTATTTTCTCTTTATACAGTGAAAAACTTTCTATAGTGAAATTTCGGTCAACATTTTGGTCTTTCACTATATAGAGAGTCGACTGTAGTTAGTTTCTAAGAATATTTGTTTGAGCGTGGATCAAATAAACAATTTTCTCGAAGACGAATTTTTATTTTAAAACAAGATATCAGTTTTAACATTATTGTTGACGTGCTTGCATCAGTGTAGTCTTTTTGCAATTTTTAACGTGTTGTGTTAAAGTTTAACGTGTACCATGCCACCCGCAAAAAAAGTGTCTCTTCGTGTCTCTCGCTGAAGAAGTACGATCCACGTTTGGAAATCTAAATAAACTGATTTCATCAGCAAAGAAAGTGTTTCTTAAGCACCTGCTCGCAATAACGCCTATAAAGAAAAACTGCCAAATGTGCCTTTACCTCCCGAACCAGTGGTAACTCGATGGGGAACATGGATTGAAGCTGTACTATTTTACAATGAACATTTCGAGGCCATCAAAGGTGTAGTAAATGACTTCGATAGTGCAGAGGCTATGGCAGTTCGTCAATCCAAGGAAGCATTTAACGATTCTGATATTAAAAAAAAAACATAGCTTTGATTAGCACTCACTTTTCCCACATACCTGCGGGTATTAAAAAGCTTGAAACTCGAGGTTTGGCGTTGACCGAATCAATTCAGTTAACGAATAAAATCCGTCAAATAAACTCCACATTGCCAGATGTATTCCCGCGTAGAGTTAAAGAAAAGTTAGAAAACATTTTGTGCAATAACCCAGGCTTTGACCCTTTGTGTCAAATTGATAGTTTTATTAATGGGACGGGTGAACTTTTGCCAGAAACAATAAGTGCTAATATAGCACCCAAATTCAAATACTGCCCAATTACCTCAGTGGATGTGGAACGGTCACTTATAAAAATATTTTAAGTGATCGAAGACACAATCTTACTACCCAACATTGGAACAATACCTTATTGTTTACGTGTACAAGAATACAAATGTTAAATAATTTTAAAAAATGTTAAATAATTGTTAATTAAATTTAAACATCGTCGATAACTAGTTGATTTTATGCTGATTTTGAAATAAAAAACTAAAAATTACTACTTTTATTATTATTTAATATTGCATATTTTGACCCTTTTCTTGCATATTTTAAGCATTTTTCATGCATATTTGCATGCAATTTCAAGATTTTTATGTTGCATATAATCCGGTCTCTAATAATTAATATTTAATACGCTAAACATATCTACCGTGTGTCCCAAAGACCAACGTATTCACTTCGAGGGCTGATAGGCGAACTCATAACTCACTAGAATATATAAATACGACCTTAGACCAAAATCGTTACAATTCAAGATACTGACACTTTTATGAATCTCGTGAAAATCTACATCTTAGATCAATTTATGGAGGGTCACAACTACAAATGTCCGTATTCTAAGATTCTAATTATTGTTACGTAATCCTGAATAACCCTGGTGTTGATCACAGTTCAAAATAAAACTAACCTGCCTGTTGAAAAAAAAACATTTCTGCGTCATTAATATTATACTTGGTGGACCGATTTAAAAATTTAGCGTAATTTTGTTTATCTAGTATTATATTTTGTGTATTAAGGGG
The DNA here is from genome assembly GCA_019049505.1 of Pachyrhynchus sulphureomaculatus. NCBI lineage: Eukaryota > Metazoa > Arthropoda > Insecta > Coleoptera > Curculionidae > Pachyrhynchus > Pachyrhynchus sulphureomaculatus. The sequence goes on along the minus strand of CM032455.1, from coordinate 101,499,477 downwards.
GAAAATACATTTAGGCAGGTGAAAATAAGTAAATTTTTATGATATTTTTTACTTAAACGTTTTATGTAACATTAACAAAATTTTAGGTATGATATGTTATACTTAAGAGAAAAATTAACGGGCGACTGGCTGTAAGGCAGAACTACCCAAGCCAAAATAATAAAAGAAAATAATATAAAAATAGTAGAAATTATTTTAAGCAACTATCTTTCAGCAAGGTGGTGCAGTAAAATATCATAACCTCTAGCTTTTGCTGTACTGATCTTAAACAAACGAGTTCTTTTAATTTATTACTAACATTCACACAGTGTGCGTCAACTTCACAAAAAATGAAAAAATAAAAAGTAGTGGCAGCATTAAAAAAAAATTTTGAATCTTTCATAAAATTTTTGAATTATTTTGCCATAAAAAAAACTTTTTTCATGATTTTTAAAGATATTTACTGTCAAGTATAAGGTAGTACTGTTATTTACCTGTGCGCGAAATTTCAACGAAATCGGTCAAATATTCTCGAAACTTGAAGCACGTTTTATAACTCAAAAAATATTTAATCGCTTTCGTTGAAAGTTTGCACACATCTAAATAGTAGTATTACCTTGTACTTGAACCTAAATATTTTTAAAAATCGTAATAAAAGTATTTTTTATGGCAAAATAACTCAAAAATTTCATGACAAGTTCAAACTTCTCATAAATGCTCATGTATAAATGTTAATAAATCAAAAAAAAGTTTGTTTCAGGTTAATATAGCAGAAGCTAGGGGTTACCCCATTTTACCACTCGTCGCAGGGATTACCGTTTTTTCCATATGCTATATAAATATCGGCGAGGTTGTAACATTCGTCAACGCTCTCCAAGTGCCAAAACATATATTTTTATATTTCACGGCACCTTTTAGACGACGGTCATATTGCCTTGGACGTTATTACATTTCATCAATAACTACTATCTATATATGGGACCAAGCCAACTATACTTAAACAAATTATTATATAAGTGTACGGACCTGTCGGGATTTGAACCCGAGACCTTGTTGCACCGTAAGCAGGTACTACGCCAAGGAGCTCGGTACTAACTTTTTAAAATTAAAAGAGTATATTATTTTATACTTTTTATCAAGTTTGTAAAGTCAGTTTAATTTTTTTGTTTCAGTGTTTTGTCCCATTTCCATACATATTTAAATACCTTTTACCAAAATAAAAAAGACAAATGTAAATATTATTTACCAACATTAGAAACATTTGGCAATGAATATAAAAAATGATGATAGATGTGAATAGGAAAGGGAATTTTTTTCAATATATCAAATAACAATAGGTAAATCCAAAAATTTCACATAATATTGTTCAACCCTAATTGTGAATATCTTTGAGTAAAATGCTGTCTTTTTCCTAGAAAACTGAATCGAAGAGCTGCTGTCGATAGCAAAAGTGATGAAGATGCGCTTTTCTGACTTCTCAATCTCAAGAAATCTCTGGAATGCAAATTAACAAAAACAAACGATACACTAAGCATAAAACACTAAACCGTAAACGGGAGACAATATTAGAAGTCTATAAAAAACGAAACAGCAATTTTTAAAATCTTCCCATACTCGGGTTGTTTATTTAGGAGTTCCGGCATAATGCACAAGGAAGGCACTTGCGATATTCAAATATTCATCGTTAAATGTTTGAATTCATGGTGCGCTTGAAGTCAATTAAATACGAATCTCTTAATAAAGAAACCAAACCTGTAAGTTGATTCGTTCGTCGATGGATGTTTAGTTTCGACAATTACCCTCCTGAGTTATTCTTGATGAAATTTAGTATATTCTTAAGGGGTAAGGACACTCCAGAATTTTCAAAAAAACGATTTATAGTGTTTCGTACGGAACACTTATAAGATGACTTCGGTGTCTGTCCGTCTGTCTGCCACACCCGATTTTCTCCGAAACTATTTGTCATAGAAAGTTGAAATTTGGTAATAATACAGGAATTGATGGCCTCATCAGAGCCATGTAGTTTTGAAAATTAAATTTTGACTTAAGGGGTTAGTTTCGGGGGGGTGAAATAGGAAGTGAAAAAAAATTTTTTTACTAGGTCATCGAGTGTGGTGTGAAATGAAAGCTTGTGAAAACACGAGTAATATATATATATATATATATATATATATATATATATATATATATATATATATATATATATATATATATAAACTCTTTATAGTGCAATTTTTTCAAGATCTAGAATATTTATTATACATAGCAATATATACGGATTTTTTCTTTATATAGTGAAAAACTTTCTATAGTGTGACATTTTGGTCTTTCACTATATAGAGAGTCGACTGTAATATATATATATATATATATATATATATATATATATATATATATATATATATATATATATATATATATATATATATATATAATGTAATACTTGCGCGCACTTTTCTTTGTATTATTTTTAAAAAATCGCTGTCCACCCGCCTTATCTCGAAAAGTACTTATCAAAAAATTTTGAAAAAGTTCTGGAATATTCTCCACGGGGTGTAGATTGAATGAAAATTATCACGAGTGCATTACCTTTAATAATTTATCTGGTATATAAAAAAAAAACAAAAATGTCAAGGTCATCAGTTTTCAGTAAAGACTGGAAACAAACTTTGTTGAAAACTCATTCGGGGTGTGTTTTGTGAAGTCCTCCGTAACAAAGTTTTTTATTTTAAAAGCAATCAACGTACGGAACACTAATTGCACTTGACCGGCTATTTTTTTTTTGGCTAACATGTTACCTACCCGGCCAATTATATGGTGCAAACATCGCCGATTAAAGGTATAACGATATTTTCTACTGTAGAATGTTACTCAAATTTTCCGATGCGTTTTCTCAAAACTGTATTTTTCAAGACCGGCAAAATGACAGCTGCCACAAATCTTTATCGATTCGTTTGAAATTTTGAGAGTAATTTTTAAAATACATTATTTAAAGGGAAGCGTAGGGATTTTACGATAAGTTATAAACTTCCTTTTTTATAAACAATTTTCGTGACATTTTTGGGTGAAAAATGAACATTTTTTTCAAATGTGCGCCATTTTTCGAAAAAAAAAAAAAAACGGTATTTTCAAATTGCCGTTCGTTATTCACTAGTTTCTGACATATATTAATGAAAATTTTTTGGTTTTTTTGTTCTAGGTTGAAATTTACGGGAGCAATCGTTTCGCCTGTTTCTGTTTAGCGTAAAAGGTGCTTTCTCGTCTTGGATTCTGAAATGGGCATTTTGAATTAAAAAGATAAAAAAAAATTGTGTACACTTAAATGTTTGTTTCATAAAGTACTTCAAATACATTTTCTAGACCTTTTTCTGAGACCTGGAGTGGCCTTACCCCTTAAGTAGTTTCCCGAGAGAGAATATCACAATGACGCGGAAACTTTTATAACTTTCTGGCAAGAAATATGCCTGTGAAGCTACGGATCGATGTAAAATTAAAATGGCTTGGTCCATTTTTTTTTGTATTACTAGATCTAATAAAAACGACGTTATATCTCAGACAAAATAAAGTCATTGTCTAAAATAAAAATTAATGTATAAATATTTTAAAACGTAATATCTAATATTTTAACCACTTATTTTTAACCACAAGGCTCGCCACAATTGCCTGTTGGTTTAAAACCAACTTAAAAACATGTTGTTATGGCTGTAATTGTTTTTATCGAAAAGAAATATAGGAGTTTTTAGCTCTTGCTCCTTAGAAAATATATATTATTAGAATTTAACTACTAGAATTACGGAAATCTTTACAATAGTTTCCCACTGAAAGTATAATGAAAAAACAAAACAGGGACTAAAGTATATAGCTTGGAAAATTACATATAAAACAAAACTCGTTTTAAAATAAAATAAAGAGTAGCTTTTAATCGTCACTTCATTGATGTTCCATTTTCTGCTACACTTTTCCACACTCGCGACTAGCCTCGATTACATTGTAACCATAGTAACGTCCCCTGTATTACCTCCATCCCTTTTCTTTGTTGGCATTCTATACGATATTTTTTCTTATTTTATATATATATATATATATATATATATATATATATATATATATATATATATATATACATATATATATATATATATATATATATATATATATATATATATATATATACATATATTAGCCGGGCCCGCGGCTCCGCTCGCGTGGACTTGGTTCACTACTATCGTCACTGCTTATTCCTTATGTTACCTAACGTAATAAAATATCTCCCATTATTTCCCCTTATCTCCCAATATTTCTCCTTATCTTCCATTATCTCACCTTATTTCCCATTATCTAGGCTTATCTCGACTTATCTCGCATTATTTTTCCTTATCTGCCATTATTTCTCCTTATCTCCCATTATCTCACCGTAACTTCCATTATCTAAACTTATCTCTGCTTATCTCCCATTATTTCTCCTTATCTCCCATTATACTTATTTCCCATTATCTCACCTTATCTTCCATTGTCGAGGCATATCTCGACTTATCTCACATTATTTCTCCTTATATCCCATTATCTCACCTTATCTCCCATTATCTAGGCTTATATCGAATTATATAGAACATATGTATAAATTTATAAAAACACGTAAATCGGATAAGTGGTTCTCGAGTGATAAGCGCACTAACGGACAGACAGATAGACAGACAGAGAGACGTTACATTTTATATATATTATGTTCTTTGCTACATGATATTGTTCCATATTTAATGCTTTAGGCAGTGTATTGCAAGAGAACGCGCTAGCGGCAAACTTTTTTCCTATTTCATTCACTATTATCGTCACTGCTCATTCCTTATGCTACCTATCGTAATAAAATATAGCCTATAATCTGGCCGGAGAACATATGTATGTTTCTCTGGTTCTCCAGTAATAAGCGCACTAACGGACAGACAGACATACAGAGATACGTTGCATTTTATATATATTATAGATGTAATAAAATATATATCTAGAACCTGGTCAGAGAACATATGTATGAATTTTAAAAATCACCTAAATCGGATAAGTGGTTCTCGAGGGATAAGCGCACTAACGGACAGACAGACAGACAGACGTTGTATTTTTTTATATATATATATATATATATATATATATATATATATATATATATATATATTTTATAGATATAGATTATTATATAACCTGGCCAAAGAATATATGTATGAATTTAAAAAAAGACAGATAAATCGGTTCTCGCGTGATAAACGCACTAATGAACAGACAGACAGAGAGACATTGCATTTTATATATAATATAGATTATAGATATTCTTTGCTACATAATATTGTTCCATATTTAATAGTTTAGGCTGTGTATTGCAAACGAACGCGCTAGCGGCAAACTTTTTTCCGACTTCTTTCACTATTTTACGTCACTGCTTATTCCTTATGTTACCTATCGTAATAAAATATAGCCTATAACCTGGCCAGAGAACATATGTATGTTTAAAAAAAAAGTACGTAAATCGGATAAGTGGTTCTCCAGTGATAAGCGCACTAACGGACGGACAGACAGACAGACAGACAGACAGACAGAGAGACGTTGCATTTTATATATATTATAGATATATACAGTCACGGTCATAGAAATTGTATCACTTAATAAAAATTATATTTTTTCAAAACTGAACATTGAGTTTCACTTCTGAGGATTTTAACAAATGATGTGGAAAGGGAAACTACAAATAATAATTATTGGAGACAAAAAACGTAAAGGAAATAAACATCGAAAATAATAAATCTCTAATGTATTGATGATTAAGAAAATACTTCCATTTTTCATTGAAGAAAAATAGAAAACACAACATCAATAATATGTTTTTAAACACTTTTTTCCTCGTCTAGTATTTCGTTGATCCACCTTCGGCCTTTATAACTGATGTAATTCTGGTTGACATCGAGTCAACCAAATTTTTTATGATTTCATCACTGATCTCTTCTCAATTGTTTGCTTTAGCTTATCTTAACTTTTAGGCTTAACTGCATTAATTTTTTTCATCATGATCATACACAAGTTCTATAAGGGTGTTAAATCGGGGCTATTTCCTGGCCATGACAATGCTGAGATCACATTTTCCATTAAAAACTATCTTATCTATCCAAAAATATATCCAACTTTGTGGTGGTAACATTTTTTCAATCAATAAACATGTGTAATTACAGGCATGGCGCAGAATAATCTTAAAAAACGAAGTCTTCACAGTATGAAAGATGGTTTCTCCTTGAGGGGATCAAACTATCTTCCAAAATTTAAATATTTTTCTGCATTAACAGTGCCATCTATAAAGTTTCTTTAGCCGATCCCAAAGTAGGAAAAACATCTTCTGATCATTACACTTGGCGCATTACACGGTTGTATATTAGGTTTCATCTGAAAACATCACTTTTCTCCAGTCTTCTGATGTCCACTCTTCATATTATTTTGCCCAATTCAGGCGTGATTAGCTAATTTTTTTTTATTGAGAAATGGTTGTTTTGGCTGGTTTTCTTGCCCACAAACCTTTTTTTTTCTCTTAACCGTCTGCCAACAGTTTTTCTACTTGTATTAGCTTAATTCCTATCTGCTAGACCCATTGATATTTCGTTAACAGTTTTTAAGGGATCGTCTAAAGACAATCGCATCATCAAGCGGTCTAATCGCTCATCTGTCTTTCTTTTCCTCTCAGTACCTTCCTTCCGCTCTGTGCTGCTCCGAGAAAGATTTTTCTTTAAAATTCTTACCACAATGAATTGGTAACACTTTATTCTCTTCACTATTTCTCGTAAAGAAAACCCTACTTCATCAAAAGTTATAGTTGTAAATTTTTCATCGAAGAAAGTTGTTTAAAATTCGACATGATAAGGAATAATAATTTGTACTAGTCGTTTCAGTACTTAAAACTAAACTGAGAGTCACTGTTTTAGTTTGCTCTAAAACAAAAACAATACTTTTCAATTTACCAACGTTTAGAATTAAAAGTTCAAAAATAAAAGGTGTTGCAATTTCTGTGGCCGGGGGACTATTTTCTACATCCCTAAAGGTGCGGAACTGTCCTGTAAGCCACTTGGACGTTCGAATTTGAAAATAACACAGTACAAGTTTTGTCAATAGCGTCTCGTTTTCCCTATTCGTTTTTCATAATATGTCTCGTTCAAAGCTGAACGCTGCGAAGCCAGAAATTGGTGACAAAAAGCGCAACTTCGATGAAATTTTTAAGAAAACGTCTCATCATATATATATATATATATATATATATATATATATATATATATATATATATATAAAATGAGACAACAGTAAATCACTGCTGAAAGATGGGCTTTGTTCAATTTTAATAATAAAACTCTTTATTCTCAGCCGTTGGCATCTAGGTGCAATAAACAAGACGTTAAAGGGGAAGTGTCTATTTTAGTGAGTATTAGAACCTGTTAGAAAAAAATCCCAAATTCAAAAAAAACCATGTATATGGATTAAGATACAATAAAATATTGGCAACAATGTAGGGACAAAACCAGTGCACAAGGCAGATGCTGATCGTGATGTTTATTTTCGCGAAGCCGATGCCAAGCTCTGAGCTATGAAGTGAAATGCTTTTAGTCGAAACACACGGTTATCTTGCGTTTTCTTATTTTACTCGTTACTTCACTGGTTGGATTCCGTATAACTCATTCCTTTTCGCGGTTATTGATTTTCATGAAAGGTTTGGGCTTGCTTTGCTATTCATCTTTGGACTTACAGTCTGTCAAGAAAGAACGTGTCCGCTATAATTCATTTTTGGTAGATGCGATTATAGCGATTCAAGAAAAAATCGGTAGAGGGAAGGAATTTTAGTAAAAATACTAACTTTCCACGTAAAATCCAAAATGAGTCACGTGTTTGCGAGTCGGTTCGAGGCAGTCTTTCTTTGTTCCCATCCAAAGGGGCCTAAAATGACACATTCCGCGGCCGCTAAATATATTAGAAAGTCGGTGTCGTTTGTGAAAAAGTGGATAAATCGTTCTAACGAGACGAAAAATGTCGACGACTTGCCGAAACGTAGCTCGGTAGGCAAAGTCACACCGAAAGTCGAAAAAACTAGTTGTTGCATCTCTAGTAAAAATTAGATGCATAGAATTTTAAAAAGATCTAGTTCCTTAAATTATCTCTTATCTCTCTCTCTCTCTCTATTTTCATCCTAATCAACAATATCAGGCCTCATTGGTGAAACTTATGAGTTTTGTACTTTCTTAAACATTTCCATTCTTTAACGCCTAATGCAGAACGTTTTAAGACACACTAAATGCTACATACCTTTCCTAGTTCATCACAGAATGTCTTAAGTTCCGGATAGATAACAAGTAAATACTTCATATCGTCTATTTGGTACTTCCAAAATATGCGGAAAAAGTTTTATTTTCACTAATTAAATTATTGATTTGAAAAAAGAAAACTCACCTGTCATATTCAATTCCGGCGCCACCAGATCGTTCAAATCCGGTTCTTCCCCATACCAAAATATCCACAATTCTTTTGCGCTGGCTAGACTCAGAGGCGGAGGTTGCGCGGGAGGAGGAGGAGGCTCGAAAGCATCCGCGGGCGGCCGAACAGACCCGGAGCTGCTCGAAACCCGCCGCCATACACACAAGATGTCCGCGGCCAAGCAACGGGCGTAACTGCGTAGCACCGGGTCTTCGAGGGGTTCTCCGGGAACAGTATGGTGGCCGCCATGACCTGGGCCATGGCTACCGCCACCCGGCTCCGACCAAGTGAGTTTACGCCATTTGATTCCAGAGAGCTCAGTCTGAAAAAAAGAATAAAATTGAAATATTTTCAATGTAAAACTAAGCAAATTCCTTACGTCTAACCCATCATAACATAGCAAAGATAATGATACATTCCATTTCCGTTATAAGTTTTAGTTATAATCCAATAATAACTGCCAAAATTTCCACAGGGGTTGAAGAACTTTAGCAGGTTAGGTATGAATATTATTAATAAATGCAGACAAACAGTATTATAAAACTTAACCTGTGGATAGACCTTGGATAAACTTGTGAGTTAGCGGTCGTGATTGACCAATCCACCCAAAGGTTCATCTGTCAACTACGCTATATTCACAAACCACAATGGTATTTAAATTTTCAACATTGATTACAGTAGCGAATATAATTGATACATTGATTGGCGTTGGGCATTGCGGTCAAATTGTCAAGTACTTTTAGAATAGATTCAAGTAGCCAACCGTTCTTTGATCTTACAAGGAATCAAAGTTGCTGGCAAGTTCCGGGTCTCCACTCAGGCGAATAGCTCTCTTCTGGATGGACTCCAACAAATGCAGTGTATGTTTGGGAGCAGAGTTCCAGATATGGGAGCAGTATTCCATCGTTGCTCGAATTTGAGTTTTGTACAGAATTAACAGTTGTTGCGGAGTGTAAAGCTTTCTAGTTCGACATAATATTTTCAGCTTTTGAGACGCTCTCTTTGCTATGCTTGCAACATGTTCATGCCAAGACATTTGCTCCCAAATTAACGCCTAGCAAATTCAGTAACGATGATAGAGGAATGGAGTGCCCCGACAAAACTATGTCGGGTTCAGCAATGTCAACTTTTTTTGGAAAAAAAAAACTGCCGCCCGGGTTTTTGTAGTCTTAAATTATACTTGGTTACTGTCACCCCATTTTCTTCCAGGTCTCTGTTAGGTTGAATGACTTCCTGCTGTCTGCGGATATTTGCATGAATAACCGATATTCGAGCGTTCAAAGTGAATAAAGGAATAAGCGTACTGTCACCTGCAAAACTGTAGAGTGGATTCCTGGTCCTGTCCAGTAGGTCATTAATGTAAATGAGAAACATCATCGTTCCCAGTGATGGTGTTAGAAAGAAATCCATCGACTGCCACTCGTAAAGAACGCTCTCTGCGGAAACACGAGTGCCATAAACAGAATTTTTCAGACATACCAGAAGAGCGTAGCTTAGCCAACAATCCATCGTGCCAAACAGGGTCGAATGCATTGGATATATTAAGTGCAACCGCTCAATATTCTCCAAAGTGTTCAATGGCGTTGTTCCAAACATGTGTTCCCTAAGCTAGAAGATCTGTTGATCTTTGCTTACGAAAGCCATATTGATGGTCTCTACTAATATTCGATTGCTCAAGATATTTTAGAAGATGCTGATTAATAGCCCTTTCCATGAGTTTCAGTATTACTGAAAGTAGTGCGACTGATCGGTAATTGTTTGACAAGGCCTTCTTATCTTTTTTGGGTATCGGCTGAACTGTGGCACATTTCCATCAGAAAGGAAATATTCCCTTTCTAGGTTGAAAAGTCTATAGAAAACTGGTGTACTTTGTAAAGATGTAAGTAGTTTTGTAGTGAATAACCTTGGTCATATAAAACAGAAGAAAATGCATTTTAAGGTGAATTTTGAAAGGTAAAAAAATACAAAAATATTAATTTTGAGTTTCTGATGTATAAAAAAAAAATAAATAAATATGCCTAAAAATATATTTTCCCTAATATGATCCTCCTCTACAGACGCAAGAAACATTTTGTTTGTTTCATCATTCCGATATGGCCCGTAGATCTTGAGATAAAGCCAAAAATTGTTATTGTGAAATATAGCAGCTAAAAATAAGAAAAAATGTGCTCCTTTTTTGGTACACCATATCGGTATCTTTTATGTGCTGTATATAAGTTAGACAAATAATACAAAGAAATTACAAAAAAATTAAACAACCCGGTAGATATTACTATCCGGATACGGAGTTTTCGAAACTCAGTTTCGTCCAGGACTTCGTTAGGCATACTACCACCTACAAAATCCTTCATATCAGCCCAAGAAAAATTATTGATTTAAAAAAAAAAATGTGAAATATATTTATTATTTTAATTTTCTTACAATTTGATTTTGTAATTGTTGCCTAATATAAATTGTTTTATGATAAAATTAACTCATACATTATTATTGAATTTCATAACATTATTTTACCCTACTGTGGGCATAAAACCACTTTAAGATATAGTCTTTGAGAGTAAAAATAGGGCACGATAGCAGCAGCTGAAGAATGCACCTGGCGAGTAGGCTTAACGTAAATTAAACGATCAATACATCAATTTTTCAATATCCGGTGTTTTAACTTATAATCTCTTTCGCTGCCTATTAAGGTTTTTCCATTTAATTGTAAACGTATGTGGTACGTATACACATCAGTACATAAATGTCAAAAAACTGTAATCGATTGGCTGCCTCTGTCTGGCAGGCATCCCATTTAAGTTATTGTCAGGTTATCTTCATTTTTAAGCGATTTTAAAAAAAAATCTGCCAATGCAAGTCGGACTTGCGCAATTAGTGTTCCGTACGGTGATTGTCTTTAAAATAAAATAAACCTTACTTAGGCTAATTTAATTAGATCCCTGACATGTATATATATATATATATATATATATATATATATATATATATATATATATATATATATATATATATATGCTCTTAGTCAATAATGTATAATAGTTATAGATAATAGTTATAGCATCTTAGCTACCTAATAGCTAATAAATCAATCTAGAATCTAGTAATAAAAGTGTAAAGCAAATATTTACTACCTAAATATTACTTCAAATATAAACAAATAAAATAAAATTATTTTCTCTGGTATCTATACATTAGCTACCAGTGCATCTACTGAAAAGTATATTAAAAAAGCTCCAACATATTGTCATGGCACATAGGTTTTTTTATACCAGATAAATTATCTAACGTAATGGACTCGTGATAATTTTCGCTCACTCTGCACTTTACGAAGACTATTCCAGAATTTTTTAAATATTTTTTATCGGTACTTTTCAAGATAGGGTGGGGGGACAGCAATTTTTGGCCATTTTTTAAAAATAATACAAAGAAAACTGTACGCATATATATGTTTGCACACGTGTTTTCACAAGCTTTCATAGGATATCCCCTCGATGACTTGGTAATTTTTTTTCACTCTCGATCTCACCACCCAAAACTAACTCCTTAAGACAAAATTTAACTTTTAAAACTACACGGGTCTGATTGGGCCATCAATTCCTATATTTGTGCCAAATTTCAATTTTATATGTCAGAATTTCCAAGAGAATTCGGTGCGACAGACAGACGGACACCGAAGTGATCCCATAAGTGTTCTGTACGGAACACCAAAAAGGAGTAATGCTGAACGCTATGAATGCTTTCGAATCAACATACGAAATTTTGCGATTATATGTCTAATCGTTCGATTTTTCAAAAATTATTCAAAATCATTTTTTATATATATCGCATGTGATAAATGTTGTCTTTCGCGCTGCATATCATGTGTCCTTTCTCGTTCTGGGCTACTTTCATATTTGCGTATTTGTCTTTTTCTGGCAGCACTCCTTACCAGAGACTTGCTCATTTTCAGCAAATTCCCTATCATTTCACTCAATAAAAAAAATATATGTACCTCACTTACCTTCCTTAACTTAGAAGAAAGACATCAAACTAAAGAAATTAAATCGACTTTATAAAATGCTATAAAAAATTGCAAATAATATCTTCTCTTCATGTCTTAACCTTTAAATCTGTTAATAAAAGAAAATCTAATATACAACAGAAATATCCGCTGTTGTCACACTAATGGAAAAACGAAATCTAAGCAATAATATATATATATATATATATATATATATATATATATATATATATATATATATATATATATATATAAACAAAATTGTCGTAGTTGAACAAGGCTTGCACTGAAAAAGAGAACTTAATGTCGCAAATTAATTAATATTTACAAACACTTTAGAAGAGTACTTTAAAAGGAACCACGATATATATATATATATATATATATATATATATATATATATATATATATATATATATACATACCAGGTGTACAAGTATGAAATGCGGATTTTTTTTCTAAAAAAAACATGTTAAATTCGGAAGAATGATAAAAAGTGCTTTATTCAAAGTATGCTCCATCGCTTTTTATACATTTTTCCCATCTTTCGGGCAATATGTGAATACCACGTCAGTAAAAATCTTCCCCTTTTGCTGCCAACCATTCATCGAGCCATTTTTTCACATCTTCGTACGAACCAAAGCGCTACTCAGCAAGTGCCTGACCCATCGATGCAAACAAGTGGTAATCGGAAGAAGCCAAGTCTGGTGAGTAAGCCGCATAGGGTAGAACTTCCCAGCTGAGTGCCTCCAACGTGTCGCGAACTGGTTTCGCAGTATGTGATCATGACATGATGATCATTGTCATGAAGAAAAATGACTTTGTGTTGCCTCTTTCGGTATTCTGGCCATTTTTCAAGCAGCGAACGGTCCAAATCGGTCAATTGTTGTTGGTAACGTTTAGTATTAACTGTTTCCCCAGGTTTTAACAGCTCATAATAGACCACGCCCCTCTGGTCCCACCAAACACAGAGCATCGTCTTTCTGCCAAAGCCATTCGGTCTTGCGGTCGATGTGGATGGTGCGCCTGGGTCTACCCATGATTTTTTGCGCTTGGGATTCTCAAAATAGATGAACTTTTCATCCCTTGTAAGTATACGATGTAAAAATGACTTCCTTTTGTACCGAGTGAGCAAAATGTCACACGTGTTTTTGCGCTTTTCCATTTGTCTGTCGTTCAACTTATGTGGTACCCATCTACCGGTCTTCTGAATCTTTCCCATCTCTCGTAGCTGATTGGAAACAGCTTGTTGACTAACGCCCAATTGCTCGGCGAGTTGTTTTTGTATTGGCGAATCATCTTCGTCCAACAATGCTTGCAATTCCACATCTTTGTATTTTCTTGACGGTTTTCCACGTTCCTCGTCTGCAACATCGTTCACACGTATCCTGCGATGGAGCATGCTTCTCGAACTAATTGGTATGATTCAACAGCAATTTTCTTCAAACGAAAACAAAAAATTAATGCTGTCCGCGAATGCTCTTTGTTCGGTATAAATTTCGACATATTGAACACAACAACACACACACTTTTCCAATTTATCACTCGTGCGCGTCTGATATTTGTTGATGACACAATAAAATGGCGCAGTGTCAGCACAAACTGCATTGGTGCACCATTTGTTGTCTGAAATCCGCATTTCATACTTGTACACCTGGTGTATGTATGTATATATATATATATATATATATATATATATATATATATATATATATATATATATATATATATATATATATATATATATATATATACATACATACATACATACATATATATATATATATATATATATATATATATATATATATATATATATATATATATATATATATATATATATATATATTATATACACGAGAACGCGACTTGCACAACTTGCAAAATTTTGCATATTTTTAGGTGTTTACGTAATATATTTCGGGTATTATCTAGTAAAATATATTATTATAGGTCCTATTACATATTTCCTGCATTTCTTAGGTTTCGTTTAGGGATAACAGTAAGGATTTCTTTGGTTAATTATATTTTCCTATAAAAGGTAACCCGGACTAACTTTTGAAAATAAGAAGATATTATTTTGTACTTTGTTATCACTGTTTTGAAGCCAGTTGATTTATTACTATTTTTTTAAATTCGGTTTTATTAAAAGTGAGTCGTGTTTCCTTCTCTATTTTCTTTAATTCCTCAAGCTTAGACAGTAAAAAAAAACGAATAAAATGAGGATTTGCATTAGCAGGTAAGAATCGCCCGTTAATGGTTATTTTATAACTCTGACATTGCAACCGAACATTCTTTTATTTTCAAGACTAACGGGTCTGACCTACTAACGAAATTCTGTGTCCTAGATTTAGATATTAATATGCGATCAATTATCTGGCAGAACAATCGAGGTGTATTTAGTGGCATTAAGAAGGAGGTACTACCAAGCAAAAACTCTCTCGTAATAAGTTTTGAAAATTTTTCGCCCATTAATGCCGCAAATGTATAAATGTGTGTTATTGGAAAATGCTTCCTCAATTATATTTGTAAGTTACTTCGTTAACAGGTAATATTAAAACTAGAATGATGAAGAAAAAACGGTTTATGGAGCGGAATATAACGTTACATAAAGTATTGTATTTTAAAAATGGCCTTTTCACTGAAGCTGAAATTAAAAATTTAAGTATTAACATATAACACGATGTTATCACACGAACTTTATATCAGAAACCCGCGAATTCTATAGGCCAATTAAAACAAAACAAATGAGCTCACATTATCAGCCAAACGCCACAGCTGCTGGCAAGTGCAATTGCTAAGTTCTGTTTACATTCCCATTCTCTTAAATACTCTTGAAAGTATACTATAATAATGAACATATGACGTAAGAAGGGTACTTCTCACGACATTTGGTTATGGTAAAAATGTCACTCTTCAGTGATGGTAAAGAAACCGAAAATCATGTTTTCAATCGTACCAATGTTTTTATTGCAATATTTTCATAATATCCGTGAAATTTAAAAGTAAATATAAATTATACACTAGAGTAAAAATCTAAATATATATAAGTTCATATTTTAACATTCATTCTGCTAAAATACGAAGGCTACCTTTTAAGTTTTTACAAAAACAATGCAAAAAAAAAATTGGTAGAAATCGTTTCACTGTTTCTCAAAATATTCGCCTTTAAGATTTATATACTTTTGCATGCGTTCGAACCAATCCTCGAAACATTCTTTCCACTCTGAAGTTGGTACAGCTTTTTAAGGTGACGAAAATCGTTGTCCACGCGTTTTTTTTGACATTCGGGAACAAGATGAAGATAAATCAAGCGAATACGGGCAATTCGATGTTTTTCTCCGTCAGATAATGAACTGTTTGATGTGCTGTGTGAAACGACATTTTGGGTTGTTTTTCCTGATTTCATCGGCGACTTCTGGCAAACAAATTGTTGTATATCATTCAGCATTAACTGTTCTTCAATCCTCTAAAGCAATAGGTGCAACATGTCCAGTATAACCAAAGACACGAGCGATCATTTTCTTGGAAGTGCTTCGCGAACGTACTACTTTTGTTGGATTCGGTTCATCTTGGAACACCTAAACAAACTTAGTTTCCGGCTCGTACGAATATATCCAAGTTTCGTCTCCTGTTACGATGTTGTATACGGATTTTGTATCTCCTCGTTCGGATTTTTTGAGCATTTCCTTACACCAATTGACACGAGCCTGTTTTTGCGTTTCGGTCAAATTATGTGGAATCCATAGGGAACAAATATTTTTTACAGCTAAATGTTCATGCTAAATCGCCTGTACTGCAGTCTTCGATATGCCTAAGGATGCCTGTATCTCACGGAAACTCACATGTCGATCCTCTTCAATCATGTTGGGCACAGCATCCATGTTTTTTGGAATAACAACCGATATTGGTCGAGCTTCACGAAATTCATCGCTGACGAAAAAACGACCATGATGAAATTCTGCAAACCAATTGTAAACAGTCTTTCCTGATGGTGTGATTTATTACCAAAAGTTGAACGAAGCGATTCGAGGCACTGTTGTTGAGTTAGGCCTTTACTAAAATCGTAAAAAATCATCCAACGAAAAGCTTCACGTGAAATTTCCATTTGTTCACAAAACTGTTTTTTACGCTCACTGGAAACAAACTACACGGCCAATTTCTGAGCTGCCACTGTTTTAACAATAATAAATGTAAAATTTTGGTAATGTCACATTTCAATAGCGCCATTGTTGACATTTCATATTCTTTGCAATTTTTTCCAAAAGCATTAACACTAACAATTAGTAAACTTGTTTTTTTATTATAGAGTAGACAGGGTTCACCATATAGTGCTTCAATAAATTACCCCTGATTTCAAATATGTATATTAAACTTAATTTAGTGAAGTCAAACTAGTTGTTCAATTGACAACAAGTGCCATGTGCGGACTATTATATGCAGAAAGCAGTTGGGTTTGAGGGTAAATCGACGTATGCACTCCCAAAACAAATAGCATGAAGAGCTCTGCATTGTGCAAAATTAAATCCAACTAATAAAATTATGATCAATTTCTTATTAATATAAAAAAAAACGAGGTCGAAAAATATGGAATTTCAGGGCCATTGGCACCAACAAAATAAATTATTTGGTTTTTAATATCAAGTTGAGCGTTAAGCAAAGCTTAAGTTTTCATTTTAAAATTTAGATTTATCAGAGTAAATCAATTTTTAGTGTTCCGTACGGAACACTTATAAGATCACTTTAATGTCTGCCTGTCCGTCTGTCTGTCTATTCAACTGTCACACCTGATTTTCTCCGAAATTATTTGACATAGAATGTTAAAATTTGGCAATAATATAGGAATTGATGGCCTAATCAGAGCCGTGTATTTTTGAAAGTTAAATTTGGGGATGAAATCGGAAGTGAAAAAAAATGTTTTTACCAGTGGGGTATCAAATGAAAGCTTGTAAAAACACGAGTTCAAAAATATATATAATGTAATACTTGCGCACACTTTTCTTTGCATTATTTTTAAAATATTGCGAAAAATCGGGGGGGGGGGGGCCTTATCTCAAAAAGTACTGATCAAAAATTTTGAAAAAATTCTGGAATATTCTCCACAGAGTGCAACTATCACCTTTAATAATTTCTAAGGTACATAAAAAAAAAATTCAAGGTCATCACTATTCAATAAAAAGGTCGGAAATAAATTTTGTTAAAAACTCATTTTGATTGTGTTTTGTGAAGTCATTAATCATTTTATACCTCCGTAACAAAAAATTTTATTTTAAAAGCAATCAACGTACGGAATACTAATTGCGCAAGTCCAAATTGCACTTGGCCGGTTATTTTCTCAGGAGGTCTAAAGGTCTAAAAGAAATCAATTTTTTTTTCATCTCTGCACACTCACAAAACACCCATAATGAAAATACCTACATATGATCTTATCTTAGCAACAAATGGTAATGTTTTTCCTCGATTTGAGTATCCGCAACTCATCAATCAGCTGTTATAGGATTATGAAAATAGTGTCGCGTCACATAATTTTACGTTTTAATTGCTTTACTATGTGACTTAACTTCTCATGGAACAGTCAGTGGGGTAAATAATGAATGTTATCTATAGAAATATCACATTGTTGAAAAATTGAGACAAAAAACTACAAAAATAATACGTTCCTAGATATAACTTCTTTTTCCTGTACCATGTATTCACATACGTCGGGGTCTCTGTACCATTTCGTCAGTTTATATTAAGGTCGTTATTCTTTGCTAGTTGAGAAATGGACACAAAGTCCGGAACTCCACACCAGTCCCTGATATTTCGGAGCCACGAGTGCTGCTTTCTACCAGGTCCTTGCCGACCCTCCATTTTTCCCTGAAGAATAAGTTTTGAAATCGAGTAGCGGTCACTTCTTAGTATATGTCCCAAATAAGACATCTTTCTTTGTTTTACTATATTAAGTAGTTGCCACCATTGGTTAGGTGTTCGGTCTAGCAAACGTCGCAGTATCCACAGCTCGAAAGCTTCGATACGATTCAATGATCTTACTTTTAACGACCATGTCTCTACACCACATAAAAGGACCAGCCAGACATAACATTTTATTACTCGTAGGTGCAGGGCGAGTGGCAAATGTCTTTGAAACAGCATATTTTTCAACTTTAGAAAGGTATCCTTTTCCATGCCAATCCACAGTTTAACCTCCCGATCAAGATATTTGAATTTAGTAACTCTTAATCTATTGATCCTTTTTAAAGAGATATGCATCCTCTTGGTCAGGGGTGCTCAAACGGTCGATCGCGAGTGCTTTTTGAGTCGATCTCGAGAAAAAAATTCTGATATAGAACTATTCACAGATTTTGTTTTAGGTAACTAAAACAAAATGTAATGAATAAACTACTAAAATTTATTCGATCCACAATTAGGCCAGAATAAGCCCCTCATCACTTTCTTTTATCGTAATAACCCCTGCTAGCGGCAAAAGGCGGCTTTATCAAAGGAACGCGCGGTACTTGTCAAAGAAAAGCCGCGTTTTTGATTCCCGCCGATTTTTCTAGAAACTTCGGGCGGCGTGTTTGACGGGAACATTCGAGACTTCGAAAACGAAAAGTACGTGATTTGATAACTTGTTTGAAAAAAACCATGTTCACAAGACCAGCCAAACAATCAAAAGCTGCAACGATCGCGTCATTTAAAATATCTCATATATTGGCGAAACACAAGAAACCATTTGATGATGTGAAGGAAGCATTTATTGAAGCGGGTGAGACTTTATTTGGAGATTTTAAAAATAAAACAGAGATTATGTCTGCTATTAGAGAACTTCAGTTATCTCGTCCGACTGTCACAAGGCGTGTTGAAGTCATGAGTCAGGACATGGCAGATAAACTAAAACATGATATCATGGAATGTACATACTTTTCTTTACAGTTCGACGAATCCACCGATATGACAGACACTGCCCAGCTGTGTATTTTTATTCGAATGGTATTCAATGACATGTCGGCTAAGGAAGAGTTTTTGACAATCATTCCTCTGAAAGGAAAGACTCGTGGCGAAGATATACATGACGTTTTCTTGAATTTTGTAACAAACTACAAGCTACCAATATATAAACTAGTGTGCATTACAACCGATGGAGCACCAGCAATGACTGGAAACGAAAACGGTTTTGTGGCATTGTGTCGAGCTAATAATGATTTCCCTTCATTTTTCTCCTTCCATTGCATTATACATCAACAAGTTTTGTGTTCAAAAGTTCTAAACATGGAGATTATGGGCATTGCAATAAAAATTGTGAATTCTATCCGTGCACGTAGCTTGCAACGACGGCTCTTTAAATTACAGTTGGAAGATAGTGAGTCAGCTGAACACACTGATTTACTTCATCACACGGACGTCAGGTGGTTAAGTCGCGGAAAATTCCTAGAAAGGTTTCAAGAATTATTGCCCGAAATATCAGCTTTTCTGGACGAAAGAGGTGATGACACTCAGATGCTGAAAAACGAAAAATGGCTGACTGATTTGGCATTTTTGACAGACATCACAATGCATTTAAACACCATTAATTTGGAGCTTCAAGGTAAAGGAAAAACTATTATTGAGATGATTAGAGCAATAAACGCATTCAAAAATAAATTGCAACTTATGATAGATCAACTGAAAAGAAAGGATCTGAAAAATTTTCCGTCTTTGAAAGCAAGGATTCCTCAGTTGAATTATGATATTTATGGGGCAGAATTATCAAATATTTTGGGCCAATTCGAAATACGTTTTTTATGATTTCAGTAAATTGGCAAATATCGCATCATTTATGAGTTATCCTTTTTCGTGTAAAAACACTGAGGAATTAGCTACTGAAATAGTTTAACATAGACTCATGTTCTGTTGAAAATGAGTTAATGCAGATTATATCAGATATACATCTCAAAGCCGCAGCATCTGATACAAAATTCTGGTGTTTTATATCCGAATCTAAGGCAAATCGCCCTTCAACTGACGGCAATGTTTGAGTCAACTTACTTGTGCGAGTCTGCATTTTCTGAAATGAAGATAATTAAATCAAAATATCGCAATCGACTAACTGACGAACATATGTCATCATGCTTGCGATTAGCACTCGGTAATTACGTACCATCTTATGAAAAGTATGCTGAGGACATGCAGTGCCACGCTTCAACATCCAAAGTCACTCTTTAGTTAAGTTTAGACACTAGAACTCGTTTGTTTTGTAAGAACCAATGAACTCGCAATTTTGAATAATGAGTTTTTTCATTGACATTTTAGAGCACACTTACCTTGACTAAAAAAATGCATATTGTGCGGAAAACTAATATCTATGCCACGATACACCCTACCTAGACGACAATCCTGCATCACACTTACTTGCAGCCTCTCAGAGTCGATCGATCGTAGTCTAACAATATTGAGGTAGATCGCCAGCAGTTCAAGTTTGAGCACCCCTGCTCTTGGTGGTGTCTACTAATCACCATCATTTTAATTTTTCCATTATTTATGCGCAGACTATACTCCTCGCCAATATCATTCAGCTTATTGATTAGAATTTGCATATAACTAAACGTTCGCAACTTATCACACAAACAAGTTGTGTTAACCTCTTAATTGTTAACATTATAATCGGTTGATAAAGCAATTCTGGTTAGAACAGACTCGTTGCGATTATATGCAATAGGGCAAAACATGCCACCAATTTCAAAAAATTAGTTACCCTATAGGTCTCTTCTCTTCTTCGTCTACCCGATAGCATTTTTGTATTAGTTTGCATTGTGTTTCCTACATGGATCTACAAAAATGTATTTCCTAATATTTTAAAATTAATGGATGAATAAATTACTAAAGCACACCTAGGAGGCTTAAACAAGTCGCAACTTCGGTCAAAGAAAAATAGTATTTCTATTAAATTATAAACCGACGCCGGCAAAATCCCATAAAAAGACAATGTTAACGTTGCCCTATAAACTCTAATACATTAAACTAAACAACAGAAACCGTAACTCCGCATTATTACCCGCCCATTAACTTCCAAACTTAACTCGACATCAAACGAACCTACTAGTCGGCCAACTTGATAATAACGACCCATAGTTGATCAGCTGATATATCCAAAGCGGCAACCGCGATTAGCCCCATAAACCGGTTATTAGACCCGACCCGCGCCCCGGTTGCCATGGCGACCCACGAGACGAGACGGACGCCAACCTGTTGGTTGGTCGAGGAACGTGCGACGTTGCCAATTTATCAAACGTTCAAAATCGGATGAGAAGTGGCGGGAAAACAACATAAATTTGTTAATTGGACTATTTCCGTTATACATAACTTTGAATAGTTTCGTATTTTCAAGTGTCCAATCTTAAACAAGGTAAAAGGTAAAGCGAATGAAAAAAATTGCTGAATACATTAATGGGCTTGAAATACGATTTACTAGGTAAAAATTTTCTTTTACTATTTTTTTTTTATTAAATTCCCTGACAAATTACAGAAATTAGAGTTATTTAGTAGAAATCGAAAGTAAATAAAATTCTAATTTCTCTGCAGGTATAAAGTGATTGGCTGTACTTTTAAAAAACTTAGAAAATAACACAGGACCACAAAAAAATGTTTTGTAGTTGAAAGATGAAATACCATGCCATGTTTTTTGGTGTGCTGAAAGCGAATCCGAGGTCAAAATTGGCTTATAACCTAAGGATTTTGACGTAACCTCAAAAATCACCTCGAAAATCACTAAAAATTCTTTTACAAATAAATTAAAAATGTAAACAAGCAACCACAGGTATTTTGGGGTGCCGGAATTCAATCTAAGGTTAGAATTCACCCACACGTCAGCATAACCTCAAAAAACACATCAAAAATGGTCAAAAGTACGTCTGTAAGTAAATTAAAAAATTAAAAGAACAGACTACCATATCTATACGTATTTTTGGGTATTTAAACCAACTATGCTAAAAGAATTGACTGATTAACTCAAGACCTTGAAATAACCTCAAAAAGTCCAGTCTTTTCAATCACAGGTTGCTGGATTAAGATGAGTCCCCTCGCTTCTCGCCCACTGGATGCTTTATTAAAATAATTCCCCTCGAGCATTAGCCTCGCTCCGCTGGATAACAGTGAGTCCCCTTGCCTCACCACAACTGAAGAACTTTACAACCAGAACTTACACCAAAATCTTTACACCATGAACTTTAAACCTAACATAGCCTAATGCAAGAAACTTTCACCCAGAACTCTAAACCTAACATAATCTAATAGAAGAAATTTACATCAGGAGCGTTAAACTATCACCATAACAAAACCTAATGCAAAAAAAAACGAGCGGACCACCATATCTATACGTATTTTAGGTCACTGAAAGCAAATATGTCAACAGAATAAACCCATTACGTCAGGATCTTGAAATATCCTCAATTAGTCCAGTCCTTTTACTCACAGGATGCTGGATTATGGTGAATTCCACTGCTTTTCACCGTCGGGGTGATTTATTAATGTGAGTCCCATAGCCTCTCACCTACGATGTATCCTATTATGGTAATTCTCCTCGCCCCTCACCATCGAGGTGCTTTATTTGAGTCCCCTTGCCTCTCTTCACCGTGGTGCTTTATTCAAGTGAGCCTCTCATCACCGGGGAATCACTTTAATAAAGCATTCAGTGGGCGAGAAGCGAGGGGACTCACCTTAATCCAGCAACCTGTGAATGAAAGGACTGGACTTTTTGAGGTTATTTTCAAATTCTTGACTCAATAGGTCAATTCTTTTGGCATATTCAGTTTAAGCACCCTAAAATACGTATAGAATGGTGGTCTGTTCATTTATTGTTAGTTTACTTACAGACGTAATTCTAACAATTTTGGAGGTGTTTTTTTGAGTTTATGTCAAAATGCTGACATGATGGGTGAATTCTGACCTCGGATTCGACTACGAAACTTTTTTTGTGATCTGTATTATATAAAGATTGCTGATTTCTACTTTTTAGCCCCTAATCTAAGACGAATTTTACGATTTAAACACAATCCTCGTGAGTTGGATACAAAACAAAAATGAATTTATCTTAATAAAGACGTCAACAAGTTTCCACGGAAAAAGAGTATCGGTAAGTCTAATACTACAAAAATACTCGACACTTCTAAAATCAGGCAACAATAGCTTATTGAATCTTATCTGAAGAAGTGATAAAACAAAATCATACCAGAGAATGTTTAATGTACTGAAAAAAGCCTGCTAAAATATTACGGATTTCGTGGATCAATGGGTGAAAGCAAAAACTGTCCCGTGCAGAACAGGGGTGTTCGTCAGTGGCTCAACCAAAAAGGGCCCAGAAAAAAAGGCTATAAAAAAAAAGCCAAGTTGCTCCGCCCTATTGAAGTCTTCTTTTTCCCAAAAAAAAAAACAGTCTTTGGATCCATCTGCCCCTCCATCCCAGATTCTGACTACGTAATAACTAACATTCAAATACAACTGTTAACAGTAGCGGATCTTATTTGACGAAAGTACTTTTAGAGGTTCTTATAAAAATGCACACTCACAAAATACCCATACATCGTTTTGGATAATAATATCTATTTATGTACTTGAAATAAATTATTATATCTTATAAACAATAATAAGATCTATTTTATGAGCTTAAAATGTGATTATAATCAAAAATGTTGCCGCATGTCACATGTCAATTATCCGATATCAATTTTTACCCCTTGCCCTTTTCCTGAAAATGCTATATATTGTATTTTACGAGGGTGGTTCAGTAAGTGCCCGTGTTCGAAGACAGATTGCGTTGCTAAGGCAAGTTGAGGTTACCATCGTGTGCTGTCATCTGATAGATGGCACCAAAAAAAATTTGACACTGATTCATAGCATTTGGCAGCCATTTCAGTAAGTAATGTAACGTGTTTGTGGCTAAGTTGGAAAAAGTAGAGTATCATTCAGTGATCTACTTTTTTGCTTTTGAATGGAAAAACGTGTGAGGAAATAAAAGCGAAATTGGATGCTGTTTATGGGAACCGTTCGCCATCAATGACAACAGTCAGGTTCAGCGAATTTAAACGTGGTCTATCGCCCGGGAAGCCTCTCAGATGTGGTTACCGAGGAAATCATTGAAAGAGTCCACGACATGATTCTCGCTGATCGTCGAACGAAAGTGGGCAAATTAGTAGAAGTCATAAGTGTGTCGATTAATATTGTACATAATAAGTTGGCTATGAAAAAGTTATTGGCAGCAATTTAAGCGAAATCCGAAGGCCTTTTTGCGCCGAGTTGTCACCGTCTATGAGACCAGGACTCATCATTCATCATCACCCGAAACCAAGCAACAATCAAAACAATGAGTTGCTTCCGGTGAATCTACTCCAAAGAAGGCGAAGACGGTCCCATCGGCCGGAAAAGTTATAGCGACGATTTTTTGGGATGAAGGCCTATACTATAGTAAGTTACTGGACCGCTTCGATAAGAAATTGAAGAAAACGCGGCTCCATTTAGCGAAGAAGTTCTGTCTCACCACGACAATGCTCCAGCACATTCATCCGGAATTTTCGCTGCCAAACTGCATTAAATGCGTTATAAATTGCTACCGCACTCCCCGTATTCACCCGACCTGACTCCCTGCGATTTCTTCTTGTTCCCAAACATGAAGAAATGACTCGCAGGAAAAAAATTCAGCTCAAATGAGGAGGTCATCGCCCAGACAGAAGCGTATTTTGGGGAGCTGGACAATTCCTATTTTTTTGGAGGGTTAAGAAAGTATATACCTAGGTAGGTAGGTACTATCCTGAAAAATAACAAATTTGTTTTTGAAAAAATGGCATCTTCAGTCCTAACACGGGTACCTAATGTACCACCCTCGTATTATGTAATATATGAGTGTCCGATTGGCAATATCGAATAGCAAGGTCATTCCATTAACAAACGTTGAACTTTCATATTCTAAGAAGCTCTTATGGACAAGCCCAAGAACACGTCAGACATCTGCTAAATGTTTGCCCCTTTTACTAAAATTCAATAAACAAAGCTAGTGAAGTACAACTAGGCCTCATGCGCTGAAAGTTCCATATCCACCAAGGCAATAATATCTCATATGCAACCTTCGTTGTAAGAAGAAAAATCACTATGAAGACAAAAGAGCGGACAAACTAGTAGATTCCGTTTTCACCATTTAAATCAAGAAACATACCGACAGAACTTTTCGATGTTTATATGAATTACCAATAATTTCATAACTAGGTCGACCAAATCTTATATATAACAATAATTTGAAAATGAAAACATAATCTAAAAAGCAAACGATATTCGTAAAAATTAAATCCCTAGTAATTATACTACTCAGTATATATCACCACTACACCAAACACTTTATTTTTGCACTCGACGCGCGTTTCGCTAACCATGTTAGCTTCATCAGGAGCGATAATTGACTCAATCATCGCTCCTGATGAAGCTAACATGGTTAGCGAAACGCGCGTCGAGTGCAAAAATATAGTGTTTGGTGTAGTGGTGATATATACTGAGTAGTATCATTGTGCCAAAGATTCCACATTCCCAACTTAGCCTAGTAATTATGTTTATCTGAAACTCATAGACCTTATAGTTGTTAAGCTACCAATTCTTCGAGCTCGAAACTTTAAGAAAAAATACTCTTTTTTAAAGTGATCAAACTATGTACAAACATAATTTTTATATTGTATTATAAGAACTTCTGGTCGAGTTTAATTCATCGTAGGCCACCACTCATCCGTTTCGGGAGTCCCTATTGATTGCCAGAAAACTCCGTTGCCGCCTGCTCGCTGTCAACCACATGGCCGATTGCCGATCCGATACCCCACGTTGTTGGGGTGGAGTGCCAACCCCGAAAAAAAATCAATATTGAACACACACGCATAGACAATTTGTATTTACATACATACATCGCAAATCTTTCAATGTGTAAAGAAATATATATAAATATAGATATAAATAAATAAATAAATATATATATATATATATATATATATATATATATATATATATATATATATATATATATATATATATATATATATATATATATATATAAATATAAATATATATATATATATATATATATATATATATATATATATATATATAAATATATATATATATAAATATATATATATATATATATATATATATATATATATAATATATATATATATATATATATATATATATATATATATAAATATATATATATATATATATATAATATATATATATATATATATATATATATATATATATATATATATATATATATATATATATATATATATATATATATAATATATATATATATATATATATATATATATATATATATATATATATATATATATATATAATATATATATATAAATATAAATATAAATATAAATATATATATATATATATATATATATATATATATATATATATATATATATATATATATATAAAATATATATATATATATATATATAAATATAAATATATATATATAAATATAAATATATATATAAATATATATATATATATATATATATATATATATATATATATATATATATATATATATATATATATATATATATATATGGTGTCCCAGTATTCCATGTACATAGAGTTACTGTGGATTTCTGGGATGAAAATATGACCATTTAACTCAACTTACTTTAGTCCAGAAATTCGTAATTTTTGAAATACAGGGTGTCAAAGTTATACTTTTATTTTAGTTTTTCTTAAGTAGTTTTTTTAATAATTGTACTATTTGTACAAGATTCGGTACTAAGAGGTTTTCTAAGATGAGAAAACGAAATCAGATTTGTTGTAAATTGTATTGCGCTGAGTATACTTTTAAATTGACATAACTTTTTTATACCACTCTGTATGATATTTTTAATTAAATATTCGTATTCTCCACCTTCCCCGGTCTAAAAAAGCTCTTTTGGTAAATGTTGCTCCGAGCAACAGTTTATGAGATAGTGGGATTTTTTTTTGGAATTTATCAATTTGTGGGTAATCTTTTATACCCTTAGCCAGTTGGTTTTTTACTGTTCTTGACCAGTTGGTCTTTAAATTTATTATTGTTGTTGGCCTGTTTGCCTTTTAAGCATGCTCAAAATTTCAAAGACTATTCTTTTGGACCTGTCCTAAGCCTGGATGAAGTGTGAACCGTTTGCGAATTTGACAATGGAATTAAAAAATGGAAACAAACATCCCATTATCTCAGAAACTGTTGCTCGGAGCAACATTTACCAAGAGAGTCTTTTTAGACAGAGGAAGGCGGAAATTATGAATATTTAATTTAAAATATCATACAGAATAATAGAAAAAAGTTATGATGATTTAAAAGTATACACAGTGCAATTAGTGGCGCTCCTTACAATTTACAACAAAACTGTGAGCTGATTTCGATTTCTCATCCTAGAAAAGTCCTTAGCACTGAATCTTGTACAAATAGTACAATTATTAAGAAAATTACTTAAGAAAAACTAAAAAAAAAAGCATAACTTTGACACTCTGTAATCTCAAATTACGAATTTTTGCACTAGAGTAAGTTGGGTTAAATGGTCATATTTTCATCCCAGAAATCCAAAGTAACTCTATGTACACGGAATACTGGAACACCCTGTGTATCTGTATATTTCCGCATAAATTCACAAAGATCAAGAATTTTTAATGATTGGTTACTACCTACCGAGGTACGATACATGCTTGGAAATGTAGAGTTCATTTTGAGGATAAGTAATGGACAAATTTTAACCATAATTATTTACAACCAAATATAAAACCGGCCAAGTAAGTCGGACTTGCGCAATTAGTGTTCCGTACGTTGATTGCTTTCAAATTAAAAATTGCTGTTACGGAGGTATAAAATGATCAATGACTTCACAAAACAAACCCCAAATGAGGTTCGATAAAGTTTGTTTTTCCGATTTTTACTGAAAACTGATGACCTCGAAATTTTTGTTTTTTTTTTAAATACCACATAAATTATTAAAGGTAATGCACTCGTGAAAATCTACACCCAGTGGAGAATATTCCTCCGGAATTTTTTCAAAATTTTTTGATCGGTACTTTTCGAGGTAAGGGGAGACGGCGATTTTTCGCAATTTTTTAAAAAATTTTCAACTTTCTATGTCAAATAGTTTCGGAAGAAATCTGGCGTGACAGACGGAAGTACAGACAGACACTGAAGTGATCTTATAAGTATTCCGTACGGAACACTCATAAGGGACTGAAAGGGTGGTGAAAGAGGTTAGGTAGTTAGGTTGCTTCATATATACGATATTATACGTCTTTTTCAGAGTTCCTGGAGTCCAGAAATCTGAAAATTATAGTATTTATTCATTATTTCTTATCTTAAGGCCAATAATATCCAGACGAGACTGGGCGATACTACAGAGTGACCCCAAAACAAATATTTGCAATTTTAACAAAAGCCCTTCCTTTGCTCAATTTTTTTCTGATTAATATCTCTCTACAAAGTACATATAATTGAAAATAGGAAGCCGCAATTGTTCTGAATGAGAAACTCAAATTCGGTATTTATTTTGGACCTGCGTGTTTGCGTGCTAGGTAAATCATTTTACCGATTGCTTTCCATGTTCTTCTTCCATCCTTTAATTAAAAGAACTAAACTAGAATCTCCCGATAAATCACTTCTTAAGTTTCTCAATAGTCCACTAAAATACATAAGTTTTGTTTACTGAATACAAAAATATCAACAATGTGAACAAATACTTTCACAAAAAATAAACTAATTTGTGTTTGCTATGTAAATTTAGAACTGAACCAACTATACCATACATCTCTATTGAGACAGGTAAAACAAACAAAATGATGAGGATATATATATATCCATCGTATCTATTAATCTTCAGTCTTAATGAATGGTTGAGCATCCATTTTTTTTTAACGATTAGAAGATAGTTCGGTTCAAGAAGTATTGAATTAAAAGAGAACTTGCTACGCTAAAAAAAAGTGAAGCAATCCAACTCTTCAAATATCACCCTACCAGAAATTTTTCAAAGTTTTTTTTTATACAGGAGCGACACGTGTGCGAAAAAAGCGATTCACGTTGGTCTTGAATCGCTATAAATTATACTCGGTCGGGTAAATTATTCTAAAGGGGATTTCCATATAAAAGAATGCTTGAATAGGGTTGTACGAGTAGTAACAGGCTGAATCACATACGGATGTGCAGTATTAGGGCGACGTGTATTTTTAGCATGCACCGCTCTGGGAGGAATTAATCGAGCTACATTCATCGAACACTTTCCATGAAAATACTTGTAGAATAGATTCAAGTTGCCAACCGTTCTTCCATGTTCCAAACAATCAAGGTTGCTAGGCAGTTCCGGGTCTCCAATCAGGAGAACAGCTCTCTTCTAAATAGAATCCAACAAATGCAGTGTACGTTTGATAGCAGAGCCTCAAACATGGGAGCAGTATTCCATGTTGGCCGAATTTGAGCTTGGTACAGAATCAACAGTTGTGGAGTGGAAAGCTTTCTAGTTCGAAATAATATTCTCAGTCTTTGAGAAGCTCTCTCTTTGGTAAGTTGGACGACTTCCGGCTGTCTGTAGATATTTGCATGAGTAGCCGATGTTCGAGAGTTCAAAGTCAATGAAGATATAAGCGTACTGTCATCTACAAAGCTGTAGATTGGATTCCTGGTCCTTTCCAGAAGATCGTTAATATAAATGAGAATGAGAGTAGGAGACATTATGGGGCACACCGGCGTTAACAGTAAAGGTATTAGAAAGAAATCCGTCGACTGCCACTCGTAAAGAACGCTCTCTGAGGAAACACGAGACCCACAAACAGAACTTTTCAGACATACAAGAAAAGCGTTACTTAGCCAACAATCCAACGCGGTCGAATGCCTCGAATATATCAAAGTGTTCAATTACGTTGTTCCAAACATGTGTTACATAAGTTAGAAGATCTCCTGTTGATCTATGTTTACGAAAGCCATACTGATGGTCGCTAATAATGTTGAATCCTTCAAGATATTTTAGAAGATGCTGATTGATAGCCTTTTCCATGACTTTCGATATTATTGAAAATAGTGCGACTGGTCGGTCGGTAAAGTAGGTTGAAAAGTGTACAGAAAGCTGGTGTTAGTTCTCCCGCGCAATTTTTGAGTACTGTGACAGGTATTCCGCTAGAAGCTTTTTCGGTGTCTAGCTTCATTAAAATACGTTTTATGATGAGAGTGTTGCCTCACAGATAAAATTCAATATTCGCACAATTTTGCAGCACATTACAGAAAATTGGACATTGCCAAAGCAAATTGATTTTTTAAGTTTCCTCGTTTAATCAAGTTCGAAAAAGGGTCCTACTGCTCCTTGTTAGTCGATAAGCCTGTTTAACAGACACTAGCGATGGGCTGTGGATGAATACTTGCAAACTTATATTATCGTGTTGTGTTTTACCTAAACAATTAGTAACTAAACATGCTTTACAATCTTTGCATATTCTGTAGAGACTACAGAGTAGGTCAAACTTAAGACTTCTTATAAAATAACAGTAACTTTTGCCACAAACGTGACCTAGTAATAAAAGTTTTCGTGGCCGTTTCGAGCAGCACGCCAATCGTCCAAAAAGTTATTATTGTATGAGCCCGAGCCCGTCCTATAAGAAAAATAGGAATAATAGCCAACATATTTATGAAAGAATGAAATCAACAGTACAGAAACGGACAAGTTGTCGAGAGAAATGAATGGCTCGGCCCACGCCATTCATAAAGTCAAACGCGCTGCTGATCGCAAAGATTTAATATTGTTGTTATCATCATCTTTGTTTGCTCACCTACGATAGTGAAAATGACTAGTTCGTGTCATTATTGTATGTGTACTTATTATTGTCTTATTGTACCCAGCATTATGTGGTTTTAAGAGTCTTAATTTGCATGATTATTGTATTGTTAATGTTGTTTATTTATTATTCTTGTTGGATCGTTATTGGATAACTGTTGCAACAATGTTGAATATCGAAAATGGAATTGTGCCGCCAGTCTATTTATATACCTTTATTTCGTATGAAGTCGTAAAGCTGGGACAAAATCTTGGACAAATGGTAAATGTTTGATATTTTTACGGTAGAAACGTTACATCAGTTGTTTTGTATCCACCATTAATCACAATATATTATACAATAGTATAAAAATTTGAGGTACAATTATTCAAAAATCACAATAGAATTATTAAAAAATCAGGGCTTATAACAATCCAAAGAGAGGCGGAACAAGATACTGCACCAACTCCAAGATACAAGACTAACACGTAGGCTGAAAAGTTTTTGATCTAGCTACTTAAAACACATTTTGTTTGCAAAATTCGACTTTATTCATCAATATAGTCTCCTTCAAGAGCGATACAATCAGTACAACGCTTTCTAACATTTTTATACCTTTCGTGTAGAAAAATTTGTCTTTACCTTCAAAATAGGCCTCAGTTTCGGCGATAACTTCTTCATTGGAGCCAAATCTCTTTCCTGTGAGCATTTTTTTAGATAATAGTCACTGGGGGCCAATTCTGGAGAATACGGTGGATGAGGAAGCAATTCAAACTTCAATTCATACAATTTTGCCAGCGTAACCATTGATGCATTGTCTCGATGAAAGAGCACTTTTTTCTTTTTCATTTGGGGTCGTTTCTTTGCGATTTCTGCCTTTAAACGCATCAATAACTTTATATAATATTCGCTATTGATGGTTTTTCCCTTCTGAGCACAGTCGATCCATGCGCATCCCAAAATACAGAGGCCAAAACCTCCCGCTTCGGGCGGCTTTCACCGGCTGTGCTGTCCCCTCTGCCAACTGCCGATTTAATTCCGATGTGTAGTGGTGGATCCATGATTCATCCATTGTCACATATCGCATGAAAAAATCCTTTTTAATGCGCTTAAACAGGTCCAAACAGCGCTCAGAATCATCAACACGTTGCTGTTTTTGGTCCACTGCGTGCAAGCGCGCTACCCATTTCGAACAGAGCTTTCTCATGCCTAAATTTTCATGCAAAATATGACCAACACGTTCTATTATATCTTTAGGGTGTCAGCTATCTCACGCAATTTCACTTTACGGTCATCCAAAACAATTTGTGGATTTTTTTTTGTTTTCCGGTAAAACCACCTCATTTGGGCGTCCAATGCGTTCAGGATCATTTGTATCTGTACGACCGCGTTTAAATTCAGCATACCAGTAAACGATGAGTGATTTTCCAGGGGCAGAGTCCCCGTAACATTTAGCACGCCATTGCTTGGGTTGAACGGTATTGTTTTCCATCAAAAAACAGTGTTTAATCAACACACGAAATTCGATTTTTTCCGTTGTTTTGAAAATATCAAAAGTAGTGTCACTAAAACCACTGTAACTTGTAAACTAATTGTCGAAATGTCATGAAATTTTGACACATATCGTTTGAAGGTTGGTACTTCCTAAAAATCATATCGATTTTTTTAAAAAGGACAACATCTATGTGTCAGACCAAAAACTTTTCAGCCTACGTGTTAGTAAAAACCTGAAAATAGTTGAAGTAAAAAAAATTATTTTTTTTAATCGGTCACCTCCCTGCCTGAACAAAGATTACTCTTTTTGGATGACTATCGGCGAGGATGTCGTAATATCCGTCGACATTGTCCAAGTGCCAAAACATACATTTATATTTCATGGCACATTTTAAACAACGCCGTAATAACATGGGCGTTATTATATTTCTGCAACAACTACTACCTACGTATGTAGCTAATCCAAATGTCTTAAAAAAATTAAATAAATAAGTACACTGACCTGCCGAGTTTGGAACCCTTAACACCGAATGCCGACATGATACTACGGGGCTAGGGTCGCCACTGATTTTGACTACTCACAGAAAGAATTTATCAAATACCCTTCTATACTATGCAATACGAAATAGATATTAGCTCACAAAAACTGAAAAAGCTGGAAGGCTAAGTTGCTAATATGAATGAATTTCACGAGATTTTATGACTTGTGTACTTAAAAAGCAGGAGGCCACGAGGTCTAATCTCAATGGAAATAGAAATCACGAAAACTGTTTTAACTTTAAAGCTGCAACAATCTTTAAAACTACTTCGATTAATTTACCGCGCACCTCCTTCTCCCACCTCTAAACATCATAAATTTCCTATACGATTACTTGGGTAGCATACAAAATCTTTAATCAGATGACACGTTAATAGGCTGTAAAATAGCTGTCAACAATTAAAAAGGGATCAATAGTGTCAGTTCGTAGCCGTCGGGGCTTGTCGGCCGTCGGTCGCTGATTATCACCGCCAAATTAGGTCATGACGGTCATCGGACGCTGATGGTTGCTTCAACCCTTGATCCTTTTACAAATACTCTGGAAAGTGTGTCAGTATAAACGGGGTGTCATTTTCCGTAATGCGCATTATGTTCTTATAATCTACCACATTAATACGGAACGTATTTTAAAAAAATGATATTAGTTCAAGCATCACATTAAAAATTAAAGAATTTAACAAAAACTCTCTATAATTTATAATTACCGAAATCCATCCTTTTAATTTTTTATAATTAAGGGGTAAGGCCACTCCAGGTCCTAGGAAAAAAATGCTAATTTCGGGAATTTTTTTCAAGAGTGTAAAAGCTGTCGAAAAAGTACATACTTTATTAAACAAATATTTAAGTATACAAAATATATTTTTTTATCTTTTTAATTCAAAATGACCGCTGCAGAATCTAAGACGACAAGGCACCTTTTTCACATCGGGAGAAATGACAGCTGCCACAAATCTTCATCGATTTTGCGGTCGTACGTCTGCCCGTCTGTCACACCCGATTTTCTCCGAAAGTAGTTGACACAGAAAGTTGAAATTTGGTACTAATATTGATGGTCTCATCAGAGCCGTGTAGTTCTGAAAGTTAAATTTTGACTTAAGAGGTTAGTTTTGGGGGGTGAAATCGGAAGTGGAAAAAATTTTTTTTTACTAGGTCATCGAGTGGGGTGTCAAATGAAAGTTTGTAAAAACACGAGTTCAAAAATATATATAATGTAATACTTGCGCATACTTTTCTTTATATTATTTTTTAAAAATTGCGAAAAATCGCTGTCCCTCCCTTTATCTCGAAAAGTACTGATCAAAAAATTTTGAAAAAGCTCTGTGATATTCTCTACAGGGTGTAGATTAAACTAAAATTATCACAAGTGCATAACCTTTAATAATTTACCTGGTATATATAAAAGAAAAAAAACAAAAATTTCAACGTCATCAGTTTTCAGTAAATATCGGAAACAAACTTTGTTGAATACTCATTTGGGGTGTATTTTGTGAAGCCACTGAGCATTTTATACCACTGTAACAAAATTTTTTATTTTAAGAGCAATCAACGTACGGAACTCTAATTGCGCAAGTTCAACTTGCACTTGACCGGTTATTTATAAACAATTTTTCGTGAAATTTTTGGGTGAAAACATTTTTTTCCAAATGTGCACCATTTTACGAAAAAATGATATTTTCAAATTTCCGTACATTATCCACTAATTTTTGACATATCTTAATAAAACAATTTTGGTTTTTTATTCTAGGTTGAAATCTAGCAACGCGCGGGAGCAATTGTTTCGTCCGTTTCAGGCCTCGCATATTACACTTTTCAAAAAAAATTACCGAAATTAACCTTTTTCCTGGGATCTGGAATGGCCGTACCCCTTAATATAAGATATTTAGGTAAGCAAGTAATTTTTCCAAACACTTTCAATAACCGAAAACCTTACTAAAGTTATAAATTTAGAGACAATACACAAAAAAATTGTAACGTTAATCATTGCTTAAACACCACAAAAAATAGTAAACTACCAGAAACCGCCGGTAAGAAAGGATTTGGGGAGCAGAATATTTTAATGCTAGTAATATTTAGAAATAGTTTATATTCCGTATATTTAAAGCTTGGTATAGATGAAAAGGATGTACGAATAATAAGACAACTATACTCGAATCAATCTGCCGAGATCAAAATTAATAAGGACATTTCAACAAAACCTTTCAGTGTCTTAAAGGGTGTTAGGAAAAGGTGCATACTGCCGCCAGTATTATTTAAATCTACGTAGAAAAAATATTTTAATTTGCTCTAGAAGATGAAAGCAGAGGAATAAAAGTTAATGGAAAGCCTATAAGTAATATTCGGTATGCAAACGATACCATAGTTGCCAATAACATAGAACTGCAAATTCTAATCAATAAGCTGAATGATATTGGCGCAGAGTATGGTCTACGTATAAATATTGGGAAAACCAAATGATGGTGATTAGTAGACACCTCCAAGAGGATGCATCTCTCTTTATAAACAATTAAGAGACTGAGAGGGTTACTAAATTCAAATATATTGGCTCTATCGTCAACGAACGATGGGATTGTGATAGGCAGGTTAATTTGCGGATTGGCATGGCAAAGGTTGCCATTCTAAAGTTGAAAAATATGCTGCTTCAAAGACAGTTGCCACTCGCCCTGCGCCTAGAAGTAATAAAATGCTATATCTGGCCGGTCCTCTTATGTGGTGTAGAGACATAGTCGTTAAAAGTGAGATCACTGAATCGTGTCGAAGCTTTAGAGCTATGGATACTGCGACGTTTGCCACCTAACCAATGGTGGCAACTACTTAATAACGTAAAACAAAGATAGCTGTCTTATTTGGGACACATACTAAGAGGTGACCGCTACTAGATACTTAAATTATTCTTCAGGGAAAAATAGGTGGTCGGCGAGGACCCGGTAGAAAGCAGCACTGGTGGCTCCGGAATATCAGGGACTGGTGTATAATTCCGGACGCTGCGCTGCGTCCATTTTTCTACTAGCAGAGAATAACAACCTCAATATAAACTGAACAAATGGTACAGAGACCCCGATGTATGCGAATACATGCGACAAGAAGAATACTTAAAAATCAACAGACTTTACTAGTTTACATATTTAATTTCGAAACCACATAAATCACAAAAAAATGAATTACAAGATCATTTAACGAGAGACTTTGATTAGTTGAAACGCGTTGACGTTTTAACTGACGGACTGCCATTAAAAACGCTACAAGCTAACTTTAATTCACTGACCAAGACTTATTCGCACCGTTTGACAGCACTATACGAGTATCATTTTACCTCTAAGGACTAACGTGCACTATTCTTGTTTCCATGCGAGATTTAAGTATGTGCTAGATTCTTTAAGCAAAAATGTGTATGCGTTGTCTTTACCTTATAGCAATTCATGTATGTAATTAAAAGGGACCACCATTTAAGAGCACTATAAACAACAGAGCGCAGAAAAGATATTTATAACAACCAGGCTCTGGCGGGATTAACAAAACCAATCAAAACAGACAATTAATCCTGCCAAATTCTGGTTGCTATAAACACATTACCGGCGCTCTTTTGCTTACAGTGTTGTAACATAGTATTTTTCTTAATTACAAACATCCATTACTACAATTGCTAGAACATGTTTAAGCAAAATACTGATTCATTTTTATTCTTCATACAGCCCACTGAATACAGGGAACAAGGTTGCCAAATTGGATGATATAGTGGCCGCTCTGTGGTTATTAAATTAAAATCAGCTAAAATAATTATGAATACTCAAACAACAAAAACACATTCCAAAAAGTCGTTTGAAATTTATAGCCATATAATTTGGAAATATTGCAGTCCTACAACCAGTATTATTTGTCAATCTTGGCTTTCCAAGCATTACGATCTCTAGTAAATTAAATATTAATGTCATACTCGTAAGTCATAACCAGTGCTAAATAAAACGTTAATTTCCCATAAAACGATGGTTAGTAGCATGTTTTCATTGATATTTTGTTACTAATACTAATGAAAATTATATCACGAGAGAGGCAATGGGATAATCTTATTACAGAATAGAAATAACAAGCACAAATCCCGAGTAATCCGAGGTAATTCCCTGTAATCAACTAGGGCGTAAACGTGGGAAATCTCGTGAAATTATCATGTACTCAGGGCAACCTTTTTGATATATCTTTTACTTCACACAGTGGTCTCAAGATAGTTTGAAATATAATGACGATCTATTAGCATATTTCTAATTAAATTCTTGACAGAACCTCAATTTGTAAACTGAAATTTAAACAGTTCGGTAATATTTTTATGAATTTGTGGTTTACTTCATAAGATATCGAAGGATTCAATTGACTTCAGTCGTTTAGACTGATAATAGGACGAATTTAATACCAACTGCTTAGATATGTTACCAGTGAACTAAATTCGATGCCAACAAGAGCATTTTTTAAGGAGTTATATACACCTGGTCGCTGCAAAAAGTACGTACACTACCGTCAAAAAGTATTTGCCCACCTAGAAATTTCAATGTAACTGCCAAAATTTAATACCTAATTAAACCCTTTTATTATATTATGTAAATTTAATTGTTCTTAACAAGTGTCCATCATAAAATTGTTTAGATAAGTCTTTTTGGTGAAATCACAAATTAAAAACCAATTAGAACAAATTTCCAAGTTTTGCATGATAATCGTTTTGAGGCGACTTCTGAGAATTCCAGTTGAAGTAAGAACTCATTTGAAGTTTCTAGGGATTATGGAAATTCCTAGTGACATTTTATGATAAACACTATGCTATAAATACCATTGCCCTTTTGGAAATTAACCGTTCGCAAACAGTACTTTGTCATTGATCAATTGTTTTTGTGAAAATGTCAAAAACAAAAGTTTCCGTTGAAAATCGGGCTCTGATAATTGCGAAACATCAAAATGGTCACTCGAGTCGACAAATCGCGAGTGATATGCGGATGCCAAGGAGAACGGTGGACTACATCGTAAAAAATTTTCTGCGGGACATGGAATTCTCAGCCAAAAACGTTCCGGAAAGCCTCGAAAAACGACTCCCGCTAAAGACAGAGCTATAACAATGTCCAGCAGACGTAATCGCCGCCTAACCGCACCAGAAATCACAGCTCAAGTAAACCTGGAGCGGCTCATCCCCATCAGCGTGGCAACCGTGAAGAACAGGTTAGAAGAAGGTGGAGTCCACGGGAGAGTTGCAGTGAGGAAACCACTTCTTAGGCAAGTGAATAAACGTGAACGATTAGAATGGGCCCAAGAACATGAAAATTGGACATCAGAACAATGGAATTCCATCCTTTGGAGCGACGAATCTAAATTCGAAATTTTCAGTTCAAATCAATGAGTTTACGTGCGGCGCTCAGCTGGAAAGAGCATGTTGGAAGCCTATCAGATGCCTACAGTAAAACATGGTGGAGGTTCAGTAATGGTTTGGGGTTGTTTTGGCAACGGTAAAGTTGGAAAAATCTTTAGGATAGAAGGAATTATGCGAAAAGAACAGTATCAAGAAATTTTGCTAACTCCTTCTGGAGGAGAAATTTTTCAGGGGAAATTTATTTATCAGCATGACAACGACCGTAAACATTCTGCTAAACAAATTAGAGAACTTTTGGACCAATGGAAATCGGATGACTTGGTCTCCACAATCACCCGACTTGAACCCCACCGAATTGCTGTGGGATCATTTGGACAGGTGTCTTCGAAAACTCAATCCAACATCAGAAAATCAGTTGTGGGTTAAAATAACCGAAGAAACTCGGAAGAAACTACTGGACAGAATCCCGAAACTCTGTAAAGCGATAATTAAAAACAAAGGAGCTCACCTGGATGAGAAAAATCCTGGAAAATCATGAATATTTTTCTGATTTTCCAGGCTGTAACTAATGTGAAAATAAATAATAATTCAAATAAAATTTAAAAAATATATATTATCTGGGCTTTTGCTGCCTTGGAACCGAAATAACTAGGTGGGCAAATACTTTCTGACGGTACTGTATATTTAAAAAAAAAATATTTTAAAAGTTATTAAGTGAATAATACAAAAGAATGACGATTATATATTTTCATTGGACTTTAAATTATAAGAAAATTTTTTTTTTAAATATGTTTTAAATGTTAACATTATTTTTTATCGAGTTAAATGGACCACTGATGAAAAATATGGCGCCTCCTTGTCTGTAGGATAACTTCACAAAAAATAATCAAATCCGCAAAAATAAAAATTAATCTTGTAAAATAGTGTAATAGTTAAAAATTGTCAAACGGTTTTTTTTTCAAAAATAAAAAATTTACGGTGTTTCAAACTTTAGTATGCAATCTTCGACCAAAAAAATTTATGTTTATTTATAAAAAAATTACCTTTAAGAAAAATTAAAAAAAAAAACCTCCACATTTAATAGAGAAAGTAATTATTAAGTTTTAAAAAAAATTAAAAATTGACTCGGTAATATTGAAGATAGTGTCTGAAAACAGGTAGCGGTCCCAATCTGGACTTCTTAAAAAAATATTTAATATAATTGAATAATTCTTAGAAGTATAGAGAATAAAAATCCGTAAAACAATATCGAATTTTTGGAAATTCGAGGTGTATGTAACCTCTTAAGTAGCCGATCTATCAGCGAAGTAAATACTGTAAGAGAAAAATATACAAAACGGTCTGCGCCACTTTATTTAACTCAAACTACGATGATAAAGTAACATGGACATTTTCCGAAATTATAATTTATTCACCATCAGGGTACGTACCAAAAAATAAAGAAAGTAAATAAAACTGTCAAATTTATAAAAGTTACTTAAAGTCTTTTTAGTGTTCCGTGCGGAACACTTATAAGATCACTTCGGTGTCTGTCTGTCCGTCTGTCACATCGGATTTTCTCCGAAACTAAATAGTTTCGGAGAAAATCCGATGTGACAGACGGACAGACAGTTAGAAAGTTGAAATTTGGTACTAATATAGAAATTGATAGCCTCATCAGAGCCGTGTAGTCTTGAAAGTTAAATTTGGACTTACAGGGTTAGTTTTGGGGGGTGAAATCGGAAGAGAAAAAAATTTTTTTTACTAGGTCATCAAATGGGGTGTCAAATGAAAGCTTGTAAAAACACGAAATCAAAATTATATATAATGTCTTACATATGCACACTTCTCTTTATATTATTTTGAAAAAATCGCTAAAAATCGTTGTCCCCCCCTCTATCTCGAAAAGTACTGATCCAAAAATTTTGAAAAATTCTGGAATATTCTCCACGGGGTGTAGATTGAACGAAAATTATCACAAGTGCATTACCTTTAATGATTTATCTGGTATATAAAAAAAAATCAAGGTCATCAGTTTTCAGTAAAGATCGGAAACAAACTATATTGAAAACTCATTTGGGGTGTGTTTTATGAAGCTACTGATTATTTTATACCGCCCTAACAAAAATTTTTATTTCAGACGCAATCAACGTACGGAATACTAATTGGGCAAGTTCAACTTGCACTTGACCGGTTTTTTTTATATAACACGTACGCTGAAAAGTTTTTGGTATAACATATAGATGTCGTCCTTTTTTAAAAATCCATATAATTTTTAGGAAGTACCAACCTTCAAACGATATGTGTCAAAATTTCATGACATTTCAACGATTAGTTTACAAGTTACAGTGGTTTTAGTGGCGCTACTTTTGACTCTGCCCCTGGAAAATCACTCATCATTTACTGGATGTTGAATTTAAACGCGGTCCTACAGATACAAATGATACTGAACGCTCTGGACGCCATCAAAAAAATTCACAAAATTGTTTTGGATGACCGTAAAGTGAAATTGCGTGAGATAGACACCCTAAAGATATCAAAAGAACGTGTTAGTCATATTTTGCATGAGAAAGGTCGGTTCGAAATGAGTACCGCGTTTGCTCACAGTGGACCAAAAACAACAACGTGTTGATGACTCTGATCGCTGTTTGTACCTGTTTAAGCGCAATAAAAAGATTTTTTCATGCGATATGTGACAACAGATGAAACATGGATCCACCACTACACACCGGAATCAAATCGGAATTCAGGTGAGTGGACAGCTGCCGGTGAAAGCCGCCCAAAGTGACCAAAGGCACAACAGTCAGCTGGGAAGGTTTTGGCCTCTGTATTT
The DNA here is from genome assembly GCA_019049505.1 of Pachyrhynchus sulphureomaculatus. Classification (NCBI taxonomy): domain Eukaryota; kingdom Metazoa; phylum Arthropoda; class Insecta; order Coleoptera; family Curculionidae; genus Pachyrhynchus; species Pachyrhynchus sulphureomaculatus. Next base: position 101,458,040 of record CM032455.1, on the reverse strand, counting down.
TAGGATGCGAATGAAATAATTTTCATAGACTATGCTAAGGGAAAAAACCATCAATAGCGAATATTATATAAAGTTATTGGTGCGTTTGTAGGCAGAAATCGCAAAGAAACGGCCCCAAATGAACAAGAAAAAAGTGCTCTTTCATCAATGCACCGTGTCACAAGTCAATGATTACGATGGCAAAATTGCATCGCCGAAACTGAGTCCTATTTTGAAGGCAAAGACAAATCATTCTACAAAAAAGGTATAGAAATGTTAGAAAAGCGTTGGACTGATTGTATCGCTCTTGAAGGAGACTATATTGATGAATGAAATCCAATTTTGCAAAAAAATGTGTATTAAGTAGTTAGACCAAAAACTTGCCTACGTGTTATCTACTTCCAATCAATACCAAATTTTTTGTAAAGACCTATTGCTCACCTGTCAGGTCTATCAAAAGTTCCTAAAATTTCATACTGACATAGATTTAATTTTGTCACTCAATGTCATACGAAAACTATTATTTGAACACAAAAAATAACTTTAAAACAGCTTAACTTAAATAAAAAATTTGTAATTTTAAAATTAGAACATAACATAGACAGAATTTTCTGAAGTTAGAACTCACTTAAAACAAACCAAGGTCTGTTGTAAATCTGCTTCAAAGTAAGAACGTAAGTAAAATGTAGTATTACTAGCACTTTTTTAAGGTCATGCTTATTGATTATTACTTATTTTTATAACTCTTCTCCCTATTTCTTAGCCTGACAGAATTTTTTAGTTAGCCTCTAAATTTATAAACATTTTACCATAATCGAAAATAAAAATGTAAGAACAATGTTACCAATATTAGAAAAAATTGGCAGAGTATAAAAAAACCGGTCAAGTGGAAGTAGGACTTGCGCAATTAGTTTTCCGTATCGTGATTGCTTTTAAAATAAACAAAAAATCCTATCTTTGTTTTTATATAGTAGATATATATCACACATTATCAAAGGTGATAATTTTTATTCAATTTACACCTTGTGGAGAATATTCCACACTTTTTTCGAAATTTTCTGGTTAGTACTCTTAGAGGTAAGCTGGGGGACAACGATTTTTTTCTTCTTTTTTTCGAAATTTTCTGGTTAGTACTCTTAGAGGTAAGCTGGGGGACAACGATTTTTGGCAATTTTTTAAAAATAATATAAAGAAAAGTTTGCGCGAACATTAAATCTTACATATTTTTGAACTCGTCTTTTCACACTCGATGACCTTGAATATTTTTTTTCTCACTTCCAATTTCACCGCTACTAACCCTTTAAGTCAAAATTTAACTTTCAAAACTACACGGCTGCGATTAGGCCACCAATTCCTCTATTTGTGACAAATTTCAACTTTCTATGTCAAATAGTTTCGGAAAAGTTGACTGGGACAGGCAGACGGACAGATACTGAAGTGACCTCATAAGTGTTCTGTTTTTCAATTTTGATACGGAACACCAACTATGTGTATATAGTTGTCAGAATCAGAACAAAAAGTCAGTATTCGGAAGGTAAGATAAGTACTGTCTTCAATCATCTTAGGAATTATGATAATGAGGATTTATATCTTTAAAATATGCTCAAGTACAAATTCGTTTAAATAAATGGAACACGCAGGTTTGATTCCTTTTTATATTTTCTTTTAGAAAGTTATGGTTACAGTTCTTTTTTTCATTTTCAAGTAAACTTGTAACTACATTATTTTGAACAAAAAGCTCCAGAAATACTAAATATTTCAAATATACCTACCCTCACTATTAACACGGAAAAAAATACGGCAACGCCGCTTTTATCATAACAGTGGACTAGACTTGAGCAACGATTGAGAGCCACTTCGCCAGTTGCAGTTGTTTTGCGTTTGACATTGATCATTCATGCGATAAGGAACGGTGTTTAGCGATTCATTAAGCGTGACAAAGATAGCGATAGCATTAACGGTTTGGCAACGCTGCGGGGCCGGTCGGTCGAAAAACCGGTGACAGGCGGGAGTGTACAGTCGACGCCAAAAAATGATTTTTAAGCAGAGACCTATACTAATATATAAAAGTAAATTGAGAAAAGTGACAGCTTACACATAAAAAAATTACCTTAGAACCTTTTGAACCAATGAAAATGATTTTTTCTCTTTTATTGTAGCTGTCACTTTTCTCAATTGACTCTGTTATTGGTATACGTAGGTAAAATTTTTAATGATATTTAAGGTTCATATTTATTACACCCTAATGAACTGAACTTGTGGCAGATCTACTACATTGTAAGTCTTACTTACTGAAGATAACAGCCAGGAACTATTAATAAAAGGTGAAGGAACAGGAAAGGTACAAACATTCATATATTTAGGGGAAAAAATCGAAATATAAAAAATTATTTAATTGCTGACTTGGATAGAAGAGTCTCGTTAGCTTGGTCTGCGTTCGGAAGGTTAAACAATCCACATTTAAATTTGACATCACAAATATAAAAGCCAGAATGTTCGATCAATATGTATTGCCGGTATTAACATATGACACTGAAACGCGGGCTTTAAATAAAAGCATAATATATAAACTCCAGATAACCCAAAGAACAATGGAGAGGAGAATACTAAATATTAGACTCCAAGATCGTATTCCTAACATCGAGATTCGAAGAAAATCAAAAGTGACACATGTAATACAACGAATATGTATATCAAAGTGGAATTGGGCGGGGCATATCGCAAAGATGAATGCTAACAGATGGACACGCCGTATGGTTGAGTGGAGGCCTGGAGAACATAAACGATGCAGAGGTAGACCACACACAGAGCTCAGTGGAGGCAACTTGGGGAGGCTTACATCCGATTACGGATGGAATAAGCTAATGATGATAACGAAATCTTACTTAAGGTAGTGTTGTTCGTCATAGGTAGTAATTGTTCGCAGAAATGCTATAACGTCCGAGGCAGCACTACTACGTTGTCTAAAAGGTGCTGTAAAATAAAGAAATGTATGTTTGGACACTTGGATAACGTTGAAGAGTATTACGACATCCTCGCCGATATCCTTAGGATATATGAAAAAGGGTAAAATCCCTACTCAGGCGGAGAGGTGAACGATAAAAAAAGGTACTCCCGCGTAAATATAGCCTTATTTACGTTTAAAAACGAATTTCATGTACATCTGGAGATTATCAATAACAACTAATTTGAACAATTAAAATCACACATGAATTTATATAAATTAGTTTAAAGATCAAAGTAAAATTTTTTAACACTATCCCATGCCAATAAAAGTTTATTTACAATACAGTAATTCTTTTTTCCTTAAATAAGGAAAAAAATACTAACCTTTATGCTTTTTTTTTACCGAGTTATGAATTCACATATGATTTATTATATCACTGAATGTCACATTAATGTTTTATTGGATCCACTAGCAATAAATCTATTTCTATTTGTTAAAAACTTTTTTTAATAAAAAATATTTTATTTCTAGGCTACGCTCATTTCAAAATAAGATAAGGAACTGCAATGTTTTAATTTATGACTTCCAAACAATTGCCGACCGTTTCCAATTTATCTCTTGTTGCAAAAAAATTGACGATTCTAAATTATATGATCGAATCTCATCCGCACCATTCCTAGCAATAATTCTGTATACAACCCTGTTCCTAGGCTTAAAAATATATATTATATAAAAAATTATATAAGACAGTATGGGTAGAATAACTATTTTATATAACTCAGGGTGTGTCACTGTACTAAGACCATTTAAAAAACTTCATCAACGAAAAATACTATACGAAAAATGTAATACAACACATGTGCATCTTTCATGGTCGTTTTTCGTCTTCACCCTAAGAGGTCTATTATGATATGCATATACGTATTTCTGTTACAATAATATACTGATAAAAAATAAATAATAAATAATACTATAATATATAATTACAATATATAATAAATTTTACTATGTAAAGCGATAGACTTAAAAGTACCAGCAATACGAGGACCTTCAATAATTAACGAGACTAATAGCTGCGAACAAAAAACGGTTTATTCAGTGACAATGAAATCTACACTACTTTTTAACGTAGTCTCCATCAATTACTATTTTTTGCCATTTTCACTGCTTCTTTCCAGGATTTTCCCTTCTCCTTAAGTATACTTCCAATACTCCTATTCCACGTCTATCTAAGTCTTCCTCACTTCTGTTTTCCCTGTATTCGGGCTTCATACACTTGTTTCACCTGTTTATGGTCCCTCATTCTCTGTACATGTTCCCACCATCTCCGCTATCTTCGTTGTATATATTCCATAATTGCTTGTACTTTCAGCCTTCTTATTTCTGTATTCCTTTTTCTGTCTTTCCGTGTAACTCCTTGTACTGTTCTCAGGCATTTCATTTCGACAGTTTGTATCTTGTTTTTCTGCCTGTCTGTTAGGGTCCATGATTCGCATCGATGTGTTAGGATTATCCTATTAATTGCTTTTAATACTTTTATTTTTGTTTGTTTCGTCACTTTTTTGTTCCTAATGAATTTATTATTTATTGCATAGTAAAGTTTGTTCGTTTTTTCGATTCTTTCATTAATTTCTTTGTCTTGTTTTTTATTTTCGTCCATTATCACTCCCAAATACTTATACTGTTCCGCTTGTATTTTATTCCCTGTAAATATTCGTTTGTTGGTTTTTCCATTGTCATTGCTTTTGTTTTATCTATATTAATTTTCATACCTTTTTTTTTAAACGCTTCAGTCCAAATATCGAGGTTTCTTTGTAATTGTCTTTCATTTTCCGCCACTAGTACAATAACATCAACAAAAGCCGCTTCAGATATTTCTATTTTTTTTTTTAGCTTCCAGTATCCAATTGTCATTTTTTTTCACTTTTATTTCGCATTTCTTGATTACCTTGAAATCTTTAATAATTTATCTGATATATTGAAAAAAAAAAATTCGATATCATCAGTTTTCAACAAAGATCGGAAACAAACTTTGTTGGAAACTCATTTGGGGTGTGTTTCGTGAAGGCATTGTTCATTTTGTACCTCCGAAAAAAATTTGTATTTGAAAAGTAATCAACGTACGGAACACTACTTGCGCAAGTCTGGCGTGTCCTGGCCACGTACATAGGTAGTAGTTGTTCGCAGAAATGCAATAACGTCCGAGGCAACACTACTACCGCGTTGTCTAAAAAGGCGCTGTGAAATATAGAAATGTATGTTTCGGCACTTGGGCAACGTTGACGGGTATTACATCCTCGCCGATATCCTTAAGATATGAAAAAGGGTAAAATCCCTACTCAGGCGGGGAGGTGAACGATAAAAAAAGACCTGATTTTTCAAACGTAAAATTTTAAAAACGTTTTTCTCGAAACTATTTTTTCTTGAAAACCGCTTGGCGGTGTGCAAGATAGCTCAAGAGTCACCGAACCGATTCTAATGAAATTTGATACATATTTTCTCTACATGTACATATTGCTTGTTTTTGAACGAAGGAAGTTTGATTTTATCAACAATCTTATTTTTAATTAGCAAAAATTTAAACATGTAACGTCACTTTTTTGTTTAAACCAATGCCATTTGATAATTTTTTTAAATCCTTCGTTCAAAGGCAAGATTGATCCTCTAGTAAATCCATTTCCTTGGAAATTTTGATTTCAGATAATCCAGCTCCCAGTAATCGTGCATCGTGCAATCTCGCAATGCTCCTTAAAAAAATAAGATCTCAGGGGAACGGGTGTGGCGCCATTTTTTTTTTCATTAAAATTTCACAAATTGTATTTTAAGCTATGTATTATTATATAAAATAAAAACCTGATTCATATAAAGAATAGTTTCGCTAAAAAAAATCCTAAAAAAACGCCCTTTTTCGGCTCCATGACTAGGTACATCTCCTTAATTATTGAACGTCCCTCGTATTGACTAAACATTTTATCCAGCACGCAGCAAGACTACATAATAATAAAATTCGTATTAATAAACCTTGCTGAAATAATTAGAATATCTGATAATAACAGAAGTAGTTATTCTATAATATCACTTATTGTTCGAGGTGTTAAAAACAAAGCAAAAATGGGAGCGAGGCTAGAAACGCTATGCAATATGAAATTGAATAAACTTACTTTTTTTATGATGTTTATAAATATATTTTATGTCGAAATATTTTAGAAACTACATTTATATGAGATATCTTAGGAATCCCTAAAAAATGTTAATTGGATTTGAAATAGAAGATACGTAAAGATAAAAAATAATAAATAATAACACGTAGGCTGAAAAGTTTTCGGTCTGACACATAGATGTCGCCCTTTTCAAAAAATCCATATGATTTTAGGAAGTACCAACCTTCAACTGATAGGTGTCAAAATTTCATGACATTTCGACGATTAGTTTACAAGTTATAGTGGTTTTGCTATTTTTGATATTTTTAAAGTAATAGAAAAAATCGAATTTCGTATGTTGATTGAACACTGTTTTTTGATGGAAAAAATTACCGTTCAAGCAAAACAACGGTTTGATAAGTGTTACGGGGACTCTGCTCCTGGAAAATTACTCATCATTTGCTTGTATACTGAATTTAAACGCGGTCGTACAGATACAAATGATGCTGAACGCTCTGGACGCCCAAATGAGGTGGTTACACCAGAAAACATTAAAAAAATCCACAAAATTGTTTTGACTGACCGTAAAGTGAAATTGCGTGAGATAGCTGACACCCTAAAGATATCAAAAAACGTGTTGGTCATATTTTGCATGAACCTTTGGGCATGAAAAAGCTCTGTTCGAAATGGGTACCGCATAGTGGAACAAAAACAACAACGTGTTAAAGATTCTGAGCGCTGTTTGGACCTGTTTAAGCGCAATAAAAAGGATTTTTTCATGCAATATGTGACAATGGATGAAACATGAATCCACCACTACACACACACACACACACACACACACAAATCGGCAGTTAATTGAGTGGACGACAGCAGCCAGTGAAAGCCATCTGAAGCGACCAAAGACACAACAGTCGGCCAGGAAAGTTTTGGCCTCTGTATTTTGGGATGCGCATGGAGTAATTTTCATCGACTGTATTGAGAAGGGAAAAACCATCAATAGCGAATATTACATAAAGTTATTGGTGCGTTTGAAGGTAGAAATCACAAAGAAACGGTCCCAAATGAACAAGAAAAAAATGCTCTTCATCAAGACAATGCACCGTGTCACACGTCAATGATAACGATGGCAAAATTGCATCAATTGAAGTTCCAATTGCTGCCTCATCCATCGTATTTTCCAGATTCGGCCCCCAGCGACTATTATCTATTGGCAGACCTCAAAAAATGCTCGCTGGAAGGAGATTTGGCTCTAGTCAAGAAGTTATCGCCGAAACAACGTGTTGATGATTCTGAGCGCTGTTTGTACCTGTTTAAGCGCAATAAAAAGATTTTTTCATGCGATATGTGACAATAGATGAAACATGGATCCACCACTACACACCGGAATCAAATCGGCATTCAGCTGAGTGGACAGCAGCTGGTGAAAGCCGTCCGAAGTGACCAAAGACACAACAGCCAGCTGGGAATTTTTGGGCCTCGGTATTTTGGAGTGCGCATGAAATAATCTTCATCGACTATGCTAAGAAGGGAAAAACCAACAACAGCGAATATTATAAAAAGTTATTGGTGCGTTTGAAGGCAGAAATCGCAAAGAAACAGTCCCAAATGAACAAGAATGCTCTTTCATCAAAACAATGCACCGTGTCACAAGTCAATGATTACGATGGCAAAATCGCATGAATTGAAGTTCTAATTGCTTCCTCACCCACCGTATTCTCCAGATTCGGCCTCCAGCGACTATTACCTTAAAAAAAATATTCGCGGGAAGATGTGGCTCCAATGAAAAAGTTATCGCCGAAACTGAGGCCTATTTTCAAGGCAAAGACAAATCCTTCTACAAGAAAGGTATAGAAATGTTAGAAAAGCGTTGGACTGATTGTATCGCTCTTGAAGGAGACTATATCGATGAATAAAGTCGAATTTTGCAAAAGAATATGTTTTCAGTAGTTAGACCAAAAAAATTGTGCAGCCTACATGTTAAAAAATTGTATACACAGATTTTTCAAAAATTACACTCCTCCCAAAAGAGTAACAAGCAATGGGAGAAAACGTTTCGTTGCTTATAACTAAACCTCACTCGCAAACAATAATATAAATCAGCTCTCAGCTCAAAACGACCAATTAGTTAACAACTAAAAAGCTGCCGACTAATGATGAGTTGATAACCTCAGTGTACATTAATTTTAAATGCCCGTATCAACAGATTTAACCTAGTTTAACCAGATTTAATTAGTGTTTTTGGAAATGTGAGTTCTGATTTAATAAGATTTTAACGTATTTAACAAAGTTTAAGGCAAATTTAAGAAAATTTTAAGTCTGTTTTTATATCCCAAGTCGATTTTTGGGGAGACAGATTCCAAGCATATTAACAATACCTAAAAAATTTAATACTGGTACATATTAAAATTTGATTTTGTCAATAATTGTCATTATGTCAAAACTACTGTCGTATCACAAATCAGCATCATGAAGTGAAGAGCAAGTTGGACTTGCATAATTGGTGTTCCGTGCCGTGATTGCTTTTAAAATAAAATAAAATCTCTACCTAGGCTAAGTTAATTAGGACATCTTAAGACATATTGAGTCTTTTCACATTTTTTTTCTTAGTCAACAGTGTATAATAATTATAGCATCTTAGCTACCTAGTAGCCAATAAATCAATCTAGTTCAATCTAGAATCTAGTAATAAAGGTGGAAAACAAATATTTATTAACAAATAAACTAAAATTATACCTTGGTACAAGAGCGACTCGCCACTCGGTTAAAGTAATGTACTTAAAAGTATCTTACAAAAACCTCCACCATACGTCAAGAAACATAGTTTTCATAGTTCATAGATAAATTATCAAACGTACTGCACTGGTGATAATTTTCGCCCAATCTACACTTTATGGAGAATATTCCAGGATTTTTTCAAAATTTTTTGATCAGTATTGTTCGAGATAAAGAGAGGGGACATCGATTTTTGGCAATTTTTTTAAAATAATACGAAAAGTGTGTGCAAGTATTACATCATATATATTTTTGAAATTGTGTTTTCACAAGCTTTCATTTCACACCCCACTTGATGACCTGGTAATTTTTTTTTTACTTTCGATTTCATCCCCCATAACTAACTTTCAAAACTACATGGCTCTGATTGCGTCATCAATTCCTATATTTGTGTCAAAGGGTAACCCCAAAAACAGGCGAAAAATCGCCCGTTTTGACACCCTCGAATTGTCATACAAATTGTATGCTAAAAGATTGTTAATGATGACATGACATAATTTTGAGTTGAGTATACTTTTGGTTTTTGAGGTATGAGGGATTGAAGTTATAATACGCGGATGATATAAACAAATATGCCCGATCAAATAAAGTTCTATAGGTAGATATTTACCCCATTAGATATCAGCACAATCAGCATAAAATTTATATTAGAATTCAAGGGTGCCAAAACAGGCAAATTTTCGAGTTACTTTTTCAACTTTCTATGCAAATAGTTTCGGAGAAAATCGGGTGTGACCGACAGACAGACAGACGGACACCGAAATGATCCCGTAAGTATTCCGTACGGAACACTAAAAATATGGAAACTATTGCAAAATTAAGTGAATTACACGAAATTAAGTGAATACACGTTATTTAAAGATCCAACAAAGACGGTATTTTATAACGCAAGAAGCAATCAAAAACTCGTTAATGCGAACTATATATATTCTGTAACTAATTTCTTGAAAAATCTACTTCACAGCAAGAACGTAAGTCAAATATAGTACATACTAACCCCTTTTCAACACTAGTTTATTTATTTTAGTTTATTTTTATACTTATTTTCTTTTGCAACACTATTTTAGTTCAGGTAGGTTAAAAATAAAAATGTATGTGTATAATATAGGGTGTTTTTTAAAGCTTATAACTTTGAAATGGAATAAAACAAAGATGAATTTTTTAAATTGACATGAAATTTACTTTATTCGAAAGATAATCTTCTGGCATTATAATTTAAATATGACTTCTGGCATATGACCGCCACGGCTGGCTCGGACATAGTCTAATCTGGAGGTCCAATTTTCGATGACTTTTTCCAACATTTGTGGCCGTATATCGGCAATAACGCGGCGAATGTTGTCCTCCAAGTGGTCAATCGTTTTGGGCTTATCGGCGCAGACTAGCGACTTCACATATCCCCACAGAAAATAGTCTAGCGGCGTTAAATCGCACGATCTTGGAGGCCAATTCACGGGTCCAAAACGTGAAACTATGCGGTTACCAAACGTTTCCTTCAATAAATCAATTGTGGCACGAGCTGTGTGATATGTTGTCTTGTTGAAACCACAGCTCCTGCACATCATGGTTGTTCAATTGATGAACGAAAAAGTCAGTAATCATGGCTCTATAGCGGTCACCATTGACTGTAACGTTCTGACCAGCATCGTTTTTAAAGAAGTACGGACCAATGATTCCACCAGCCCATAAAGCACACCAAACAGTCAGTTTTTCTGGATGTACCGGTGTCTCAACATACACTTGAGGATTATCATCACTCCAAATACGGCAGTTTTGTTTATTGACGTATCCATTCAAACAAAAGTGAGCTTCATCGCTAAACAAAATTCGCTTATGAAAATCTGGATCAACGGCAATCTTGTTTTGGGCCCATTCACCGAAAATCTAGGCCTTGCTAGGTGATCGTGTGGCTTCAACTGTTGCACGAGTTGGATTTTGTAAGCACGCAAACCAAGATCTTTCCGCAAAATCTTCCATAAAGTGGATGGACACATATCCAATTCCTGTGCACGATGGCGGATAAACTGATTCGGGTCTTCCTCTACGCTACGCTCTACAGTAGTAATGACTTCTTCTGTACGCACTGTATGACGTCTCTGTGGATGCGTATTATCATTTAGAGTAAACGTGGTGCGAAAACGTTCCATAGTTAATCGAATTAATTGTTCTGATAGACGATTATGTTGACCGTAAAATGGACGTAATGCGCGATATGTATTTCGAACAGAACCATGATTTTCAAAATAAATTTATACAATTTGGAAGCGTTGTTCAGGCGTCAGTCTATTCATGTTGAAATGCCAAACCAAACTAAACATAAATCACTTAGCTGACAAAATGGCCGCCAGTTAAAAAAGTGTTGCCAACTTAAAGTTTTATACCTCTATAAAAAACACCCTTTATTTATCAATATTAGAAAAATTTGCAATAGAATATATAAAAATATAATATAATAAAACAACAAAAATTTAAGCAGTTAAGCAAATATAAATTATTTAATCAAAGGTTTACTGATTGATTGATGATTTAATTTGATTTAATAAGAAGACGAATTTAAGCAGTAGTAAGGATATGTTGGTAAAAAGGAGTTATAGGCGGTTAACTCAGGTGTAAAGTCATTTATTGAAGCATTCCCACTTTGTCTAATACAGTTGGTACGTTTTTATCGGATCGGAGTGTCACAAGGATGTGTGTACATACAGAAACCGTAGCCGTCATTATCATTTTTGTTAATATGTATCTGTATAGGACTAAATATTGGCTTTCGTTACGTACGAAACTGGTTTGCAGTAATGAAGGAGGATAAAAATGCAGCGTAAGTTAACATATATGTTTATCTACTTTGACAAACCTACATCCCGATTTATTGTTCGTTTACGAAGTAATAATCCGTTATACGATTATTTTAGAAATCCCTAGCTGGCGGCTGTAGCCGCGAAAGTATATAGAAAAGAATTAGCGTTACAGCATCAAGCACATAAGTTTTGTGACAATGATGTTTTATTCTTCTATTCAGGTCTATGTAAAGTAATTTCAAATTTACTGAGTCAAAATTTCTAGTGCAATTTTTATTATTATAACTTCTTTTTGAAATTTTACCCCCTCTGTAACTGTATATAGCCAATACAGTTATAGTATACTACTAAATCCTTTTTCCCGCCAATTGCTACAGGCTCTCTCTGTACGAGACAATAATGTTTAATTACTATTTATCTTAAAGCTAAATTAACGTAGAAATAAAGAAAATACCCTGATAGTGTATAATTTAGGTAGTAAGTAGTCTACCTGCACTAGAAAGTACTTTAAATCTTCACAACTTTATTCAATAAACTTACACTAAAATCACAAGGGTCGGTCCACCTTTTTACCTATCTACCTCCGCCACGAGGATCATTGACCTACCAACATAAGTGGATTTTTTACTATCTCCCTCTTTCATCAGCCTACCTAAACGCATTTGACTGTCTACCATGTGCGCGCCACCCCTTAATAGGCCGACTACAAGTTTGGGCAGATGTTACAGTTTAACTTTAAGTAAACTAAAACAGAAAATTTACTTGTTGACTGAATTTTAATTAAAAATAGTCGAATGGGAGACGGGACTTACCTATTAATAAAATCGGGAAAATACTCCTAATACGTAGATGTAACGTAAAGTAGTTAGGAAAATATTAATATAGGGTGGGGCGAAAGTAATCAGAAGAATATACTGAAATGCTACGATAATATGGTCTTGTAATACAATCTACTAGCAGAGCAAGTTCTTTTGCGCAAACAAAAATTTTAGTGTATGATGGAAAAGAAAGATTTAAAATTTTTTAAAAACAGCCACAACACTAGTTGAGAAAGCCCACGTGTTAGCTGAAGCCTTTGCTTCACATTCTACTGCCGATTTTCACGAAAAAACACAACCCAGTATTCCTCTAGTGCAGTCAAAGAGGCCCGATATTGTCTTGATAAAACTTAATGAAGCTAGATACCACAAAAACTTCTGGCGCTAATCAAATACCTGTCATAGTACTCAAAAAGTGCGCGAGCAAACTAACACCAGTTTTCTGTAGATTTTTCAACCTATCCTACAGAAAGGATACTACAGAAATGCGTTACAGTTCAGCCGATATACAAAAAAAGTAAGAAGACCTTGCCAAAGAACTGCCGACCAGTCGCACTGGTCGGCAGTTGGCAGTGGCACCCAAATCTAGAAGGATTTAATATTATTAACGACCATCATTAAGGCTTTTGTAAGAAAAGATCAACAGGAAATCTTCTAACTTATGTCTCTCACGATTGGAACAACGCAATTAAAGATTTTGGAGAATCTCGAGGGGTATATATCCAAGACATTCGAGCGTTTTTCACTATCAACGCCGTTATGCCAAAAGACTCCATACTGCCTCGTAATGACGCACGGTCTGTCTGAACAGCGCTCCCATTCTTATGAGGATGCCAAAAAATGGGTCGATTCGTGGATAGCCTCAAAAGATGAGTCGTTCTTTCAACGTGGTATTCATAACGTAGTAGCTAGCGATGAACAATACTGTGAATAATCAATTTGTAACCATTTTTTACAATAAGGCGATATTTTTGCCGAAAAATCCCTCAAAATTAACTCACACACCCAATATTTGACTGTAAATAATATTGCTTGGTTTATTAATTAACCAAGTAAAAATCTGCAAAATGTGCCATAATGCCATTGATATTATACAAAACTTAACGACCCCCAACCCCTTTTACCCTCTTCCCCTGAAGGAATATCGCTCCAAAATTAAAAATTCTATTTCTACTTGAAATATTATTTGTGTACAAAAACTCCCCGGAGGAAATTGGATCTAGGGACCCTCAAACCTAAAGTAATCCAAGAATCTCGGATTGTTTTTTTTTTCAGGGATGTTATGCTGGTAGCAAAAACAAAAATGGACCAATTTAAACAAAAGGAAGGGTTCCTCGACTCCAATGTCTAACCAGTATACTAATATTATATAGCAAGCTGAAGAGCTACTACCTCGTTTTAATGTTTTCTGTTAGTTAAGTAACGCAGTCTGGTTTTCTTGTTGACTAAAATAGTCATTAAAAAAAATTATGTTAATTTTAAGCTCTCGACCTATCTTTTACATAATGTTGAACATTGACCTGCATATTGACTAACTAAACATATGAATGTACGAGGGCCGCCATTTAAGTTTTTACAAACGACCACTAGATGGCGCAATTGAGATATCATTACCATTGTTGTAAAATTTGATATTCGTTATTGTTAAAACAGTGACAGCTCAGAAACTGGCCGACTAGTTTGATTACATATACAATTTGTTAGCCAGAAGTCATCGATGAAATCAGGAAAAACAACCGAAAATGTCGCATTATTCTACATCATGACAATGCCAGCTCTCACACAGTCAATTGATTACACCGGTCAACACTAGTCATGCCACACGAACTTTGATAGCTAATACTGTTTTAGCTAACTATCCTCATTATTAAACTGCAGTTGTTTTGCTTCAATCAGCCTCAGGTTTCTTGTGATACGGTAATACTTATAACTAGTACTACGGCAATAAAAGCAAAGGAACGTTCGCGAAGAAATAGCCATAAAACTATTTGTCTGTGGTTTCATCAAAATATTGTGATTTATTAACTGCGTTAACATGTCGAGAAAGTGTAGTAACGATCGTAACTCTTTTTGTTATGTTTGTGGTGAACTGACTTTCAAAAAATAAAGACGAAATTTTACAAAACTAGTCTTGGAGAGTTATCACCGGTATTTTGGTTTCGCTGTGACCCATCAAGACAAATCCTGGGCTCCTCAAATTTGTTGCATAACGTGTGTGAAGAATTTAACCGATTGGAAGAAAGGGTCCCTTCATATTCCGTTTGCTGTACCCATGATTTGGACCGAATCAAGAGAACACATTCCGGAGTGCTATTTTTGTCTTACTGACGTAAATGGTATAAATTTCAAGAAAAAACACACAGTTATTTACCCTAATTTACCTTCAGCCATGAGACCAGTCCCTCATAGTGAAAATTTGCCTATACCAGTTGCATCTGCGTCCGTTGAGATTGACGATACACAATCCTCCACTTCAAGCCAATGTGTTGATGAGGACGATGACTCTGAGTGTGAAGAAATTCTAACCAAGCCACACTTGATAACCCAAGGAGACCTAAACGATTTGTTTCGCGATTTAAATTTGTCAAAAAAGCAGTCAGAACTATTAGGATCTCGATTAAAAGGATGGAATTGGCTACATCATGAAACTAAAATCAGCTATTTTCGAAATCGTGATCAACACTTCAGATCATACTTTTCTCAAGACGGGGACTTGGTGTATTGTAATGATATAAATGGGATTATGAAGATTTTGGAAATCGATTTTGATCCCTCCCAGTGGCGTTTATTCATTGACTCTCTCTGGCGGAAATATACTTCCTTCTGTACCTCTGGCCCATGCTGCTAATATGAAAGAAACTTGAAGTTATTACTTGAAAAAAAATCAAGTACAATACATATTCTTTCAAAATCTGTGGCGATTTAAAAGTTGTTGCCCTATTATTCGGACTTCAGCTGGGTTATACTAAATTCTGCTGCTTTTTATGTGAATGGGACAGTCGAGACAGAACAAACCACTATCATAAAAAAATATGGCCTACGCGTGCATCCTTAATTCCTGGACAAAAAAATGTGAAGTATTTACCTCTTGTAGAGCCATCTGAAGTACTTCTTCCACCATTGCATATCAAATTAGGCCTGTTCAAAAATTTTGTAAAGGCAATGGATCGCAATGGGAGTGGATTTTTGTATCTAACAGAAAAATTCCCCAAAATAAGTGATGCAAAGATAAAAGAAGGTATTTTCGTAGGACTTCAAATCAGGGAGTTATTAAGAGATCCGGTATTCGAAGAAAACTTGAGCGATTTAGAAAAACCAGCATGGAAATCTTTTAAGAATGTTGTTGCAAATTTTTTGGGCAACCATAAGAGTGAGTTAGCGAGCTATTGTTGGCTTATCAAGCATTGGGTTGCAACATGTCACTCAAGATTCATTTTTTAGACTCACACCTGGATTTTTTCCTCAGAATTTGGGGGCTGTGAGCGATGAGCACGGAGAAAGGTTCCATCAGGACATGATGGAAAAACGTTACCAGGGCAAATGGAACCCAAATATGTTGGCAGATTACTGCTGGACAATCAAAAGGGACCAACTAGGATCTAAATTTGCTAGAAAATCTTAGATCGTAACTTCATAATAAAACTTTTTTACATTTTTGGTTCAGGAGGTCATTGTTTTTTGAAATATTTTAAATTACTTAAGAGAATAAAATTCTGGGCTAACAGTTTGTTTTTACTGTCAACCACCTATTAAAGTAAAAAATATCATAAAAGTACATGTGGCACGACAAAGTTACAATTTTGTTTACCAGTGTTATTTGACGGAGAAAAACATCAAATTAATGTCTCATTGCCCTTATTCATCTGATTTATTGCCTAACGACTTCTTTTTGTTCCCGAGTGTCAAAAAAATACTTGGACAGCGATTTTCATCACTTCAAGAAGCTGTTGAATCCCTCCAAAACTATGTTTTGGAGGTACCAACTTCAGGATGGAAAAAATGTTTCGAGAATTGGTTCGAACGCATGCAAAAGTGTATCTTATCAAATCTTAAAGGCGAATGAATATTTTGAGAAACAATAAAACGATTTGTATCAAAATTTTTTTTCTTTTATTGTTTTTTGTAAAAACTTAAAAGGTAGCCCTCGTATTTATTTACGGGGTTGCTAATGGTAATTAATTTGGAGAAAAAAATTTCGTTTGTAATAAAAATTAAGTTTTCAACTATAGATATTTTCTGAGTAACTGGAAAAACGCGATGAACTTATTTATATCTAAATTCATGTATATATAACACATTTCCTAGGTTAAGTTAGCATAAGATCACTAGTATAAGAGCTTAGGTTAAGTTAGAATAAGTATACGATCATTCTTATGAAAAATGTACTATCAAAATTGTAAGAAAGAGGCTTTGCCTATCTTAGCATTCAATAAAGACAATGAGATTATTTATATCTTAAATGTTCTAAAACAATAACAACTTCCATACAAAAAATATCGAGACTCAATGTTACCTGTTATGCCATTTCCGAAAATTTGGCAACGTTGATAGAATCCGTCAGATTGCTTTCCTACCAACGAGATACTTTCTAATAATTGGCGCATTACCAGGTATTTTTCGGTTTTGTTCTCAATTTTGTAAAATTCTACTACTTATTTTGGACAACATTCCTTGTATCTTTTAATAATAATTTAAGCAGACAGAACTAGAGTGAACCAACAAATAATCGACAGGTACATTAAAAGTAAATTAATTGCTATTTCAAATTATATTACAAAACGTAGGAACGATCATATAATTTGAGAAAGAGAGATGAGACGATTTTATTAAGTTGAAAAAATTATACGTTCTGACATACCGTATATTTTTTACTTAAATATGAAATGGCATTAACGCATGACAATAGCCAAATTTTGAACGCTTAGCAGGCATACCGTACGCTAATGAATTTACTAGAATTATTCATTTCTAATCGATTAGGTACAGACGACATCAAAGCTTCAAACACTCCGAGCAACTTGATTTGAAAATACTTGATGCCTCGCAAGCAAGAGAATTTCATGGTACACAATAAGTACCAACTGACCTAGTTGCTCACTAATTTGGAAAAATAAAAGAATACGAACAAATGTTTAAGAGTTATCAAAATTTATAAATGAAATTAGAAGCGGGATTCTATTTACCTTAAAAAAAATCGCCAAATAAAACGAACTTGCGCTTGTGTTCCGAATGGTGACTGCTTTTAAAATAAAATAAAATCCTTGCCTTGGCTAGATAATTAGATCCCTGACATGTACATCTTAAGATGCAATATGTATTTTCACTTTTTTTCTTAGTCACTAATGCATAATAGTTATAGCTTCTTAGCTACCTAATAGCCAATAAATAAATCTAGCTCAATCTAGAAACTAGCAGTAAAAGTTTAAAACAAATATTTACTACCTAAATATTTATTTAATTATAAACAAATAAAATAAAATTATTTTGTCTCGGTACTCGGTACCTATCCGTTAGTGATTATTGATATTTATTTTATCTGCGATTGGCCAAATACAGTAATGTACTGAAAAGTATATTACTTCACCGAATATGTATTGATATTTCTTAGCTCTTAGACCGGCTAAATTCACATCTTAGCACGAAAAAAAAACGTTCTCCATATTGTCAAGATATAGTTTTTTTAATAAGAGATAAATGAACAGATGTAATGCACTTTATGGATAATGTTCCAGAATCTACACTTTATGGAGAGTATTATAAAATTTTTTGATCAGTACTTTTCGAGATAGGGAGGGGAAGTGGTTTTTGGCTTTTTTTTTTAAATAATATGAAGAAAAGTTTGAGCAAGTAGTACACGTCATATATATCTTTGAACTCAAGCTTTTATTTGACATCACACTCGATGACCTAGAATTCTTTTTTTTCACTTCCCTCTACAAGCTAACCCCTTATGTCAAAATTTAACTTTCAAGATTGCACGGCTGTGATTGGACCAACAATTCCTATATTGTGAATCGCTTTTCCGCACTCGTGCCGCTCCTGGAGCGCTTTAGGGACTTCCCTGCAGCACGTGTGCTAGACCCATAAAAAAAAAAATATATTTGTGCCAAATTTCAACTTTATATGTCAAATCATTTCGGAGAAAATCGGGTGTGTGACAGATGGACACCGAAGTGATCCCGTTCCGTACGGAACACTAAAAAAGAGTTACCCATACATTACTGTCCAGGACATGTATGCTTTTTCAAAAAGCCACCTACAATTACGTCATAGCTTTTTCAATAAGCATAAAAATAAAATATTTTCCATAAAATACCGAATATTATAACTGCTTTCAAATTTGTTAAATATAATTATTGATTTAATATTTATTCTAACCTAGACTGATATCAACTTTAGACAGAGCTGTCATTAATTCAATTACTGTAGTTGAAAAAAGGAATTTCTACTACCCTTAGTAATCCAATTAGTTTAATTTAATTACGATTCTTGAAAGGTAACTGTAATTTATTTACTAAAGTAATTAGTAATGGGTACTTACTTCTAGACAATTGAATTACTTTTTCATTAATATAATTACTTTCGCATTCAATTACTAGAACGGTAATTCGACTACCTCCATGATAACTGAATTACTATAGAAGTAGTTGCATTATTATAAAAGTAATTGAATTATGATAAAATAACACTAAGGTTAATGAATCTACAATAATTCCTTGTGGAATAAATTAATTTATGCAAGTCATGGATAATTTAATTACTTTTTCAAATTACCAGTAATAGGCAATTCTTTTTTAAATTAACTTTTGGAAGTTATTAGTTATTGTATTTGAACTACTTTTTAAAGTAATCGGCGATAGCTCTGATTTTCGGTTAAATACTTCAAACAGGAAATTATCACAAGCAATTACTTCAATATCAAAATGAGAACTTAGTAAAATTGAACTAATCTTAAAAATATAAGATTATGACGTTCACGGTGTCGCTTTAACTGTGTTTCCTCATTGGTCTATGAATGCATATATATTTTCACAACTCTCCACCAAAAAAATCTCCACAATATTGTCAAGTCAAATAGTTTTTTTTTATACCAGATCAATTATCAAACGTAAAACACTCTTAATAATTGTCGCTCAGTCTACACTGTACGGAGAATATTCCAGATTTACTTTCGAAAATTTAGACCTAGAGATAGGATGTGGGGCAGCGCTTTTTGGCAATTTTTAAAAAAATAATATAAAGAAAATTTGTGCGAGTATTACATCAGATATATTTTTGAACTCGTGTTTTCACAAGTTTTGATTTGACACCCTACTCGCCGCACCTTACAAAAAATACTTTTTTTCACTTCCGATTTCATTCCCCAAAACTAACCCCTTAAGTCAGAATTTACTTTCAAAGGCTCTGATTGATCCATCAATTCCTATATTTGTGTATATATTGCCAACTTTCCATGACAAATAGTTTCGGAGACAACCGGGTGTGAGACAAACAGATACCGAAGTGATCCCAAAAGTGTTCTGTACGGAACACCAAAAATAATATTTATGTTGAAATATAAAAATATAAGTTTTTGGTTAAAAATCTTTGATGTTAAAAAAGTAAACGTGAATGCGTCTATTTTCAATAGATGTTTCTATTGTAATAATTTAAGTATACTCGTGAAGTCTTACAAGCCTGTAATAAAATATACACAGAAGTAAAAATACAATTCTCCTGCTGCTTTTCCATTTTTAATTTGGTTAATGTTCAATTTCTTCAACTTCGATGTGTGGTAGATCTTCGGAACCGATATTAAGTATCCTCGATCTTCTCAGTTTCCTTATCGGCTTTCGACCAGTACAGATCTGCACAGAATGTGTCAGTTTAAGTATTTGTGGTCTTTCTCCTATAGTGTCTCCATTTTTGTTTATCAGTTTGTCAATCTCCCTTCAGTGTGAGTTTTCTGAATATATTCAAACCCCTATTCTGTTCCATCAGTTCTTTTAACCGTTTCTCCTGGTATTCTCTAATATCCTATTTTGCCATTCTTTTTGCAGTTCTGTTTATTTCAACATATTCCACAGTATTTCTTTTATTCGACCTTATTAGTTCTGTCCGTTTCTCGAATAGTTGTTTTGTTTTTTATGTCAATTTATCCTTTCTTTGTTCCTTTATATCATGTAGTTTGCGGCAATTTTGTCAGTCTTCTATTCATTTCATCCTATATTCTCATGAAGCTGTGATGACCCCTTTGTTAATTGTTGTGTTAGTTGTCTCTTACAGTCTTCTTTGTGTTCCTTCAGTAAGCTCGCATCTAATGGTTTTTGTTTGTTACTAAATCTCCTGGCTCCTTATAGTTTTCCATTTATAATAATTTTTCACCTTACTCTGCCAGTTGTGAAGGAACTAAGGACATCGACATCTTGGATTATGTGCTTGTGGTATGTTAGCAGGTAGTCTATCTCATTCTTGGTTCCACCGTCTGGGCTCATCTAGGTCCACTTTTTGTTTAGTCTCATTTTCAACATGTGGTAAATCAAATATTATCGTATCAATCACGTTTTCTGTATTTTGTGAAAGACCTTTCTAACACCTGATATTTTAAGAAAAACACATTTAATTTAGAAAACTAAAAATATACAAAATGTTATTGTTTCTATCTAAAAGTATTATAACTAAAATTTAGTAAACCAAAAACCCCAAAAAACCCTAAATGCCAAGTTATTACGTATTTACTACAAATAATAACCTGACAACATTGTATTATCAGCCAAATAACAACGAACTATCAGAGGAATAAGAGCAGAGCCACAATAAGACGCGCGCAATGCGCCGGAATGCGGCTAGTCAGTCGCGGCTTATAAAAACACGGCACGGCATTTTTTATTGTTTTTAGCGTATGTGGGTGATCAACCGCAAGACAGTGGCGGCGATATCCGTCCAACCCCATAGGCACGGCTGATGATTCCGATGTGATAATGTGCCCGCTAATTAGATGACAGATTGTTTAGATAATTATACAATTACTTCTGCGAAATTTAAAGTATAAACGAAACGGAAAATTATCGGTGATATTAGTAAACATACCGAATGAAGTGACTAAAAACTTAAAGATATAAACAGAGAAAACGTAGGTATTGCTACAGAATGGGAAACAGATGGAACAAAACGTCGCTACCAAATCGCCAGATCGTTAAAAAAAAAATATTTCTAGTCGAGTTTTTCTCAGAGATGACGCGCATACGTGTCCCTATTATTGTTACATAACACGTAGGTTGAAGTTTTTGATCTGACACATAGATGTCGCCCGTTTCAAAAAAAAAAAAAAAAATCCATATGATTTTTAGGAAGTTCCAACCTTCAATCAGTACGTGTCAAAATTTCATGACATTTCGACGATTAGTTTACAAGTTACAGTGGTTTTAGTGACGCTACTTTTGATATTTTCAAAACATTAGAAAAAATCGAATTTCGTGGGTCGATTAATCACTGTTTTTTGATGGGAAAAATAGCGTTCCAGCAAAGCAATGTCTTGATAAGGTTACGGGGACTCTGACCCTGGAAAATCACTCATCATTTACTGGTATGCTGAATTTTAAACGCGGTCGTACAGATACAAATGATGCTGAACGCTATGGACGCCCAAAAAAGGTGGTTACACCAGAACATATCAAAAAAATCCACAAAATTGTTTTGGATAGCTGACACCCTAAGGATATCAAAAGAACGTGTTGGTCATATTTTGCATGAGAAAAAGGTCTGTTGGAAAATGGGTACCACGTTGCTCACAAAAAAAAACAACAATGTGTTGATTCTGAGCGCTGTTTGGACCGGTTTTAAGCGCAATAATTTTTTTTTTTTTTTTTTTTTTTCATGCAATATGTGATAATGGATGAAATATGGATCCACCACTACACACCGGAATCAAAAAACCGGCAGTTAGCTAAGTGGACAGCAGCCGGTGAAAGCCGCCCGAAGCGACCAAAGACACAAACAGTCGGCTGGGAAAGGTTTTGGCCTCTATATTTTTTTGGGATGCGCATGGAATAATTTTCATCGACTATACTTAGAAGGGAAAAAAACCATCAATAGCGAATATTATATAAGGTTATTTTGGCCCCAAGTGACTTTTTTTTTCTTCTTTCCTAAACGTCAAAAATTGGCTTGAGGGGTGGCAATAAATTTTTTTCGTCGAATGAAAGACGCTATCTGTGCTATAGTTATGAGTGCGTTTAAAGGCAGAAAAAGCGCAAAAAAGAAACGGCCCCAAATGAACAAGAAAAAAAAAAAAAAGCTCTTTCATCAAGACAATACACCGTGTCACAAGTCAATGGTTACGATGGCAAAAAAATTACATGAATTGGAAGTTCGAATTGCTTTATCATCCACCGTATTCTCTAGATTTTTGACCCCCAGCGACTATTATCTAATTGCAGACCTAAAAAAAAAAAATTCTCGCAGGAAAAAGAGATTTGGCTCCAAAGAAGAAGTTGTCGCCGAAATTGAGGCATATTTTTTTTCCAAGCAAAGACAAATACTTCTACAAAAAAAGGTATAGAAATGTTTAAAAAAAATCGTTGGACTGATTGTATCGCTTTTGAAGGAGACTATATTGATGAATAAAGTCGAATCTTGCAAAAAAAAAAAAAAAAAAATGTGTTTTTTTTTTTAAGTAGCTAGACCAAAAACTTTTTTCAGCCTTTTTTTCAGCCTACATACAACTTCTACTTGCGCAACATCTTTGAGAAACTCGACGAAGCGCATTTAACGACGCTGTGGAAGCCAGCCGGCTTCGTTTTTTGGTGGGGGACGTTTTGATCGCGCGTTTTTTTTCTGTAGCGATAGTTATAATTTTTTTTTTGGTGACAAAAGTAACAAAGTCCAAACCTTCAAGTTTGTTTTTATTTGTGTTAATTGCAGCACGGTCGTCTTGTCATCTGGATTCCCCCTTAGGATAATCTAAATATCAAGTTATGTTTTGTTAATAGCATTTTCTGCTCACCTCTGTAAACCCTACCACTTAAGCTGCGCATGATCATTAACCAGTTTGCGTTCAAAAGAAATAGAAAGACAGGAAAAGAGGTACCCGCTCTGTGACTAATAACTAGGTTACGCATTTGTTCGTAGATTTCGAAAAAGCATTTCTCAATGTGAGGCGGAGACAGGTGTTCACCCGGCCCGAAAGATAAGTATAGAGTTTAATGACAGATGTATAATCTATACCTTCAATACGGGGCTCAGAGCGTTGCAAATAGGGTGAATTAGAAAGAAGAAAAAAAATAGCCAAGAGTTTAGAAATGTTTAAAAAACTAAGGAAGATTGATAAAGTTTCGTAAATTTCTATGAAACGGCGGAAAATTTCGTTAAGCGATATGACTGTTGGTAAGCGTGATTCTTGTAACTTTTCTGTATAAAGTTTCAAACAGTACTATAAAACAGCATTCAAGACCGTTGGCTACTAAATAAATGAATTTAAACGTGACCGTAAGAGCACTGCAGATACTGCACGTTCAGAACGCTTGATTGAGGTTTCTTCTGAAAAAAAATGATCGATAAAATTCATCGTATCATGATAGAAAAAAATCGTCGTATTAAACTTCGTGGGATTGCTGAGATAGTAGACATCATATATAAACGGGTACACAAAACCATCTATGTAGTTCTAAAAATGAAAAAGATGAGTGCGCGACGGGTGCCGTGTTTAGTGACTCTAGACCAAAAACACACGAGGAAAGACATTTAAAAATCGTGTTTGGAAAAGTTACAGCGTAATGTGATTGTAAACGAAAACATGGATCCATTATTATATTCCGGAGAGAAAAAAAACGTCAGTCAAAAACTGTAGGATGGTACACAGAAAAAAAAAAAAAAAAATCACTTTTATCGGCGCGAAAAGTGATGGGACTCACAGGGTATCATCATGATTGACTATTTAAAAAAAAAAGAGTAAAACAGTGACTAGCTCTTATTATCCAATGTTATTGGACCATTTGCAGAGTGAGTTGAAGCAGAAGCGACCAGGATTTAGAAAAGTGTTTCTTCACCAGGAAAAAATATCGGCCGTTTTAAAAGTTTTCGAAATAGTTCCCCACCCAGGATATTACCCAGATTTGGCCCCCTGCTCACATTGGCTTCGGCGGCCGTGGGAATGGGAAAAATTTTTCGTCGAAATGAAGCGTTATCTGTGCTATAAATGAGTATTAGGCCCAGTTCGAAACATTTTTTTTTTTGAGAGAATAAAAATTTGGAATTTGGCTGGACCAAACGTATTGAGCTCAATGGAAATTATGTTGGAAAATAAACTTTTGTTTTTGCAAAAAGAACTTAATTGCCTTGTTTTTGCAAAAACTTATTAATTCACCCTCATACACATAAAAAGTAAATTTTCGCAAGTCAGTCGTACTGATACAATAATAAAATAATACACTGGAAAACGAACCTATAATAGTACATGATAGGAAGACCAAATAAACCAATAAAATACTTGGTATAGAATCGCCAAAGACAGAAAACTCCGTCCAACCAATCCTAGAATTGAAAACTCGAAGAATACTCATTTAAAAATGCTTAACTAACGAGACACAAAACCTTGTGAAGTGTTTTTCATCAAAGCACACTCCTAAATTGGTTTTAAATCGATTCAATGAACAAGCAGAGATGAAACAAAAACGCATCAATGATCGCACTTATTCTCAATTCGTCTATAGGCGAGCGATTCATTTTGGGTCAAGGTCAATAATTTCATCTAGACAAACTAACTGACATTAAAATACAGTTTTTAAACTCGAAATTCTCAAGGTTACTATTCGAAAAGGAGGTGTACCTGATTTTATAGAATCGGTGTAAATCGTGCACACCAATTTAATTTGTAATTTGGGGTACCTCTAAGGATTTTGGAGATATTTAATATAATTGACAAACCGACAAAGGCCTTGATGGTCGACCTGGGTAGGTTGGTTACCTTAATTATGAAGATATATCCTGTGATTAAATATGTCTGGTTAGACCAAATTTTTTTCTTAAGAAAACTCGTAATTACGTTTAAAACAATATCCTAATGTATTTTTTCAGAGGTATAGTTTCTGTCCAAAAGATTTAAAAATTTTTTAACAAGACAGACAATTCATTGGCTACAGTTTTACATATAATCAATTTTATTTTTCCTATTTATTATTTTACACAACTTATCAATATTAAAGCACAACTGTCATCAAAATCGTTAGACGGCTCCAACTAAAAACTAGATATTAAAATAGGTTCCAATTCCTTAGCAATAAATTGTGACGAAAAATTGGCCCGGAAATTAGTAGGCAAATTTTAGCTGTTTTAAGATGTGCAGTTTTTTCATCAATTTATGTTTAATAAACAGTTAAATTTAATTTAGTGTGCAATAAATTAACAATTTATTAAAGAGAAAATTCTCCCGCCTAAAGTTATAGAATCTTTCGTCAATTTGTTGTACAGGGTTATTGATTATAAATGGACCATCCCTCCTAACTCGATACTTTGAGAGTTAGGTAAAAATATTTAATACAGATGTTATGATATTTTTAAAGACTGAACTCGCTTAATTCTCAGAATGCCAATATATTTTTTATGAACAAAATAAGGAAGAAAAAACTGGCCGAGTGCAGGTCGGACTTGGGCAAGCATTGCAGGCTAAGTTAATTAGATCCCAGACATGTATATATCTTAAGATCCAATATGTATTTTCACGTTTTTTCTTATCAATAATGTATAATAGTTATAGCATCTTAACTACCTGATAGCCAATAAATCAACCTAGATCAATCTAGAATCTAGTAATTTTTTTTATGGATCCCTAAAGCGCTCCAGGAGCGGCATGTGTGCGGAAAAAGCGATTCACGTTGTTCCTTAATCGCTGTAAATGGTACTCGGTGAGAAACACAGCCCTGGGCAAATTATTCCAAAGGGATGATGCGCTCCATATAAAAGACTGCTTGAAAAGCGTTGTCGCGGAGTAACAAGCTGAACCTTATACGGATGTGAAGTATTAGCGCGACGTGTATTTCTAACATGCACCGCTCTGGGCGAAATTAAGCGGGCTACATCCTTCGAACACTTTCCATGAAAACAAGTATTTTCATCACAGAACAGACTCAAGTCGCCAACCGTTCTTCCATGTTCCAGCGAAAAAAAGTGTAAAACAAATATTTACTACCTAAATATTTGTTTAATTATAAACAAATAAAATAAAACTATTTTGTCTCGGTACCTATCTGTTGACCACCAGTGTATGTACTGAAAAGTATATTAAAAAAACCTCCACGATATTGTCAAGCCAAGTAGTTTTTTTTTTTTATACCAGATAAATTATCAAACGTAATGCACTCGTGATAATTTTCGCTCCATCTATACTTTATGGAGAATATTTCAGAGTTTTTTCAAAATTTTTTGATCACTACTTTTCGAGATAGAGTGCAAAGGGCAGCGATTTTTGCCATTTTCTAAAAATAATAAAAAGAAAAGTGTATGCAAGTATTACATCATATATATTTTTGAACTCGTGTTTGCATAAGCTTTCATTTGACACTCCCCTCGAAAACCCGGTAAAATTTTTTCTCTTCCGATTTCACCTCCAAAAACTAACCCCTTAAGGCAAAATTTAATTTTCAAAACTACACGGCTCTGATGGGGGCTATCAATTCTTATATTTGTGCCAAATTTTACAGTGTAACAGACAAACGAACATCGAAGCGATCCCATAAGTGTTCCGTACAGAACACTAACAATGGTTATAGGTGTTTGTAATTAAGAAAAAACGCTATTTGCCAACAGTAGCGGAAAATGTTTATAGCAACGAGAAGTTGGCGGGATTAACAATATCGATCATCAAAGATAATTAATTCCGCCAAATTCTATTGCCTATTTGACTGATATTGTTAATCCCGCCAAATTCTATTGCCTATTTGATTAATATTGTTAAACCCGCCAAATTTTCATTGCTACAAGTATCTACTCTACAATCTTTTGTTTAGTGTTGTAAAATGGCGCCCATAACACAAGGCAAGCACAACGGGAATAGCCAATACTTTACGAAAGACAATGAAGAATTCCTAGCGTATATACATTTCCAAGAATATGTAGCTACGTTTTAACGGAAGTAACGTTAAAATGCAAGAAAAGCACTGTACAAAAAAGAAATAACTACGAAAATGAAGAACTGAAGATTCTTTTGCGTTTTCAAGGTACCTTAATATTATGAGAACTAAACAAAAACCCACTCTTCCTATTTTTTCATCTTAGAAAATTCAGAACAGATACTGTAGAAAATCTTGGCGAAACAAATTACAGCACTTAACTTGGAAAAACCAAAAATTACGTTTAGGTTTTTCTCAAGAGATAATGCAAGGTATGAAACAAGATAAGCAACTATTTAAACAAATTATTTAGACGGATGAATCAGTTTTAACAGGCAAAGTTATAACGGAAGGAATTGTTTTAATTTCTCAGCTAACGAAAATGCTTAATTAAAACAAGACCTAACTGACCGTCTGTCTGTTCGGCTTTGCTGTGGTATATTGAACAACTGAGAAATAGGACCAATATATTTTAATAGAAATTTAAATCGCGCAATATACTTGAACATAATAACAGAAACTGTCGAAAATATTGTACCACATTCTATTCAAAAGATAAATTACAATAGCAGTTCAGCAGTTTTCAATGATCAAGGCCAAGGAATCATTTTGGCAGCCACAAAAAAACAAAGACGAATTTATAGAAAGTGCATTGAACATGTTGCACATTTATATAATCAATTTTAATTTGTTTGTGATAGTAATAATACCACAGTGAGGATCAAACGAACACACTTCCTTTTTATTTTGTTTATTTTCAGTTTCTAATAGTTATCACCTTTTTGTATTAATATTATTTTAATTTGTTTTAACGATTTAGTTAAGATATGATTATATATTCTTAGAAATCTATTTAAGCTAGAGATTTTTTTTTATCTTCACAAAATCTTGTAGATTCCCGTAGTTATAAATCAGTTTTAACTCACTAATATCAAAATTCTTAACATAAACAAATGCTATTGTCAATTTAGGTTATTGTCCAAGATGCATAGCCAACTTTGGCAAAGTTAGAAAAACCATTTTTTTCTTACGTACTTTGCACGATAATACCATGAAAACACAGTCTGTCAAGTAAGGTAGATGCGATTCTAGCAATTCAACAAAAAATTGGTAGAGGGAACCTTTGTCTACTACGCATTTTAATAAAAGTGTCAGTCGATCCCGAACTTTCGTCGAAATCGCGTAAAATTCAAAATGAGTCATTTGTTTGCGCGTCCGTTCGAGGCAGTCTTTCTTTGTTCCCCTCCAAAGGGGCCTAAAAATGACACATTTTCCGGCCGCTAAATATATTAAAAAGTCGGTATCGTTTGTGAAGGGGGGGGGGGGGGGGGGGGGGGGTAAATCACTTACCAAAACGCGGCTCGGTAGGCAAAATCGCTCCGAAAGTCGAAAAATGAATCGTGTCTTTGGTTTCACGAGACCCGAAATTGACGCTGCGTCAAGGAGCGGCAAAATTAACAAAATCGTGTTTGAATGTGTCCCATGAGACCATTCGACAACATCTTCTTGCCCATGTCAAAGTCAAATTCCGACGCACGTTGAAAAAACCTTTGCTGGGCGAAAATCACCCCACGAAGCGGCTCGCTTGAGCCCACGATAAGATACCAGAATGGCCCTCACAATCGCCGGACGCCAACCCTATTGAAAAGGTTTGATCCCTTGTAAAGAGAAACCTCAGAGAAAAGATTCTGAGGATCTTGACTCAGTTGTCTCGCGAGATTCAAAAAATTTGCAGAGTATGCAGAAAATCTCGTCGACAGCATGCCTCGAAGATGCCAGGCGATTATTGATGCAGGAGGCGATTGGACAACTTACTAAGGTAAACGTTCTCGGAACACATTTTGTCAAGAATAAGAGCCGTCACGTTCTTACTTGACAGACTGTATATATTAGCGTTTCTAGAATTAAGAGTTCTATTAAACTCAAAAATAATATACAGAATGTTAAGTTTTAAAAATATAAGCTTTTTGTCATAAGTTATTAACAGGATGCAGGATTCTTTTTAAAAGGTTAAAATTGTAAAACTCTTTAAATAAGCGCGTTAGAAGGGTAATACATGTACAATCAATAACCCTTTACCATTAAAATTAGAGTTTACTTTAACCTTTTCATAAATACTGTTCCGTCAACAGTTACATTATGAAACTATATTGTTTTCTTACCGATTTAAATTTAAAAATTTCATAGTAATAAAATAGGATGACATCGTATGGGTGGTGCGCAGAGCTCGAAATCTTGGCAATTTTAAAATGAAAAGCAAGGTTGTAAAAAGGAATTGTAAAAAGATCTTTGTATCTACAGCCTACTAAATACCCATGAAATAACAAAAGCAAAAATAAAAAAACCCTTATCACTTACTTTCGGTTCTATACTTTACCAAATATCAGGGAGAGACTCATAAGTAGCTCATAACAATCTATAAACTACTGAGGAACTTCATCTGATAATAATATAATAATAAACAGAACAGTAGCGTTGCGTTGATCGAAAAAAAAATAGTGCATCACAATGTTATTTATTAGATGTAATTGTTTTACGCCCTTATTAAAGAATTGCTCTTATGGTGCGACATTACGTTCTTTAAACCTCTC